>OW203761.1:29842126-30305126 GCA_934045905.1 Leuctra nigra | reverse complement strand
GCAGGGAAGGAGGCGGTCGTGGCCTATTAGTTGGGTATACCTTCCCAGCATTTGCCTGTTCACTGAGGTAATACCACGAACAAAACTGTCAGGAAGAACGCTTTTTAACAATTCCCAAACTTTGGTAGTTGGTGATAAATTAATCAAAAATTCAAATCACACAACTTACAATTTGTAAGCGGGTCCCTCTAGTAGCCCGATAATGCCCGGTGTGACTTGACTAGGTGACATTGCCGTGAGTCTTCAGGTTCAGCTACAAATAATTGTGAAAGTCCAAATTTGGGTTTTAAAATCTCAACTGCTCCAACAGCCCAGACCATTCTAAAGTTTCCACCTGTCTTATTGACACAGTACAGGTCATTCATTATATAGACAATAGATGTACTGATTATGTTATGCAACTAATATGCGCCATAATTACACAATTTAACAAACAAGAATATTAATTACAATATATAATAAATTTTAAATTTATCATTATCAAGCAATATCGTCGATGAATAATAAAAACAAACTTAATTAGAGACTGACGCGAGGATTGAAGTTCATGATAATGGGATAATCAATAATCAATACCATTTTGTTGACTGTTAAAATAATCGCCTGTACAATACGACTGTATAATATTTTCAAAATATGCTGCAAAATAATAATTCAAAATATCTCATACTCATACTCGTGAAGACTGGGGGTGGATAATAGCCCCTCCATGCAAGCTCTACCATCGGCTGAAGACTGGGGATGGATAATAGCCCCTCCATGCAAGCTCTACCATCGGCTGAAGACTGGGGGTGGATAATAACCCCTCCATGCAAGCTCTATAATCTGCTGAAGACTGGGGGTGGATAATAGCCCCTCCATGCAAGCTCTACCATCGGCTGAAGACTGGGGATGGATAATAGCCCCTCCATGCAAGCTCTACCATCGGCTGAAGACTGGGGGTGGATAATAACCCCTCCATGCAAGCTCTATAATCTGCTGAAGACTGGGGGTGGATGGTAGCCCCTCCATGCAAGCTCTACCACTGGTGAAGACTGGGCCCTCCAAGCAAGCTCTACCATCTGCTGAAGACTGGGGGTGGATGTAAGGCCCTCCAAGCAAGCTCTACCATCTGATGAAGACTGGGCCCTCCAAGCAAGCTCTACCATCTGCTGAAGACTGGGGGTGGATGTAAGAACCTCCAAGCAAGCTCTACCATCTGATGAAGACTGGGCCCTCCAAGCAAGCTCTACCATCTGATGAAGACTGGGCCCTCCAAGCAAGCTCTACCATCTGATGAAGACTGGGCCCTCGAAGCACGCTCTACCATCTGATGAAGACTGGGCCCTTCAAGCAAGCTCTACCATCTGCTGAAGACTGGGGGTGGATGTAAGAACCTCCAAGCAAGCTCTACCATCTGATGAAGACTGGGCCCTCCAAGCAAGCTCTACCATCTGATGAAGACTGGGCCCTCGAAGCACGCTCTACCATCTGATGAAGACTGGGCCCTTCAAGCAAGCTCTACCATCTGCTGAAGACTGGGGGTAGATGTAAGGCCCTCCAAGTAAGCTCTACCATATGATGAAGACTGGGGGTGGATGTAAGGCCCTCCAAGCAAGCTCTACCATCTGATGAAGACTGGGGGTAGATGTAAGGCCCTCCAAGTAAGCTCTACCATATGATGAAGACTGGTGGTGGATGTTAGGCCCTCGCTGCAAGCTCCATCGATAAGCCAAGTCACCCTGATCGGGTTGATAATATAATATTATAAGTGAGTTCAGGGTGAAATTATCTTTGTAGAGTGGTCACAATCATATTGTTGCAGGGACTTGAACCCAAATGAATAACGGTTCTGGTTCCGGTACCAAGTTTTTAAAAATAACGGTTCCGATTCCGATTCCATTAGGGTTCCAATCGGTTCCATCAAATTCAGACAATTATTCAAATAATTTTTTTAATCGACTTTTGGGGACTTGTGCTCAGAAATGTCTAACATTAGACTTGGTGATCAATGATCATGTATTTGAAAAACTGTAAATGGTATAGTAAATATTTTCAGATTTGACGGCAATAAAGTAAAATTTCGGTGAAATTCATTATTTAGAGAACCTTTGTGGAACCGTTATGGAACCCAAATAATATTTAATATTAATAAGGGTTCCGGTTCCGGTTCCGGTTCCACCTAAAAAATTAATATGGGTTCCGGTTCCGGTTCCAGTCCCCGTATTGTTGTGTGCATTTATCAATCTTATCATATATGGGCAATCCAAGGTCACAGATCTGATAAGCCGGGGTCAATTAATTCAAAGAATAACATTATATTCGTGTTCAGTGTGCCGACCAGTTTTATAAAGTGTTAGCTATAAGGGTGAATTTCCCCTGCATTGCTGGTAGGATTTTCGACCTTATGAGCTTAGGGCAAAGCCATTTCTTAAACCAAATTTCAGACGTCCCGGCTTTTTGCTTTTAAACTAAAAGTGTTAGCAACTTAAGGATATAAACACTCGATTCCCAAGTCCATCAATTATGTCTACACGTATATTCCACGTGTCCGATATCAATCAATACAAAGCGTTTTACGCTTACGAAGCGTGTGCGTACTTTTGCGCGATCCTTCCAATAATAATAAATCACTAAATCGGCGATAAATCGACTCTGACATACACTTAGACATAGTACTCTTTTCATTAGCTCTGCCAAAGTCCCACGTACACGAATCACTGCCCCGTTTGATCATTTCGTCATTAGTATGACTAATAGTGACTAAATACTAAACACACCTAAATACGATTTTCTTCTCGTTGGTGTGTGAAATCAGTGTTTTTTTATATTTTTTTATTTTTTGTCACAATCAATTCTGTTAGAAATATTGCATCTTATTCAAAATTGTGTCCAATATTGCGGCCAGAGGACACAAATGTAAAGTTTTTTATATGAATTAATTGGCAAGTCCAGGTAGGTTTTAGATCATTGTTGTATTTTTTTTTGTAATCTACGAACGATTTCAAGTCAGATTTTGCATTTCTGAATAATTTGGTTAAAATTTGTGAAAATTAGTTTCATTATTATTTCTTGTCGAAAAATACGAGTTGCAGTATAAGCGGGCGCCTTAGTTTCGCTTTTAAAACAGCAGTTTGGATAAAAATATAGAAAATTCGTTTAATATCATTCATTATTGTGTCAATGTCAATTCTGGGAGTATTTTCAATGCTGTTTAGCCAAAAAAAAGTTCAAAAAGTGCTCTTTCATGGCATAAAATCGACCAAACGAGAAAGAAATTGAGAAAGAATTGAGTGGTAAAATAGTTATAGAGACGTTATAAATGTTTTACGAAATGATTAAACTGTACATTACAGTAAATGCCTGAAGTGGAAAAGAAATCTGTTTTGTACTGATAGATAATCAGATAGAAATGTCTGTAGTTACAGGTCTCACGTATTTTAGACTGCATTCGAACGGCCCGGTTAAAAACATTTCATGCCACTAAGGGCCAGTTTCTATTCAATTTCTATGCCAATTTCGACCTTACACTCCGACGAAAATTGTGTACATTTAGTTTTTTTTATCCTTTAACAGTTGTCTCAGAATGTATTCATAAATAAATTTGATATTCGAGTAAAGTGATTCAAAAGGAAGCTAACGTGACCCAACTCAAGGACGTGGGTGCAGAATTACAAGAATACATCGCACTTCCCTTTTTAAATTATTCTGTATTTGTTGCCACCTAGATTCCTGACCCCGCCATGATTCAAATACTGGAAAGAGTATAAAGACAAAATGTTAGAAGATTGGTGTAGAACCAATAACCACTAGGAAAACGCTCTGTGTTACGCGTTGATGAGCGAGCACGGATATGCGCAACACATCGAACCGAAATTCTGTCTATTGAAAATGTCTTTAAAAGCCAATAATTCTTTAATTTCGTCACAGACTGGTATGAAAATCTTCAAAAAATCCAAAAATATTGGTCCCAATAAGCATGTAAAGTTTTAAGTTGATCGATTGAACCTGAAAATTTATGATTGAATGGTTCCTTGTTAATTTTCAAAAATCACAGGATCTTGTTCAAAAACTATACCTGGGACCACTCATATGATATTAGTGTGTTTACACAATCAGATCGATCGATCTGTTGATTATTAGTGTCATTATGCGTTTGAAAGTTTCTGTTCTAACTACCTTGCAACATCGGAACTGAGGCGTCAATGTTACCGTGATCCATAGCAACAAGCAAAATGTCCGTAAAATGTCAATAACTCTTGGATTTAAACACAGATTTGTCTGAAAATTGTCAAAAACACAGATAATGTTGGTCCCAATGACCATGCAAAGTTTTAAGTTGATCGGTCAAACGGTTCTAGTTTAAATGTAAAAAATCACAGTAAAGATGGTTTTAAATTTTAACCAATGGGAGGATTTGGCTGAAACTTTGTATTAATGGCTTGTCAAAATTTCAAATTGATAAAACAAACCAATCGAAAGATAATATTTTTTAAATTTGAACCAATCACGGGATCCCGTTCAAAAACGATCCCAGGGACCGCATAGTACGTTAGTATGTGTACAAAATTTCAGATTGATTGCTTGAGCGGTTTGACCTGGAGTGTGACCACAAAAAAATAAACAAACAAAAACAAAAACAAAAAAAACACACACACACACACACACAGAGAAAGTGCCATAAGAGTACCGTGGTGACGCTCGCTACGCTCGCTCAATAATGTAAAGATCACTCCGTAAACAGGAATATGTTCTTCTATCATGTGTAGAAACTATACAACTATATTAGACTAAAGTTTATGCAATGCCAAATTTATGCAATAATTTTCAAATATTTGTCAAGTTATCGTTCAGATCAATGATTGGTAATTGTCAAATATCAATGTACTCGTATAGAATAAAAAATTGCATGCAATACCAAGGCTCGCCTCATTCAATTGAGAATGTGTTTTTAAAACAATGTTTGACAAAGTTGGTTTTGATGATGATGACTTTTCAACCAATTAGACAATCTTAAAAAGATAAATTGGAATATTTTAGCCAAAAGGTGTGATTTGTATCGATCGCATCAAGACCGGAAAAATGTGATCGCAGAGACAAAAGAGTCAAAAGACAGTCTAGTTGATTATATATAATAGAATATTGTTTTAACTCTATGTTTTAACGTCGCACTTTTCAGCAACTAGGTTCATAAAGACGGGTGACTATAAATTGAATTCAGTGGAAGAATGGATTGGAGAGAAGGAGGTGATCGTGACCCTTTTGTGATACCTTCCCAGCATTTGGCTCTTGACGTTTATCCAATGCCAAGTTTATGCAATAATTTTCAAATATTGTCAGGTTATCGTTCTGTTGCCCCGGTCTTCGTTACCGGTCTTCGTTACGTAACGTTTTCTTCGTTACCCCGACACAAGAAGTTCCTTCTTACTGGGGTATAAGAAATCACTGTAAACACAAATGTATTTATTACTAAATCTGAATACTGAATACTGTCAATAATAGAATATGTGCGCAACATCTTGATCAAAATAATTCTTTACAGCGTTTCCCAATGAATAGCTCAGCAATCAGCATTCTCAAATATCGATGTATAGAATAAAAAATTCCATGCAATACCAATTGGGTTGGGTAGTATTTGCATATTATACCCTCCAAGCTTCAGCAACACTTGAGAATGTTTAATACATTGGACTGCACACTGCAGCTATAATTAAAAAAAAAATATTTGACAAAGTTGGTCTTGATGATGCTGACTTGTCAACCATTTGGGCAAGTATCTTCAAAAAAATAAACTGCAATAATTTAGCCAAAAGATGTGATTCGTAACGATCGCATCAAGAACCAAAAGAAGAGAGATCGCAGCTAGCCAAAAAAATCAAAAGACAGTATGTCGCTCATATAATACACCTAATTGTTTAAACGTTACACTTCTCAGCAACTAGGCTCATAAAGACGATAGGTGACTATTAGAGATGATTAAAATACAGGGGAAGAATGGACATCTGAAAGGAAGGAGGTGGTCCTGGCTTTTTTTAGGACACCCCAGCATTGGATCTTTGACTGAGGGAACTACGCAATCATCATGATTCGAAGGACGATTAACATTGGAAATATAGGTTTGGGAGTAGGTCTGTCGTGACTCGTGCGTGAGGGTATACTAAAGGAAGGTACTCATAAAACAAAAACTTGTAAAAAGACTGCGAAACATCTCCACGCCTATAGGTATTGAGACCTATAAATTGATGGCTATAAATAAGCTAATGTTTTCTGAACCTTTTCGCAAGCGCTATACAATTATGTTTATGCCTGAATTTGACATAAAAGAAACCTCCAAATTTCAACAATTATCAATCAAATAAATTTTTAGCATATTAAAAATGTATATTAAATTTTTAAACAGCTTGGAGCAACGTGTGAGGAAGAGGGCATCACAATTCACAAGACAAAAGATAAAATAGCGAAAAAAAGAAAATATATTGTGGTCGATAAAAAATCATTGCTCCAAACCCTTGGCTCCAAACCTTGTTTTTTATTTTGCTTTTAAATGAATTGAATAATGTATGAATAATTCATTCAGTTCTCCTCGTGATTCCGATTTAATATTTGAAAATATGAAGAAATCTCTCAAGTTTCGTCATTAAACTTTTTCAATAGATACTTTTTTCATTACTATAATTTCAATTTCTTATGATTAAGAAAGTGACAACTGTTAATAGATGATTTTCGAGATTTTTTTTTTAGGTGGAATATACTACGCTATTTGTAAATAAATGCGCTTTGATAACATAACATACTATCAATAATATCATATGATATAATATAATCTGATAAAAATATTCTGATAAATAGTCTAGTTTTGGTTAATCTGTTTTTGTCAATTTTTGTTAACTAGTTAAACATGTTGAGATCAACGAGCAACCCTCCCTCGTTGTCTTTGGTTGAGTTTGGTGGTCACTTGGCGCCCTGCTGGGTTGCTTCCTTTACCTCCCTCTCCAGACCCCCCAGTAAGAAAAAGGTTGACCTTTGTATAGTTTTCATTTCTTATGCATGTATATAAAACGTGTCAGCTTTCGTTCGAGATGTGCACATATCGATGATCGCTTATCATCAACGCGTTGCACGTATACACTGTACAATGACATACAGAATAGCGTCTACCATACCTAAATACAATTTTCTTCAATCATTTTAATCATACAATTCTGGTTATGATTCAACTGAATTTATAAACAATTTAATAAAATAAAGTAAATCAATTCAATTTATATTTGCTTATAAATAATTAACGATTCAGCGTCAGGAAAAAACGATTAAAAATGACTGAGTAAAATGGTAAAAAAGTAAAGAGTAGGTAAATGAGTAAAACGGTGCAATATCACACAATTGTCGGTCGCTTATCCGAGATTAATCTACGATGAATTTGATATTTGGTATTATTATTATATTGAGTTATCTGGCAATTAATAGTATTATTTACAAAGAAGGTATTTTTAATTAATTATAATAATAAATATATCAATGCAATAGCATTGAAGCAATTGCATCCTAGGTTTGCGAATTTCTCATGTTGTAAGTATATGCTTTACAAACGGAATTTGATTGTTAGTGTGACTAAAAAAAGTATGATCTTTTAATGAAAAATCGAATTAGATCAGATCAATTAATCAATTAGATCAATTAATTGGTAAAGAAGATATCAATGGCGCATCTAAATCTTTTGACATGTTGTTATACATTGTGTCATGAAACTCATGTGCAAAAATAAAAAAAAAAAAAAAAATGGGGTTATCTTTGAAATTTGAGTTGAATGATGCTGATTAATGCATTCTGATTAAAGGCTTGTATCAACGATATAGCATTGATGCAATTGCATCCTAGCTTTGCGAATTTCTGATGTTGTAAGTATATGTTTTACAAACGGAATTTGATTGTTAGTGTGACTAAAAAAAGTATGATCTTTTAATGAAAAATCGAATTAGATCAGATCAATTAATCAATTAATTGATAAAGAAGATTTCAATGGCCCATTGAACTGGCGCGGGAGTCCGCGCCAGGACTCCCGGCAGGGAGAGTGTCACTACAGCAGTGAGGGAGAGTTCCGCCAGGATAGCGGATAGCGGTAATACATTATTAAAAATTAAGGATATTAAATTGCAACAACGTTAATAAATATTAATCATAATAAAAGGGGTCTCGAAGTATTTAATATGATTAGTATATTAGCATTTTATTACTTTTGTATATTGTTTAATTTTATATCGAGCTTGTATAATATCGAATTGTGTTACGGGGCATTCTTAATCCAAATAACAGCAAAGCACTATGTAACAGTAAGCAGTTGTTTTGCAAATAAATAATAATGATAATATACAAGCTGATGAGTAAAATTTGGGAAGTAATTAGTTGAATTTTGGGAATATAAAAAGTCTTGTGGAATAATTAATGTTAAATCAATTTAAATTTTTGTCAATAATATAGAATTAATTTTGGCATTAAATGATTTTATCTTTCAACAATATTTATTTGCTATTATGGAAAATATGTCTGATAAGTAATAATGAAATGAGAATTTAAATAGTTAGATTCATTTAATTTTCACTTTTAAATTGGGCTACCTTATGTATTATTACTACTTTATTATTATTATTACTTTATTATTACTTCGTTTTAGTCTTTGGTAAACATATTTGTTAAATACCTTGTAATCATGTTAAAGTAAAGTACAAATGTGTATTACAAATTTGAGGTAAATGGTGTAAACGAAAGATAAGTAATGAGCTTAAAAATGGGATTGTAATTAAAATAAACTATTTATAATAGTTTAATTTGAAAATATTTCTCAAGTCCTTGTTAACTTTTTATAGATAATATTACATAATGATACTAAAAACTAATTAATTACGAAATTTAAAGTCTGCCAGGTGATTTTGTAATTTCTTTTTGTTTGTTTCAGGACTGCGAGCAATGGCTATCTTTACTGCTGAATTTTATAAGAAATACGAAGAATTAAAACAATAGAACAAAAATTAAACCATGTAAACCATAACGGAAAATAAACCATGAATTGAATTGATATCCTGTTGTAATTATTTGTTTGATTGAACCTAAGTACCTAATCTAAACATGTAATTAGAAGTAATCATGAAATTCATTTAGTTTTAATAAAAATTTATCAAACAAATATTTCGATATAAACCTTGGTAACTATTTGAAAAAGCTGACTTCAAGTAATAATAATAAAAAAATATTTCATCATACCAAATAGCACAAAATAACTCTAAGAGTGATAACGAAGAAAACAAATATATTTTACATAGGATTATATTAGTTCTTATACATTGGAGAAATAATATAGGTACAATAACTTCAAAAAATTACAAATATTTTATAATCACTAGCAATAGACAACATTCAAAATTCACTGCGCATGCGCGACGTGCCGTGATGCATGTTGGGCTTAGGATGTGAAGAGTTTGACAGCTGCCTGGTTGACAGTGCTGAGATGCATAAAGGAAGAATGTTTTTCGGTGTTTGTTATGTTATATCATCTCTGTATTTAAATGTAACTAATTTTATTGGTATTCAACATTATTTTATGAATAATACTAAGAATAGCAGATCGTACGGAACAGTGTGTTGTGTTCCATTGAGCAAAAATAACACTAAATTTAGCCGTGAAGTGTCGTTTCACTACTTTCAAGGGACATTGATTTGAAGAAAGAATGAGGCGTGTGAGGCGAATTGGATCTCAGGGAAAATGTAGTAAATGGTCCCCTATTAAGAACCACAGAATATGTGGTGCACATTTTAACAAATCTGGTTATAAGAAATATGAAGAAAAATTGCCCTGTTTTTCCCCTAACAAAATGAATAAATGAATAAACCGAAATGAATAACCAATAGGTCAGATTGATTTGTTAATTAGTTATGTATACAGGAACATACTTTGTCACATTTTGTCAGAATTTCTGACAAAAATAAGATTTTCGGCTACCTACAAATGTCCTGTTTGTTAAGAGGAAAAATAACTTGAATACCCCTGAAAGCGATAAATATGATTTCAAGCCCAGGCTAATAATATCTACAATATTGGATTTACATCTTACACTAAAAATTTTCAACAAAAACATAATTTATTGCGTCTTATCCATTCTTTCTTCAAATCAACGTCCCTTGAAAGTATTGAAACAACACTTCACGGCTAAATTTAGTGTTATTTTTGCACAATGGAACACAACACATTGTTCCGTACGATCTGCTATTCTTAATATTATTCATAATTATGTTGAATACCACTAAAATTAGTTATATTTAAATACAGAGAGGATATAACATAATAAACACCGAAAAACATTCTTCCTTTATGCATCTTAGCACTGTCAACCAGGCAGCTGTCAAACTCTTCACATCCTAAACCCAGAATGCAATGTTGATAGTTGTAGATGGCGCTCGGGGTTTAAAATGTTGTCTATAGCTTGAATATATTTTATAATATATTGAAATTTGAAGTTTCGCGGTAAACACACAGCTACATACTACTAGCGCTACCTGACGAAGAAAACTGAACTTTAAATTTTAGCGGGAAATTGAGATAGAGCAAAGAATGACCATGTACAGAATAAGTACTGCGCCCTTACGACAAACAAAGAAACTACAAAACTTCAAGCTTGGAAACCTTGCCGATAGAATGCATTGCGTGGTATATAAATAGGCTCCATGGCTATCGGTAATATTATTAAACGTGCATACTGCTAATTAAATTAATGAGTAAAGAAGTATTGAGATATGCTATTTTCTCGAGTTGTAAGTTGCTACATTTTAAAGTGCCAAAAAAAGTCTCTGAAAAAATGAAAATGCATTTTTCTGAAAAAATGCATTCTGATTAAAGTCTTGTATCAACGAAATAGCATTGAAGCAATTACGTCCTAGGTGTGCGAATTTTTCTTTTAGTAAGTTTATGCTTTACAAACGGAATTTGAGTGTTAGTGTGACTAAAAAAAGTATGATCTTTTAATGAAAAATCGAATTAGATCAGATCAATTAATTATTAATATCACTTAATTGGTAAAGGAGATTTCGTTGAGGCACCTACATCTTTTGACATGTTGTACTACAATGTTTAATGAAACTCCTGTCAAAACATAAAAATAAAAAAAAATACATTCATCTTGAAAATTTGAGTTTAATTATGCTAATTAATGAATGCTGATTAAGTCTTGTATCAACGAAATAGCATTGAAGCAATTACATCCTAGGTGTGCGAATTTTTCTTTTAGTAAGTTTATGCTTTACAAACGGAATTTGAGTGTTAGTGTGACTAAAAAAAGTATGATCTTTTAATGAAAAATCGAATTAGATCAGATCAATTAATTATTAATATCACTTAATTGGTAAAGAAGATTTCGTTGAGGCACCTACATCTTTTGCCATGTTGTACTACAATGTTTAATGAAACTCCTGTCAAAAAAAAAAAAAAAAAAAAAAATACATTCATCTTGAAAATTTGAGTTTAATTATGCTAATTAATGAATGCTGATTAAGTCTTGTATCAACGAAATAGCATTGAAGCAATTAAATCCTAGGTGTGCGAATTTTTCTTTTAGTAAGTTTATGCTTTACAAACGGAATTTGAGTGTTAGTGTGACTAAAAAAAGTATGATCTTTTAATGAAAAATCGAATTAGATCAGATCAATTAATTATTAATATCACTTAATTGGTAAAGAAGATTTCGTTGAGGCACCTACATCTTTTGACATGTTGTACTACAATGTTTAATGAAACTCCTGTCAAAAAATAAAAAATAAAAAAAAATACATTCATCTTGAAAATTTGAGTTTAATTATGCTAATTAATGAATGCTGATTAAGTCTTGTATCAACGAAATAGCATTGAAGCAATTACATCCTAGGTGTGCGAATTTTTCTTTTAGTAAGTTTATGCTTTTCAAACGGAATTTGAGTGTTAGTGTGACTAAAAAAAGTATGATCTTTTAATGAAAAATCGAATTAGATCAGATCAATTAATTATTAATATCACTTAATTGGTAAAGAAGATTTCGTTGAGGCACCTACATCTTTTGACATGTTGTACTACAATGTTTAATGTAACTCCTGTCAAAAAATAAAAAATAAAAAAAAATACATTCATCTTGAAAATTTGAGTTTAATTATGCTAATTAATGAATGCTGATTAAGTCTTGTATCAACGAAATAGCATTGAAGCAATTAAATCCTAGGTGTGCGAATTTTTCTTTTAGTAAGTTTATGCTTTACAAACGGAATTTGAGTGTTAGTGTGACTAAAAAAAGTATGATCTTTTAATGAAAAATCGAATTAGATCAGATCAATTAATTATTAATATCACTTAATTGGTAAAGAAGATTTCGTTGAGGCACCTACATCTTTTGACATGTTGTACTACAATGTTTAATGAAACTCCTGTCAAAAAATAAAAAATAAAAAAAAATACATTCATCTTGAAATTAATTAATTACATATTTTTTTAAATTATTAATATCACTTAATTGGTAAAGAAGATTTCGTTGAGGCACCTACATCTTTTGCCATGTTGTACTACAATGTTTAATGAAACTCCTGTCAAAAAAAAAAAAAAAAAAAATACATTCATCTTGAAAATTTGAGTTTAATTATGCTAATTAATGAATGCTGAATAAGTCTTGTATCAACGAAATAGCATTGAAGCAATTACATCCTAGGTGTGCGAATTTTTCTTTTAGTAAGTTTATGCTTTTCAAACGGAATTTGAGTGTTAGTGTGACTAAAAAAAGTATGATCTTTTAATGAAAAATCAAATTAGATCAGATCAATTAATTATTAATATCACTTAATTGGAAAAGAAGATTTCGTTGAGGCACCTACATCTTTTGACATGTTGTACTACAATGTTTAATGAAACTCCTGTCAAAAAATAAAAAATAAAAAAAAATACATTCATCTTGAAATTAATTAATTACATATTTTTTTAAATTATGAATATAACTTAATTGGTAAAGGAGATTTCGTTGAGGCACCTACATCTTTTGACATGTTGTACTACAATGTTTAATGAAACTCCTGTCAAAAAAAAAAAAAAAAAAAATACATTCATCTTGAAAATTTGAGTTTAATTATGCTAATTAATGAATGCTGAATAAGTCTTGTATCAACGAAATAGCATTGAAGCAATTACATCCTAGGTGTGCGAATTTTTCTTTTAGTAAGTTTATGCTTTTCAAACGGAATTTGAGTGTTAGTGTGACTAAAAAAAGTATGATCTTTTAATGAAAAATCGAATTAGATCAGATCAATTAATTATTAATATCACTTAATTGGTAAAGAAGATTTAGTTGAGGCACCTATATCTTTTGCCATGTTGTACTACAATGTTTAATGAAACTCCTGTCAAAAAAAAAAAAAAAAAAAAAAAAAAACATTCATCTTGAAAATTTGAGTTTAATTATGCTAATTAATGAATGCTGATTAAGTCTTGTATCAACGAAATAGCATTGAAGCAATTAAATCCTAGGTGTGCGAATTTTTCTTTTAGTAAGTTTATGCTTTACAAACGGAATTTGAGTGTTAGTGTGACTAAAAAAAGTATGATCTTTTAATGAAAAATCGAATTAGATCAGATCAATTAATTATTAATATCACTTAATTGGTAAAGAAGATTTCGTTGAGGCACCTACATCTTTTGACATGTTGTACTACAATGTTTAATGAAACTCCTGTCAAAAAATAAAAAATAAAAAAAAATACATTCATCTTGAAAATTTGAGTTTAATTATGCTTATTAATGAATGCTGATTAAGTCTTGTATCAACGAAATAGCATTGAAGCAATTACATCCTAGGTGTGCGAATTTTTCTTTTAGTAAGTTTATGCTTTTCAAACGGAATTTGAGTGTTAGTGTGACTAAAATAAGTATGATCTTTTAATGAAAAATCGAATTAGATCAGATCAATTAATTATTAATATCACTTAATTGGTAAAGAAGATTTCGTTGAGGCACCTACATCTTTTGACATGTTGTACTACAATGTTTAATGTAACTCCAGTCAAAAAATAAAAAATAAAAAAAAATACATTCATCTTGAAAATTTGAGTTTAATTATGCTAATTAATGAATGCTGATTAAGTCTTGTATCAACGAAATAGCATTGAAGCAATTAAATCCTAGGTGTGCGAATTTTTCTTTTAGTAAGTTTGTGCTTTACAAACGGAATTTGAGTGTTAGTGTGACTAAAAAAAGTATGATCTTTTAATGAAAAATCGAATTAGATCAGATCAATTAATTATTAATATCACTTAATTGGTAAAGAAGATTTCGTTGAGGCACCTACATCTTTTGACATGTTGTACTACAATGTTTAATGAAACTCCTGTCAAAAAATAAAAAATAAAAAAAAATACATTCATCTTGAAATTAATTAATTACATATTTTTTTAAATTATTAATATCACTTAATTGGTAAAGAAGATTTCGTTGAGGCACCTACATCTTTTGCCATGTTGTACTACAATGTTTAATGAAACTCCTGTCAAAAAAAAAAAAAAAAAAAAAATACATTCATCTTGAAAATTTGAGTTTAATTATGCTAATTAATGAATGCTGAATAAGTCTTGTATCAACGAAATAGCATTGAAGCAATTACATCCTAGGTGTGCGAATTTTTCTTTTAGTAAGTTTATGCTTTTCAAACGGAATTTGAGTGTTATTGTGACTAAAAAAAGTATGATCTTTTAATGAAAATCGAATTAGTTCAGATCAATTAATTATTAATATCACTTAATTGGTAAAGAAGATTTCGTTGAGGCACCTACATCTTTTGACATGTTGTACTACAATGTTTAATGAAACTCCTGTCAAAAAATAAAAAATAAAAAAAAATACATTCATCTTGAAAATTTGAGTTTAATTATGCTAATTAATGAATGCTGATTAAGTCTTGTATCAACGAAATAGCATTGAAGCAATTAAATCCTAGGTGTGCGAATTTTTCTTTTAGTAAGTTTATGCTTTACAAACGGAATTTGAGTGTTAGTGTGACTAAAAAAAGTATGATCTTTTAATGAAAAATCGAATTAGATCAGATCAATTAATTATTAATATCACTTAATTGGTAAAGAAGATTTCGTTGAGGCACCTACATCTTTTGACATGTTGTACTACAATGTTTAATGAAACTCCTGTCAAAAAATAAAAAATAAAAAAAAATACATTCATCTTGAAATTAATTAATTACATATTTTTTTAATTGTATATTATCTTCAATTTACATTGATATATTAACATCTTTTTTCGCGCAGATATTAAAATGGAGATGTATTAGTAACAATATGACTTAATTTTTTTATCTGTACACGCTAATTAGGCCGTAATTAGCAATTAAACTTTAGCGTTTTTTGGTTTTACGGCGTTGGCAACACGCTTCTGAGAGGCTGAAATTGGGGGGAATAGCAGCTGTCCGAAGGCTAGGTTCAGCCCGGTTTTTTTTTTTAATTCTTCGCATACGCAACAATCGTCCTTAGCAGTGACCAGTCATACTACATGGGGCTTTACTCTAAATAGACTGTAACCACTAACTTCCCCAATCTTCATCATAATTTCATTTCTTTGTATGTAAAATTTTCCTTGCGATTTAGCGCAAAATTTCATTCATCTGCAATAATCTCGCATATTTTATTCAAAAATCATGAATGAAGATTGAATTTTTGCGCCAATTTGCTGACCATCATGCACTTCATTTTTCTGGCGTTTCCTGTTCCGACCACAGTTGAGTTTAGTTCCGCTCGGCCATTTTGCCAGATTTTCTCTCTGTATCGTGTCATAATGGTTAGTATTTTCATGCGTTAATCGTTTGTGGGAAAGTACGAATAGCACGGGTGAAATAAAATTGGCCTATATAATATGGATAATATCTGTATTGCTAGTTTTTTGGTGTGGCCACGCTAGATGTATCCCGAACATAACATAGTGGTTAGGAAGCTCCATGTGGCCATGTCCTATCAAATTCATGTTCTCCCTCCATTGAAATCATTTAAGATCTGGCTTCTATTTTACCAGTTGTAAAGGAATGTCTTTGTTACAAGTCTGTTCTGATATGAATTTGGTTTCTTGTTATCATTTAGACCTGCAAGCGAAGAAACAGCGGGCGCTCCAAGCATGGTCGTGGTCATGTGAATCCTGTACGATGCACCAACTGTGCCCGGTGCGTTCCGAAGGATAAAGCCATCAAGAAGTTCGTCATTCGCAACATTGTGGAAGCAGCAGCTGTGCGAGACATCACTGAAGCCAGCGTATACACATGTAAGCACATGAAAAAGGCTGCTTGAAATCTGCCAGAGAACTACGGCAATACTACGTGATTACTAATTTCATATGCTCCAACTTTATTTCATTCTGTGATTGCAGCGTACCAACTGCCCAAGCTGTATGCCAAGCTGCACTACTGTGTGTCTTGCGCCATCCACTCCAAGGTGGTGCGAAACAGGTCCAAGGCCGATCGCCGCGTGCGTACTCCACCACAGCGGAACTTCCCGAGGGTAAGATCTCTTAAGAAAAATCGCATAATGATGAATGCATGATGTACAATGATGAATGCAAGTAGGTAGGTAACTTAGGTAGTACCTACCTAAATGAAGTAATTAGGCTGGCCGTAACATTTCCAGTGAGCTTTCCACATTGCTTGCTAGGTGCTAGCCTACATTGTAATATACCTTCTGATACATAGTGTGGGTAAAGCTGATCAAACAATTCCTGTTCTGTTTTTTTCTTCATTTTCCATTGAGCTAAAATTATATTTGCTACCTACCTACCTAACTGCAACATTCACCAACAATAAAAATTTGGCCAGGCCTATTTGCACGAAAATGTTCATAATCATGCAAACACAAAAATTGTCTACTATCTGTCATCTTGTAAATGTAATCTGGCATCTTTCAGTGACTTATGAATGTCTTCCATCATTATATAAAATGGTACTTCTAGGTACTACTCCATGGTAAATGCAACTTAATGATGCCATGTTTGTCGCACAGCCAATGAGATCCTGAATCGCGGCCGACAACACTAATTCTTTTTTATATGAATTCGCGAAAATAAGCAAATATAAGGTTGCATAACCAGTCTTAGAACTGTTCAATGAAAATAATTTCGTTGTGTGGAATGGACCCATTCCAAACTACTATAAATTATTTTCAACGAACAGTTTTGAAGACAAGTATAGGTATACCTACCTAGCCTTATTTTATTATTAACAATAATACAATAAAAAGATAATAGGTAGATATTAATATAAATAGATTTAAAAATTCTCTTCAAGGTCAAACTCGCTATTTGGCCATCTTGAATTGTGATATGATGCAAGCGCACTCTGTGCCAGCCTACATTCATATGCTGGTCCAATTTGAACCTTGCAATATAATTTTTACCAAGTAACTATTCCCAAACACTGCCTCTCGAGGTGTCTGATTATCTGATTTGGTACAATAAATACAAAGCTGACGAATGTATGAGCTTGGATTACTTGTGTGTGTACATTCCGCCAAACAAAAATTGATCGTTGATCAAATTTGATTGACTGATACATTTGTTAGATTGCAGCATCCGAAGTCAGTCCAAGCGATCTCCTTGTCTCACTCTAGTAGGTGACCCCACATTTCAACGATAATAACAAGCTTTGATTGGTATGGGACATGACCAGCAGTCATTCAAATTTGATCAACGATCAATTTTTGTTTGGCCGAGTGTACCTACAGGAGATGTAATGCCGTTGTGATATGATGCAAGCGCACTCTGTGCCAGCCTACTTTCATAAGCTGGTCCAATTTGAACCTTGCAATAGAATTTTTACCAAATAACTATTCCCAAACACTATTACGCACATGTGTTTGATTATCTGATTTGGTACAATAACATCTTAGTCTGTGATCCAGTTAGCAGGCTCTGACTTGAGTTGAGTACGTACTCGACTTGGACTTCAAAATGTCACACTCGTTCAGATTCTTTGAATTGTGCCAAACTCATGTTTAAAGAGCAGACATTCTTAATGTGGTAGTACGAACGATACAGTGCCAACAACAGAAAAAGGGTTTACAAAACGTTCAAATAGGTAGGTACCTAGTAATGTCAATTGTTTCTAAATTCGTGCTGAATAAATTATAGCTCATAATAAATTTTTTGGCCTACATTTAAAGTGAGTGACTGTCTGTCTGACCTACACAGGGTAAAACATTTTTCAACTCTGCACATTTGCTGAGAGCAGAGACACATCATTGTCACCAAATTAACTGCTCATGAGCGAATTGTTAAGAGTGCAAAAACAATGGCTACAGCAAGTGCACTCTGTGCCAGTATTTATCTATATACTGGTCCAATTTGAAGCTTGCAACATTATTTACCAAATGTCTATTCCCAAACAATCACGCATGTGATGTTTGATTATTATATTTGGTACACTTATTAAGGTGGCTCATCCAATCGGGCATGGTCTCAGATTTTCATAAATTTTTGTCTACTTATTGATAATCATGCCATACACAATCCTTGAAAAAATTAAACACTTCTCGTGTCTAGTTCCTGAGATAAATTGAGTTTTCTTCCCCATGTTATCTTATGGCAGACAAGTAAAATCTTCATATTGATGAAGATCTAATTTTTATGTAGTCCCAACTTTGAACAAAAAACTTTTTTTCTGGTAGATATGGATATCCTAAAGTTATAAACCAAAAGCGCAATGATTTTCCTATACCTCCTGCGTTAAAGTTTGGTTCATTCTCGGAAGGCAATAATTTGAAACCTCGCTGTAAGACAGGAGTTGCATGTTAAATTACATTTTATGATTTGTTTATACTTCAATATAGTTGAAATGTTGGAAAAAGTAATTCATGATGGTAATTTCAAAAAATAAACATTTTGGAATGTTCGATCAGTTGAGCCACATTAAGGTGGCGCGATCACTCGAGGCATAGTCTCAGATCATCATAAATTTTTGTGTACTTATTGATATTCATGACATACATAATCCCTGAAAAAATTAAAGACTTCTCGTGTCTAGTTTCTGAGATAATTTGAGTTTTCTCCCCCATGTTATCTTATGGCAGCCAAGTAAAATCGTGTCATTTTTAAGCTAAAATGAAGTTCTAATTATTTTGTACCGTCAGATTTTAACAAAAAACTTTTTTTCTGGTAGTCATACGGACTTACCATGAGGAAATAAATTGAAAACGATACCAACGTGTGCTATTTTAAAAGTTATTAACCAAATTCGAAATGATTTTCCTATACCTCCCATGTTAATGTTTTGTACATTCTCAAAAGACATAAAATTGAAAACTCATTATTGGGCGGGAGTTGCAAACTACAGGATATTAAATGAGTATTTTATGCTTAAATATAGTTGAACTGTTGTAAAAGGTATTTTGAAATGGTAATTTCAAAAATAAATAAAAATGTGCTATATCGAGTGATCGCGCCACGTTAAAGAGATGATGACTTTCACCAACCTACTGTAAAAGATCACTCTTTCACCCGTTTGAGAGATCACCATAACGAAACTATGGAAAATAGGGTTCTGAAATTTTTAGTTACATACATAGGTACTTAAGAAAAAGGTACCAAAGGCAAAATATAATGTGCAGGTTTCAAACATTTTTTTTAATGGGAAAAAAGTTTATTGAAGTTACAGTTGAAAAAACGGAATGAAATGAACCAGACGAAATGACGGGTTTGAAGGAGTTCAATGAATTTATAAATGTTAACTTATGAATTCATAAAATCAAATAAATTATTATTTAATGTAAATCTGGAAATTTATCTTTGGTATAATAGGTAGTTGATTTTATGTGTGAATTGATGTTAGTACTTTCGTCCATTAACTGAGTTACATTTCCAATTCTTCCTTGGAAATTCATCCACAATTCTCTTCCCTTCCATTTCTTTTCTTGAAACCACATATCAAGAAGATAGGTACTTATGTCACTAAATGGAGCCATCTTAAATACCGGGTGGCGCAAAAAAAGAATCTCCCCGATGAAGAGGTCACTATATCGAAACTATTATAGATAGGATTCTCAAATTTGTACACATATTAGAAAACATACCAAATGTAATGTGCAAGTTTCAAAAACATTACTATTGTAGTAAAAAAGTTACAGCTGTTCAAATTTGGTTGTCAAAAAATTGATTATGCGGAGCTCAAATAGCGCACGTCCAGAAAACTTCCAAAGGCCGGGACGTTGTTTCTTCAAAACTACAGACGATATCAAGCTGAAAATTTCAAATTATATTGAAAATATATTAAGATTGATTGTGTAAAAATATCAATCAATTTGAATGAATGGAACAATAATTATGGAATCTTGAAGTTGAGCGTAAAATCTATATAAATATGTAGATTATTTCTTAACTTTTATTACACACGTTATAAAAGTGATTTTTCCCCCCAATATTCTGTTTTCAAGCGCAACTTCAAGATAGAATAACTTTCGTTACATATTTGAATATAATTTGAAATTTTCAGCTTGATATCGTACGTAGTTGTGAAGAAACAGCGTCCCCGCCCCATTGGAAGTTTTCTGGACGCGCACTATTTGAGCTCCGCATCAATTTTTTGACACCAAATTTTAACAGCTGTAACATTTTTCCTACAATAGTAAAGTTTTTGAAACTTGCACAAATTAAATTTTGGTATGTTTTCTAATAGGTATGTGTACAAATTTCAGAATCCGATCTCTAATAGTTTCGATATAGTGACCTCTCAATCGGGGGGATTTTTTTTGCGCCACCCGGTATGTAAAATTATGACATCAACACAATCTTTGTTATGTACAAAATAATTCTTCTTTAACAACCTTCCAATTCTTACTTACTAATCTCAAACGTGTGCTATTTGACCCCTAGTGTAACTGTTTTTCAGTCTTATTATTCAATTGTCTGCAACTGTTTTCTCGTAACTAAAATATTATTTCTATATATTGCGCAAATGTTCATGTTCTATAATTTTAATGTGAAAAGTTTCAGCACCTTTTATAGTTCTGCCAAAGTGACCCTCGTAGAGATTTTTTGCTCAACTCGAGATGAGAGAAAGAAAATTTTCCGAGATTGTTTTACAGGAAAATTTAAAATGCATTCCAGCAAGCTAAATGTATTGTATTGTAATTCTCATCGAAGTAATATTCAGTATGTTTTCAAGCAACAACTGGTTTTTCAGTGGAATTTGTTTCTCTTTCTGTTGCAGGACATGATGAGGCAGGGTGGACAGCAAGTGCGAAAGTGATTGTTAAAATAATTTACTTTCAATAAATACCTACATAAACACTTAAAATGCATTTCACTATTATTTCATTGTTCAGTAAATTAAGTTAACAAGTTATAGGCAATAGTTTCATATATGTCACAAGTAAAAGTATGAGATAGGTTCAATTCAAATGATTACATGCTAAATTGGGAACATCTACATGAAGTGCATGTGCCTTGGAAACCTAATCGGAAAGATTCTCTGGAACCAGTGGTTGTGGTGGAGGAATGGTGGAGCCATCCATGGCTTTCTTCATCGTTTTCTCGAACATCTTTTTGTTATCACAGAAACCTTGCTTCGTTTTGCCAAAAGAGTTGGGGCCAGCAGAGGTTGGCGTTTCACTGAAATCAAGAAATAGAATTTAACCCAGTCTGTCCATTAAAAAATTAACACAAGCACTTATGAAGCACTTAGTACTTATGAAGAAGTACTACATACCGGCCAATATTTCTCATCCTCATGCGGGCTTCTGGAGGCATTTCCTCGGGTTCATCATCATCTTCATCGACATTAAAAGCTGCAGCCACTGCGCGGGACTGCAACACTGTTTTTTGAGGTGGTGCTGGCTTCTAGACGGGAATGAATACTTTATTATTATTACGTCTTACAGGGATGAACTAGTGATAGAAAAATAAGTGTGTGAACATAAATGTTAGTGGGTATCTCGGCTTTTGAAGTATTCTGTGTATCTCTTGTTATGTCTTGCCGCTTGCAAGAAAATGTTGCTAAGAAATTACAGCAGGGTACCAGCACATTTAATCGAATATTTAATGTAAATTCTTCGGATTTAAAACTGTATTGCATTTCTATATTTTCTATATTCAAAGTTTATTGCAATTTTGTTTGATATTACTTGCATCAAGTTGCAGTAAAACAAAAAAAATTACCAAACTGAAACGATTCATTCTTCATAGATATTGGTTTTGATAATAATTAAATATTTTGTGCTTTAAATCAACACCAAAACAAGTGTATAATACCTCTACATGATAAAAAAGAATTAATCTGAAGCCTGAATTAAATTTCTTGTTCAAATGAGACTACATTTTCATGTAAAATGATTGAAGTTACTACAATGAAGTAACATCAGAAGTTATGCCCAACTTGAGGCTCAAGGCATGTGAAGGCTATGGCTCAAGGCATAGCACAGAAGTTGAACGAGTTGTCACATAGGTAATTCAGGCTTAAAGTCTTATCAAATTAATTGGGAATGATATTGGTGTTAAATAACTCTTGAACACACTTTGAAGGTCATCGTGATTATCAGGGTGTGAATTGTTCAATTTTCAGTGGGGGGGATAGGAAAAATTAAAATTCCGAGTAGGTTGGGAAATATAGCAAAGGGGAAAAGTAAGATTGCCCACGAATACAATGGGGGTCCGGTCTGGGGAAGGGCCCCCCAGGATCATGCGGGTCCGGGGCGCACAGCCCCGGGAAATTTTGAATTTCAAGATTTGATTTGGTGCATTTTACCCTAAGCGATTTGTACACTACTTTTTGCTATTTGTCAAAAGAGAATTTGCTTTTAGGTAATTTAAAAGGGAAATCAGAAGTGGTGGTTAAGCAAAATAAATCTTGGAATTAATACATCTTATCAACAGCTTATTTGCTAATAAAGGCAATTTGACAGTTGTTTTGTGTGACAATTTATTGTTATAAGGTTTATTTCAGAAAAAAGTAGGTAATTCTATTGTTTCCAGTCAACATTTACAGAGGGGGGAAAAAATCTATCCCTCCCTGGGATGCTTGCCGAGAATGAGAAAACCAGAGGGGGGAAATCCCCCTCATCACCCATCAATTCGCACCCTGAATTGATTATGGTGGAATGCTGGTATGTACCTCACAAGTCACAACACTGACTGTATATAATACATAATTAATAAAATAACAAATGAGCATGGTGAGAAGGCTGGAATCCAGTGGCAGTTCATGGTGTACCTAATATTGCAGATAACATTGGTGGGAGATGATTGCTTACGAAGCTAATGGAGGGAACACTGTTCAAGAGTCAAAACTAAAAGGTAAACATTGGAGATAATATTTCCTCAATATCGCTATAACTTTTGAATCATTAAAATTATGAAAAATGTGAAAACCTATTAGTGTGGGTACTTTTTCATAAACACTAACTTATAAATACAATATTTGTGCTCAAACTCCAGCTAAATCTGAAAAAATAGCGAAATTTAAGATTTTCCACGAGATGTGGCACAAATTAAATATTGTACATAGATTGATAAAATTGTGTTTACGGCGGCCCGTAAACGTACGGTGTTTACGGTACTTCGGTCGACTAAAAAATATGCCACGCTAATTAGTTGTCATATTACAAAAGTTGTACAAAAGTACAATGGTACAAAAATGTAAAAATGGTACAAAAGTTTTAGCGATATTTAGGAAATATTATCTCCGAATGTTTTTCGAGTAGGTTACAGCCAATTCTTAAGTACTATTATTAATCTTGGCAAATACGAAGGCTATACAATGTCTATGCAAATACCTACAATGGCCTTGTTCACGCAAAGCTCAGCATAGATGGCGCCACTATGTCACCTGCCTAAATCCGACTTTAGGCCGAGATGGGTAACAAAATGACGTCATTTCCGGCTTTGATTTCTGGTACAAATAATTACGGCACAGAGTGTTTACATTATTAAAAATGACCCAAAAATTAACAAAAAAAAAATAAAAAATTTACATAGTACAAAGATGTAGCCTGAAGTCGTCTCTTGTTTTCATGTGAAAACTATTTACTGGGCAGAGATTAGAACGCGGCAAGATGACGAAAATTTGAAAATATGGAATCTATGTTGGGTCAATGATGACATTTCGTTTTACAAAGATACTATGCACGTAGGACAATGTAATTTAAATTTTTAAATGTATTTGAGATAACAACAGACTTCCAAAGACTATTAATACATAAAAAACTCATTTTAGTTTCTACCAAAGACGTTACCCAACCGCTGCCGCCATCTCACGGACATTTTGGTTACTAAGAAAAATGTTACCCATCTTGGCCCTACGAAGCTGCTCAAGTAGACTCTATGCTAGCGATCCTGGTGAGAGCAAATGGCAGTGAACAAGCCCATTATATGGATTAAAGGATAGGGAGGGGAATCAAAATAGATAATGTAAAATCTTATTTATTACATTTCCTCTCTTTCTTTTTAAAGGAAGGCTGTGACTTCCTTGCATTAATACCCCAGACTGCCACTGGTAAAACTCATTCTTCACATATTTTAGAATAACTATCTAGGGTCAGGTATTACCAACTTATGTATGCTAAAGCCTCGTATCACTTTGGTTTTAAACCAGTCTTTTCAATAACTTTGAGCCATCTTATGGGCGAAGCAGAGATTTGATCCAGGTCATGGTAGTATACAGAGAGGTGGGATGACAGAGCTATACCGCCCATGCTAAGTCGGTGGACGGTATCTGTCAAGATAAACGGACAGGTCTCTCGGCAGCAGAGCGCCTTAGCGGCCAACTCATGAAAGTCTGCTTACTACCGGGTTGGTGTCTAGTACCGCGTTTACCGCCAGGCGAGCTGCTTGGTGCTCTCCATGACGTTAAGGGACCGGCTCTCAGCGCTTCGTTAATTCAGCTCTCTGTATACCACCATGATCCAGCCAGGTATAACTTTGTTAATCACATCAAATCTGGAGTTGGTAACACTTGAAATGGTAAAATATATAATTACCTGAGCTCCTAGTTGGATTTTTATAGCCTTTTTTGGCGGACCAAGGAAGCCCATTATTTTGGATGGCTCTGTTGAGTTCCCGAGACTAAATGACAGTTTTGGTTTTTTACTTCCGTCTCCATCTCTTTTCTCATCCCGGTGCCTGTCCCTGTCGTGGGATCTCTGATCTGCTATATTTTGGGTAGACCCTGGCAAGATGAAACACTGGCAAAGTTGAGATGATGTTACAATTAGCTACATGCATGAACTAAGTAGGTACACATTGTTATTAATTTCCGTATTAGCTCAAACAATAGACAATTAAATTGCATCGTTATTCGTTGCACAATTAGTTTTTTCGTAAACGTAGGTAGGTAACTAATTCGGGTGAATTGCCCCTATTTCATAAAGCCCATGAACATATTCACTAAGCATTGTTACCCTGGTTGGCACCACTTGGCAATATTGTGTCCGACCTGCACTCTTGGGGCAGTGTCCGACCTGCACACTGCCCCAAGAGACTTACGAATACTCGCTCAGAGCAAATACTCGCACCGACCACTAAGCTCACGAGCACGGTGACAATTTCTTAACACGGGTTATACACAGAGCGACATTTTCATTAAACATTTCCTTATGCACAGGTAAATTATTGGAATGAAATATAATCAGAGCCAGTTGTTTGTGGTGATAAAAAAAGCCAAAATTCGTTTTCAACATTCTGAAAGTGGTGAATAGCGTTAGTTACGATTAGCCCTTATGTGACGCAACAATATCCAAACTTCGGACAAGCGATGCTAAAAAATTAAAAATATCCAATCAAGAAAAAAATTTGTGTCCGAATTTCCACTGCACACTTGAGTTGTCAATCTATTTATAGATTCGTAACAAACGCTATTGGTGGTGATAATTATGTTAATTTTCGCGATTGGTGGTGAAATGAAAAAACAATGATTTTTGTAAGAATAAGTGTAAAATTAGACGCGCGAGCGAGCCGCAATACTACCAACCCCCCTCTCACTAGCGAGACTCGGCGCGTGCGCATGCGCACCCCTGTTCAAGGTCATGTAGATGCGTCATTCCATGCTCAGCAGCGAACCAGCTGGCACCCCATACACTCTTTGGCTGACATTGACAGCTGGCTTACGAAGAAAACAGTGTGATTCTTTCTATTTCGTGGTACTTTTGCCACAGATCGAGGAAATTTTCGTAAAATATATACTCGGAATCGGGAAATGTTGCAAAACACGTAGGTTTGGGACAAAATCACGTGAAATCGCGAGAATTCGTCAATATCGCGTCAAAACACAAATTTCGCGAAAATTCGCGAGGAAAAGATGCATATATTTGGAATCATTGAGCGTAAAGATATGACAGAAAATTCATGTTTCTAAATATTTCGCGTTTATCGTGGAAACCATAAACAACTGGCCCTGAATATAATTATTGTTGCAAAGGCATAGGGATTAGTAAAATGTAAAAATATCTAACCTAGAAGGGGAAAGCGCAAAACCTTCTAAGGTATGTTGAAGAACAAAAACTGCAAAACTATTTTGTCGTCTGGGAATTGCATCGCCTTGAGCGTGATCCACTGCAATCTGACACACAGTCTATTCGCTCTATTTCGAGCGAGTAAACGTAAACCTCACGACAAAATACAGACGTACCGTAAGAATAGGTACCATAGTAATGCCGGTATAGCTTCACTAAACCTAGAACATGGTACTCTCAAAAACCTAAGCCACCTGAGCAATAATCCGAGCCAAATTATCACTAACAAAACATTTCATGGATGCTGCCTCAGTGTTCGAGAGCATGTCGAGAGGAAATATAGGTAAAACTACAGTGATTGAAACGGAAATATTGTAAATTGTTCCATAAATACCTTTTTCCTAGCTATATTAATAATGTAAACACAATTTGCTAGGTAGGTAGGTAGTAGGTACATCATACATGGTAGGTATACCAGTGTTCTCTGTTACTTGTTGCATGCTTCAATGTTTCAATGAAGTGAAAATGCTATGGGTAAATTGTACATATATACAACTCCATATGACCAGTATTCAAATGAATGCATACAATTGATTGAATCCTAAATTTAATTGAAAATTGAATAAAACATAACAATTGCATGTTACCTACTACTATCCATGCAGTTTTGACTAGGTATAGGCTAAACACTACCCTCGAAGTTAGGTGTAGTCCTAGGTAGGTACCTAGTACTAAATAACTCTAGGTAGATAATTATTGTGATATGCAATAATGCACCTTTTCCCGAACTTTCCAGTGAGCTTCTTTTTGACATTTCGCACTTGCAACGATTTGATTTTATAATCAATACAATCGTTTAGCTTCAATAAAAGAAAAACATCACTGAACTTGATCGAACTCTCAGTCAACAAGAACAACCATTTTTCTCACAGTGTTGCCAGACCAACAGCCCTATTGGTCAGTCGTCAGTTCAACGAAGCAATTAATTCAACGCTATAATTTACTACGCAACTAAGTATTTAGAATTTCATTAATCTTAGAACTTCACAAGTACGTTAGGTGTTATTGTACAAAAATGTGTAAAAGGAATATAATAAAATTCATTGGGACTTATTGATCCATAGGTTGGTAGACCTTCCAAAAGTGCAATATTTTCATGTTGAGGGCAGCACATGTCCCGGCTATCGTCACGTGACTCGTGAGCAACATGTGTTCCTAAAAACGTGTTGTCTTTCTGCTGTCAGTGCATCAAATTCGGTATTATTATCTGTACAATGAAAGCGTTTGTAGAAGCTGTTGTAACTTACACAAGAAATGTTAGAAAACAATTTAATTGTACGTCCTATGAACAAGGCAGCAGACGAGTTTTCGGTTCTAGTTCCACTCCAGCTAATAGTACATCAGCAAACAAGCTGACATGTAATCCTAGCCTTACGAAAAAGAATACTCTTGTGAATGGTCCAGGATTGAAGGATTTTCTTTGGAGCTCTGGTTCATCAAAGGTGGAAGAACAAATATCTCAGGATGATGTGCACATCCCATATGTTCACAAGGTGGACACTACAGCTACAAATAGAACAGGTGAGAGCCAATGCAAGACATACATTTCTTTTTTACCCTGTCATTTAAAGGACAGAAATTCCTTTAAAAAATTGGCCATGAAATAAATTGGAAATATAATATTATGAAGTTTATCGTTTGGGCTATACTGAAATATAAAAAAATAGGCCGATTTGCTTTCAGTAAAAGTTTATTATTAATCGTCATCGATTTTAATTTTCTTTTAAAGTGTGTGAAAAATAGTGAAGTGTGATTTGGATTAAGTAAGTTACCTACTTAATAGTTAAGTAGGTATTGGGATGTCATGTCCAACGATATTAATCGAAAGTAATGTCAGTCTACCTACCACCTAGTATTGTATCAATTTCATGAAAAAATACTATTTTTATTTTGTGCCTTGAAATTCAAGCATACTATTTCTTTTTCCCACCAGATTAATCTTACCCTGCCCTCATTTAGTTAGAGTATGAGGCAGGTTATTTCAAATTAAACCTATGGTGATTGGCAGCATAGCCAACAGAACAATAAAAAAAATGATTAGATATTTTTTTAGATTTTTGATGCGACCTGCCGGCTTTGTCTGTAAGTAGGTACGGTTGCAATAAAAATACCAGAAGGAGTAGAGAGAAAGCTGGAAATACATTTTTTACACACGGGAAGAAGTATTTCTTTGTTTTTGATTGGGTCTGTGATAGAAATTTTCTCAGGGAGTTTGCCCCTGAACAGTAAGGGACACTTTTAATAAATATGTATTTATTTCTCCCACAAATTATTTTATTTATTTATTTATTTATTTAAATTTAACAACTTTGAATTACAATACATTCCGTGGTTGTACATCATAAGTATAGGTAGCGCTAGCATACATTAGTTACAGTTTAAAACATCATTAAAATATTGAATATTTTAATATTCAACTTTTAGGTAACTTTTTCCATAGTCTTATTGTCTGCCCTAAGAAAGAGCGTCGTCCTATGTCCGTATTGTAACGGGGAACAAAGATTTTTTGCATATGGTCATGCCGATCGATGAACTTGGCAGGGGCAATGAGCCGGTTTATGTCTCCCCATGCCGGGTAGTTAGCACAGGTCTTGTAAAGACACCGAAGAGCAGCCCGGGATCTACGAATTTGGAGGGGGTCCCACTTCAAGCTCTTCTTTACCATGCTGACACTGACCCAGGGCTTCTCCATCTCCTTGCTCCAGCGACGGTGGTCGTTGATGACGTAGCGAGCTGCCTCGTTTTGGTTTGACTCCAGAGAGGTAATGTTTTTGGCAGTGTGTGGATTCCAAACTGCACTGCAGTACTCCAGCAACGGGCGTACTAAACATTTAAACGCATGTTCTTTTGTCGAAGGCAAGCTTCCTTTTAAGTTTCGCATGATGAAGTGGAGCTTGTGTTTCCCGTTGGACTGGGTTCTTGTTATGTGGTTGTTCCAAGACAGGTCATGCTGAAGGGTAATTCCCAGGTATTTGCAGGAGGACGACTTGCTGAGATGGAAGCCGTTTAGTGAATATTCAGTTTCGATTGGGTTC
Source organism: Leuctra nigra (assembly GCA_934045905.1). Taxonomy (NCBI): domain Eukaryota; kingdom Metazoa; phylum Arthropoda; class Insecta; order Plecoptera; family Leuctridae; genus Leuctra; species Leuctra nigra. The sequence goes on along the minus strand of OW203761.1, from coordinate 30,275,580 downwards.
TTGGTTCTAGCAAGCTTATGACGCAGGTCTTCTCCTCGTTTAACTTCATCTCGTTATCCAAAGTCCAGCGATGGATGTTGTTGAGGTCAGCTTCCGATATAAATATGTTCAACTGCCTTGCATATAACAGCAATAGTATTATAGGTTCTACTTCATTTCAAAATTAAAAGAAAGATAAATCGGTGCAAAAACGAAATAAAAGTGTACTACCAAATACAATAATAATAATAATCTTTCTCCCGATTCCAATAATAAAATAGGTATACATTTTTTCTGGGCCTACGCTCCGGAAAAATTATGTCTCATGGTCTCCGGATAATTGTGTTGTATTTTTTGTAGCCTGCTATATTAATTTCTCAAGCGGCTCTTCAGCCAAAAAGTTTGCCCAGGCCTGTAATAAACAATAGGTACGGTAGTCATATTGATATAGCTCAAACAAAATACAATATTTATTTCTGTTATCCTATACAGTTTATTTCGACATCTATGGCTGTCAGATGAATGTGAACGATACAGAGGTTATATGGTCAATACTTAAGAGATCTGGATTCGTCAAGACGGATGTACTGGAGGATGCTGATGTCGTTCTTGTAGTAACTTGTGCAATACGTGAAGGAGCTGAGAACAAAGTGTGGAACAAGCTGGACTACCTCAAAGGGCTGAAGAATGCAAGAGCTCGAAGAAAAGATCGTCCACAGATGAAAATTGGTGTTCTAGGTACGAGCTAAAAGGGATATTAATTAGACATTGTAAAACCACATTTTATTGATGGCTATGTTCTCAACTTGTTATGATTGTTCAAATTACATTTATTGGGATACATTGTTTGAAATGCCACTTTAATGTAGGCAGCCAAAATCTAAAGTCGACAAAAAGTCTTACCTAAATACATGGCCTAAGTATTCTTATTTCCCACCCTTTTTAATTCAAGGTTGTATGGCCGAACGCTTGAAACACCGTCTTATAGAGCAGGAGCAGGCAGTGGATCTTGTGGCTGGTCCAGACAGCTACAAGGACCTGCCACGACTTCTAGCTCTTACAGACAACAACCAAGCAGCCGTTAATGTGCTCCTCTCGCTCGATGAGACCTACGCAGATGTGATGCCGGTTCGGCTCAACCAAGACTCTGTCACTGCGTTTGTGTAAGAGGTCTCATCCAATTGATCAGTTGCTAATGTCTGCAGTGACATGTTAAGATGGAATGTTGAGATACTTCTTTTGTGTGTAGATCCATCATGAGGGGATGCGATAACATGTGCTCGTATTGCATAGTTCCGTTCACTAGAGGCAGAGAAAGGTCACGACCTATTTCGTCAATACTTCGAGAAGTGCAACTTCTCTCTCAGCAAGGAGTCAAAGAGGTCACTCTGTTGGGTATGGAACATAAACACGATCTTTTCAATGGTACTAAATTATTATCAATCAATGACTAATTAAAACGTTCTCTGCACAGGTCAAAATGTGAACAGTTATCGTGATTTATCAGAGACCCAGCATTACGGAGGTTTAAGACCAGATGAAGAAACTCATCAAGTAACTGGATTCAAAACGGTCTACAAAAAAAAGAAGGGAGGAGTAAGGTTTGCAGATTTGCTGGAAAAAGTATCTGATATTGACAGCGAGATGCGAATAAGATTCACTTCACCTCATCCAAAAGACTTTCCAGATGAGGTATATTACTTTACTAAACTTATTCCTACTATAGACTAGCACCTATCACAACATCACATAAACAAATATAAACCATATACAAACTCCTCCATAAACAAACTCTCTCAAATTTGTGCTTACCAAACTATAAACGATTCTAATAGTAACACTTCGTTGGCACCAAATCTTTTTTAACTTCAAGTTGACATTTTATCTTTATGTTTGTAGTAGTACGTACCTACTATTTACTATTATTCTGTGGTTCCAGGTGTTACAACTAATTGCATCCCGCAACAATGTGTGCAGCAACTTGCACCTGCCTGCACAGTCTGGCAGCAGCTCGGTTCTCGAGAGAATGCGTCGCGGCTATGATCGAGACTCGTATCTGAATCTCGTTGAGCGAGTCCGGACCTTGCTTCCAAGTGTTGCCCTCTCATCGGATTTTATATGCGGTTTTTGCGGTGAAACAGAAGACGAGTTTCAGGAAACGCTCAGTTTGATGGATGAAGTTCGATACAACGTCGCCTATCTCTTCCCATACAGCATGAGAGAGGTGCGATGACTTAAATACTTGAATAACTTAAACCTGAACTCAGAGGTAGAAGGCCAGAAGTCCATTTCAATGACTCTTGAGGTGAGCTAAAAAACCAGTAGTTCTGACTTCATTAAATCAATTTGTAATGGTGATTGGTGACATACGTCATTGTGTAAGCGAATACTAACTTCCCACAATATAAAGTTTGTATTAGTTGAAATCAGAAATCATAATTCCAAAAGTTGGAAGGTAAAATCAAGAAAATGGACTTCTGGCCTTCTACCTTTGATGTACATATCTCATTGATAATTTAATATCATATGATGCTCGTTGGTCATATATTTTAATGACCTCGGACATTTGATCCTATTAGAAAACCACCGCTCATCGACGCTTTGTAGATGATGTGCCCGATGAAGTCAAGCGAAGACGACTGGTCGCGATGGTAACGCAGTATCGAAAGCAAGCAGAGGAGCTCAATCAAGCAATGATTGGAAAAGAACAACTAGTTCTAGTTGAGGGGGTGAGTTCTTCTGGTAATATAGAGTAGGTATAGTATAGATTATGTGCATACTTGCTAGAACAGTTCTAGGTACCTTACATTCGAGTTTCTTCTTGTTTTTGCGTTGATAAAAAATGTAGGTACCTATCTACATATATATCCTGTACTAGGTACTGTATTGTATAAAATCCAGCATACTGATCCCTTTTTTATTTAATCATCGAGAAACTGTTATTAACTGTGTATTTGATTTGCAGAATAGTAAAAGATCCAAACAGCAACTTGTGGGAAGAACAGATGGGAATTTAAAGGTGATATTTCCATGTGCTGAGATACCATCTGGATTCGACAACTGTCCACTTAAAGCTGTTGCTCCTGGTGATTATGTCATTGTGCAGGTAAGATTTCCACTTGGTCCTCGACAAATAGATTTGAGATGCATTGGTAACTGATCCCAACGGCTGGTGTATTGCATACCACGGTTCACGTAAGATCACTGAGGTGAAGCAACATTGAGCGGGGTTGGGTGGGTGACCATTCAACTCCGCCTTGCTAGTTGCTGCCGTTGGGCCATTGGGTGTTTGGGGGTTAGTGACAACATCCCTCCACCTGTCATCAGTCTTTCGACGACGCGGGTTGTGGAGGCCCGTGCTGTGAATGTTACACTGTCCTTCGGATGGGACATTAAGCCATTGGCCCCTTGGTATCTTTCGTCAGGAGTAGGCTATGGCGGTACCGGGTCCTCTCCTCCTTTATATTACATCCTCACTTGAGGAATTTAATTCGGCTGAGGATATTCGAGAAAACAAGGAACACGACTGATCTCTGGTGGATTCTTTGGTACTATCCATAAGGGGGAAAATGGAGGATACATAGGGGTTAGGTATTTATGTAAATAAATGATATAAAATTTGCTTTAAGTTGTTTGTTATGGCTGAAAAAATAAACTTGTAACTAAATCTAAATTTTATTTGTTTCTCCTTTTTCACTGCCCTATGGAAACATGAACATCAAAATAAAAAAGTGCATCTAAAAGTTTCCTGCCAGAAGTGGCTCTATCACGTTTCGCTTATTTGTTCGAATAGAAAATAATAAATAAATAAAATATGAAATATGGCTTTTCCTTATGACCTAGGGTAGGTGGATGTGAATAAATACCCACTGCAAGATGAAAAGATTCTGACCCTATCTTCAATCTCGGACTGCTAGCGCAGTGGGTATATATTTTCAAATAAATACAAATAAATTTGTGCCCTGTGTTTCAGATTACAGCAGCCAACTCCCAAGGAATGCATGGCATTGCATTGGCTCATTCTACATTAGCCCAATATGCAGTCAAAGTTTGAACTTATTGCAACTAGAATATAATGTGAGAATTATAATTATTCAATTTATATAGGTAGTGAAAGCAAAATGTAATGACTAATACTTATGTATATAATGTATTTTCTTCAATATACGATTACCTAGTTTAATTTTAAAATCAATAAAACCTTATCACCTACAGCTACTTGATTGCAATAATAACATGTAATAACAAGCAATAGTTTATGGACGAAAAGTTACACAACCAAGACCATACCTACTTTGTGAAGCCAAAAAATCAAAGTACATATTACTATCATTATTCATTAGGTACTATTTAGGGGCATGAGATCATTCATGCAGTGTACAAAGATCCAGTCCATCTCATCGCGAACAATATCACACAAATATTATTTCTGAAGATATTTTTTAATATCGTATCTTCGATTCATATACTAAAGTGTTTATTTACCTACCTAATGTTAGTTGTAAAACATATTAAAAACCATACATTACAACGATCTTATCCAGTATGGGAGTTAATTTATAATGTTTAGAGGTTGAGCTGAAATTGCATTCATGCAATTGCAAATAATCATTTTTTAAACATGGCTTATAATAATTTCACAAATTATATAGAAAACACACAAAAATAGGTACTTCAAATATAAAAAAAGCATCACTACAACTGAGATACATAATTTTGTATCATCAACTGTTGACGTAGTTTTGTGAAGTGTTTATTATTATCCTGTTAATTCTCACATAATATCCCCTAAACTTCATAAAAAACGACATGTTGAGTGTTGATACATGTCTCAGGCTTAGCTCTGATACCTATACCATAGACATTGAAGACGCAATGATGCCCAGCACAGAAATCCTTCAATTTCTGTGATCTACTTTATCGTCCTACACGTGATTATTAATAGTTAGGTGTCGACTCGATATTGTAAGCAGTATTTCGAGTTCGAAACAGAAAACTTGGTGTTTTCTCGAAGTAAAGTAGCTGATAGTTCAGGGCGGGCTTTCACCTCCCTGAGATAATTGCTATGAACGATCTAATAATACACATTAAATCAACTTAGTTAAAAGTTTGTATATGCTATCATTATTAAAACAAATAAAACGTACCTAAAAGAAAATTGTAACGTTACAATAAATAAATATATATATTTTTTTGTCGCGCTGTTCTGCAGCGAGGCTAATGGCGACGGATGAATGATTATGAGGATGAGAGATGATGGCGAAGATTAGGTAAGGATGGAAGATGGGAAGGAGGCGGTCGTGTCCTATTAGTAGGGTACCTTCCCAGCATTTGCCTGGCAACTGAGGGAATACCACGAAAAATCAGGAATGTAGGAAGGACGGCCGCGGGAATCGAACCCGAGCGTCCGGAATACAAGTTCAGAATGTATTACTCAGCCAACCTGTTCCGTAATAAATAAATAATTTTAAAACTAAAGAAGTATTGTTTTCGTAACTATTCATAATTTCGATTTGTTTATGTGTTAACTATCTCACTGCTTTGCTAATAAAGTGATATAAGGCGCGTGCCAATCAAAAAAGATATAGGCAGACAATAGTACGCACATTGTTCGTTGTAGAGACTAGAGAGAATGGCAAATTCCATCCCTGAAAAAAAACTTATCGACAACTAAATGTAGACTAATTTCCTTGCTTTGTTAAATTTATATTTTTTAAACATTTTCGTGAACTTGGTTCTTGACTGTATGTTGAACAACTTTAGTATTTGTATTCTTTCCCCAAAGTGCGTTGCGTCTACAAAACGTTTGGTTATAATGACGATGAGGTTTGCGAAATAATTTGTCTAATATTAGAGAAAAAATCGTATAATTTCGCAATGGCAGTGTGTCAAGCAACAAGAACGAGGTGAAGAGACTGCCAAGAGATTGATGCCACGATCGATACAGAAGAATTGCAGCCAGTTTACTCATTACACAATAATGCAGCTCACGCATCGATTATTTATTGCACTAGATCAAGATACACAATCGTGATCTATACGCTAACATTATTTCTGGCACGATGGTTGCTAAGTGCTCACGATACGAGTATACAGATGTATAATATTAATTACCCTTAAACATTTAAATTGGGTTTATTATTTTAAAAAACTTACCGGCCAGATGAACAAAACAGTAAAGAATGTGACGGATTCCAGAGTAACTTCAATTATACCTATCTAATTATCTTTGGTAAATACACATGTGAGATTGTACAACCCAGTATTAAATTTACAAATTTTAATATACTAGGAAAACGCTCTGTGTAACGCGTTGATAAGCGAGCACGGATACGTGCAAAACCTCGAACCATAATTCCTTAAAAGCCATAATCCTTAAAAGCCATAATTCCTTAAAATATTGAGAAAACGAGAATATTGATAACCACAGTTTTCTTGAAAATTTCAGAAACAACTAGATATTTTGATTGTAAAAGAGTATACCTACCGGCTCCATTTAGTGTGAATAGAAGAGAATAAGTAATGAATGAATTTAGTACACACAAATTTGATCATGGCTTGTACCTAATGGGATGAATTTGAACCAACTCCTGGAGACCTTTCGCTTTTTTGATAATATAATAAACAAGTTTTAAAAGCAACGTGCACCATAGTATAGAAAGATTCATCTTGAGCTGTCTTAATTTTTTAGCTCCCGTGAAAAATAAAAGTTGCTTGCTCGTTATGCCCGATTAGATAACTACCTATAAGTTATACATGTTTTTCTTTGAAAAAATGCTCAGGATGAACCAGGTCAGTCCGGTAAGTGACAACTTGTTCGACGTAAACATGAAGGAAGGCACTAACTCGTCTGGTGTTGTGAATGTAAAGAAAGCGGCCGCACGACTCCCAGTGAAGTCACCTCGACGAGAGCCGACTCGGGAGATATTCAAATGTGCTGCAGAGAAGAGAAGGCAAGGCCTTGCTAACACATTGTTCCATTCACTTTCACAAACAAACGCCGATCAGTAGGATACACGCGCTCGCCATGGCAGCACGGACACTGATACTCGTTCTAGGTGAGTACACATCGGTACGACACTGCGCGACGCGTCGTGGTCGTACAAGCGTCGTACTTACGACGAGGATGTGGACGGAGCAAGACAGTGCTCTGGGTACAAACAAACAAAAATTCCTAAAATAATAATTTAATTTCGTGGCGACGTGTGACAATAGCGTGACTTTTTATCGCTTTTAACCCATATCATAAAATAGATTTGTATTAATTTACATTGAACTGAAGCCTATGTACAAATTGGTTATCAACATGCGCTCGAAAAATGTCAGAATTATTTTTGGATTTGCTGACCCGGTAGGTCGAATGGTAGCTTTGAATCAAAACGAATGCCTTTTCATTATCTCCAGATATTTGATTGTGCGTTGGTCTATTTTATCTGAGAGTTCGATCTTTTCATGCTATCCAACTGAATGTTCAAAATTGAGGAGTGACAATATTTTTGGAGTAGACTTTTAGAAATGCTAAAAGAAGAACCCATTGAGTAATTTAAAAATTATATGTATGTTTTAAATACCAAGTAATATTTTATATAAATATTGCTTTAAAAAATGTAATATTGTGTGAAAGAAAGCTTGCACTAAATAAAGAAATATCTTATTCTCTTCTAATTCCGAGATATTCTTAAAAATACGTTGATTACTATCTGACGTTCGTGAAATCACGTCTTGAGTAAACCTGCTTATTGGACCAATTGCATAAAATGTCGAAAGAAAAAAGTGTATCACTAAGAGTAGATATCGTGCGATTTTTAAGTAAAATGTTGTGTCTCGACGCGATTTAGTGATTGAACATTTAAATGTCACAAATGTTCTCAATTAATAGGGCAAGGTGAGATTGTGATATACGCTTACAGATATAAATAATTGAAATCGTTCGATAATTGATGGATTTTTAGAGCATATTGAACCGTAAGGAAGATTTGAAAATAATTTCTACATTTAGAAAATTCAGTTTGTGTGTGTTTATGTTTTTTGGGACACGAAGATGTGAAGAAACGTGTCGCATTGTGTGAGTGAGACCATAGGTGAGACAAAGCGTTCGCGTAATTCCCGTCTTGTGAAAATATCACTTGTAAAAAAAACTGCCAAGCACCTTCCCACTTAAAACAATTGAGATCTAAAAGAAGGGCCAAGCAATAATATATTGTTTAAACATTTTCGCACTTAAAATTCGTGAAATCATTTCGCCCAGTTACTGCCGCCAAGCACAACACTAAAAACCTAATGTTGTGTCCAAATTTGAAGAATACAATTTAAGTGAACCATCATTGTAAATTTAACAAAATTATAAAAATTAAAAACGACTTCAAAATAAATTTAAAATTGAAATTAAAAAAATTAAAAATAAAGCTAGGCGCATTGTGTCAAGAAGAAGGCAACATAAGAAAGAAGATGACGATAAAGGAGCCGAAGAAAGACAGAAAGTAGGAAGAAGATAGAGGAAGTCTACAATATGGTCGGTGCAAATTCAATGCGCCAAGCTTTATTTTTAATTTTTTTAATTTCAATTTTAAATTTATTTTGAAGTCGTTTTTAATTTTTATAATTTTGTTAAATTTACAATGATGGTTCACTTAGATTGTATTCTTCAAATTTGGACACAACATTAGGTTTTTAGTGTTGTGCTTGGCGGCAGTAACTGGGCGAAATGATTTCACGAATTTGAAGTGCGAAAATGTTTAAACAATATATTATTGCTTGGCCCTTCTTTTAGATCTCAATTGTTTTAAGTGGGAAGGTGCTTGGCAGTTTTTTTTACAAGTTTTTGTTTTTGTACAACATGTCATATGGGGTATAAGTTTATAGCAGCTTTCACTGATCATTAAGTGTTACCTATCATTACAGTTAACGCCAACAACGTCACTTCTTGTCTAAAGTTTTCTGTTTTTATTTCAATAGTTCCGAAGTTAGTATAACGAAAGGGTCCATTTCTTTTGGTTGAATTTGAGTTATATCAAATTATAATTTGTTAAAAGTTCACAGCTTTGAGTCATGTGAATAACGTAAATTGTAGGTGTATTGTTCCGGTGTAAACCGGAATTTGTGCGTTCATCTCGTAAAACGCGTATTTGTCGCCACTAGGTAAACTGAAAGGTACACGAAAGATGATTGCAAATGCGTTTCCTCATTTTTAAATTCTCCCATGTTCACTCTTTTATGTCAAAGTTCCGAAGTATAAACTCAATTGGTAAAGCGTGCAGGCTTACAGATGTTTACAACACATTTTAAATAAAATCCGGATGGTTTTTGGAAGGCAATGTAACTTAAAAGGAACTTAGTTAAGATTAACTAGCTGAGCCACCTGGTGTTTATAGTGCTGGTGGGAAGGAGTATGACGGGTGATGAAATTTACGCTACCCGCCTTACTCGCCTATGTACACGGATAGCATGGGCCGGCCTATACCTGGCATCTCCACCTCTCTGCCTCTCCCTGTCAGGTCAACTTAATGTTTACATTTGTTTGTTCATGGCAAATACGATCGATGTCCATTTAGTATTGTTGTCTTCTTCTATAGGTACTTGTAAACAGTTATCGAGCTTGCATTTTAATTAGTCCACTGATCTTATTTAGTGATTATTATATTGTTTTGTGATGTTGCTGTGGAAGATAATATTTTCATATTTTCAAACCAGGAAACAACTTCGTGCTATTGCCTAGATACTTGAAGAATATTATTGTATTGCCGATGTAAACAAGCCAGACCACTTTCGTATATAACGTTCGCATCAAAACCAATGTTTATTTTATTAGTGTCAGATTAGGAGGAACATCAGTTTCAGTTTCATTTATTTCCATTAAACAATGTCACTTGATGAGACTTTGACTCACAGTTTGGAAATAAATCATGACAATTTAAAAGCGTTTTATTATTCTAACTTTTTAACGTAAGCATTGTTGGATGATGAAATGAAATTTAAATCTCTCATACCCACAGATTTCCATTAATTATCATGGACCATTTAGTGTAGTTTCTTGTTTATTGTAACCGAGCTTCTAAGATTGACAGATTACAACATCTGAAATAATGAAATAATTTTTACTAAGTTGTAAACACCTAATAAACCTAGTAATGGAGCCATTTTGTGTGGTTTCTTGTTTCGTATCTGAACCATCAAGATCGACAAATTTGCATAATTAAAATAATTAAATTTATTTTAGAAACTTAAAGTTGTGATCACGTAATGGATGCACGTAATGGAGCCTTTTTGTGTGGTTTCTTGTTTCGTGTTGTTCTTGTTTCTTGTTGAGCCACCAATATTGACAAATTAACTCTATTTTAAATAATATATAAGTGTGACAAATGAAAAGTTGTAAACACGTAATACACTGAATATTAGTAATGGAGCCTTTACTGAATTTTACTATTTACTAAATTACCTGAATTTTACATAATTAAATAATTCGGATAAATTAAAAGCTGTGACAACCTTATGAACCCAGTAATGGAGCATTTTTTGTGTGGTTTCTAGTTTAGTAACTGAGGCCACCAAGATTCTGTTGATTAGCATGACCACGAATTGTTTTATTGCACAACTTTACGTACAACGTGTACATTGACAATCATTATTAGAGTCCAATGAGTATAATATTAAAAAGAGTTGCTATGTAATCGTTGAATGTATTCGGATTAACATTTTGAATATATACACAAGAAGGTTAAACATTTTTTAAGTAAAGAAAAAGATAAAAAAATAAAACATTTGTTACGGGGATCGAACCCGGCAACGCCGTGATCGAAGTCACTTGCCTCATGTGACCGAGCCAATTCGCCACACTGAAATTAAACCTGTGTAGTATATCAAAGAAGAAAGGTAGAGCGTAAAACGACGTGCGCAATTCCTGTTTCCCTGATATCTTCACTGTTCACGATGGCAACCGGCGTGCCGCGATGGCGATGTTTCTGTCTATTGATGATCTTCACAGCATCCATTGGTAGTCTCATTTATTAAAAATGTACCAGAGCACCAGAGCATTAGTCTCTTAGAGTATTAGGAGCAAAGAGCACCTAATATACCTAGTAATGGAGCCTTTTTGTGTGGTTTATTGTTTCGTAACTGAGCCATCAAGATTGACAAATTAGCATAATTAAAATAATTAAATTAATTTTAGAACCTAATGCACGTAATGGATGCACGTAATGGAGCCTTTTTGTCTGGTTTCTTGTTTCGTAATGTTCTTGTTTCTTGTTGAGCCACCAATATTGACAAATTAACTCTATTTTAAATAATTAAATAAGTGTGACAAATGAAAAGTTGTAAACACCTAATACTCTGAATATTAGTTATGGAGCCTTCACTGAATTTTACTATTTACTAAATTACCTGAATTTTACATAATTAAATAATTCGGATAAATTAAAAGCTGTGACAACCTTATGCACCCAGTAATGGAGCATTTTTTGTGTGGTTTCTAGTTTAGTAACTGGGGCCACCAAGATTCTGTTGATTAGCATGACCACGAATTGTTTTATTGCACAACTTTACGTACAACGTGTACATTGACAATCATTATTAGAGTCCAATGAGTATAATATTAAAAAGAGTTGCTATGTAATCGTTGAATGTATTCGGATTAACATTTTGAATATATACACAAGAAGGTTAAACATTTTTTAAGTAAAGAAAAAGATAAAAAAATAAAATATTTGTTACGGGGATCGAACCCGGCAACGCCGTGATCGAAGTCACTTGCCTCATGTGACCGAGCCAATTCGCCACACTGAAATTAAACCTGTGTAGTATATCAAAGAAGAAAGGTAGAGCGTAAAACGACGTGCGCAATTCCTGTTTCCCTGATATCTTCACTGTTCACGATGGCAACCGGCGTGCCGCGATGGCGATGTTTCTGTCTATTGATGATCTTCACAGCATCCATTGGTAGTCTCATTTATTAAAAATGTACCAGAGCACCAGAGCATTAGTCTCTTAGAGTATTAGGAGCAAAGAACACCTAATATACCTAGTAATGGAGCCTTTTTGTGTGGTTTATTGTTTCGTAACTGAGCCATCAAGATTGACAAATTAGCATAATTAAAATAATTAAATTAATTTTAGAACCTAATGCACGTAATGGATGCACGTAATGGAGCCTTTTTGTCTGGTTTCTTGTTTCGTAATGTTCTTGTTTCTTGTTGAGCCACCAATATTGACAAATTAACTCTATTTTAAATAATTAAATAAGTGTGACAAATGAAAAGTTGTAAACACCTAATACTCTGAATATTAGTTATGGAGCCTTCACTGAATTGTACTATTTACTTAATTAACTGTATTTTACATAATTAAATAATTCGGATAAATTAAAAGCTGTGACAACCTTATGCACCCAGTAATGGAACCTTTTTTGTGTGGTTTCTAGTTTAGTAACTGAGCCACCAAGATTCTGTTGATTAGCATGACCACGAATTGTTTTATTGCACAACTTTACGTACAACGTGTACATTGACAATCATTACTAGAGTCCAATGAGTATAATATTAAAAAGAGTAGCTATGTAATCGTTGAATGTATTCGGATTAACATTTTGAATATATACACAAGAAGGTTAAACATTTTTTAAGTAAATAAAAAGATAAAAAATAAAACGTTTGTTACGGGGATCGAACCCGGCAACGCCGTGATCGAAGTCACTTGCCTCATGTGACCGAGCCAATTCGCCACACTGAAATATAAACCTGTGTAGTATATCAAAGAAGAAAGGTGGAGCGTAAAACGACGTGCGCAATTCCTGATTCCCTGATATCTTCAGTGTTCACGATGGCAACTGGCGTGCCGCGATTGCGATGTTTCGGTCTATTGATGATCTTCACAGCATCCCTGGACCTCTCATTTGAATATAAATCCATGAAGGTATCATCGCTTATACAAATTAAAAAATAATATATGAAAAAAAAAGTTTTCCGGGATCGGGAATCGAACGTGTTATGCAGATGTCGAAGCCAGCTGCCTTCCTAACATGAGCTATCAGTCCGATGGGAATTAGAGCCGCTGTTTAGTGTATCAAAGAAGAAGGGCGGAACGTAAATATTGATAATTTTCCCACTTCCGGTTTAAATTTATTGATTTTTCTTGAAGTGGAGTGTCTAGCAATACATTGTCTTTATTGTTGCCAAATTTCAAAACTCTCGATGGACCCGTTTGACTTTTAAAATATTTAAAATTTAAAATTGTAATAACTTCACTTCCGGTCAAAATGTTTCAGATTTTCTTTCAAAGGGCACTGCTATAAATATGACTCTATGTCTCTGCCAAATTTCAACTCTCTAGGACAAACCGTTCAACCTGTGGAGAGGGGCAAACAAATTGACCGTGCCTAACTAACTAACTAACTAACTAACTAACATGAAAGTCAATCCTTGCATGTTTGAGGCCCAAAATTCACCCCGAAGGGATGATCGCAGCACTTTGATATTTGGTTAGGTGTTGTCAGGTGGCTAAATATACCCGATAACCATGGTTTTCAACTTTCATTTCTAAATGCTTGCATGCGTACTGACACCCCGAAATCGGGCCCGAAGCGCTTGCAGTATAAGTCTGGTAGTAGCTCGCACGTTGTATTAGAGCGGTGCTTGGCAGCGTCGAGCTAGCGCCCGACTAGATGTTGCTTAGATTACAGGTATAATGATAGTCCTTAAACTACCTTGATCGTTCATGCGTATCGACAGGAGTGCAGAACTTGCATCACATAACTATCATTACTTCCAGTACAACAACATATAGGCATGTAATACTAAAGAAAAGTGCATTCCCGAATAAGTACAATTTAAAAACAACGAAAGTTCAAGATTCAGACTCAGGAAACACGCAATTACGAAATTGTTTGCTTGTAAAATGTGTACTTGACTTGTCGAAGCAAGACATTTCATTTATTCTCACAGATAAATGTGTAATTTGTAATGAGTGTAATGATTCTACTACATTACACCATCGGCATAACTAACGTGCAACCATACAATTTGAACTGGAAAACATGACTAAATTACAAGTAAAAATTATATAAACGTATAACAAAAGATTGAACAATAGCGGTTGTGGGAGGGGGTCGGAAACTATATCTCCAGATACGTTGAGAAATGCAAATACATCGGATTATTTCTAATGTATTGTCCAAATCACGATTATAAAATAGTGTAATAAATCTGAGCGAGTCGAGAAAGTCAAACAATGGAGCTGTGATTACAAATAACTACCTCCTGCCGACTGATCGACTTATCTGATTGTAACGCCCTGATGGCAATGAGTGTCACAGTCTCGACAAACTGGGTTCAGACCCAGATGGGTACAATTCGACAACTATGTCCGAGTTATTCGGTCTGAAATCATTTCACTACCATAAAGATAAGTTGAGGTGACATTAATACAGAATGAAATGAATTGAAAAGTAGTTTTAGAAACAGGGTCTTGTGTTGCATGTTCAGCTGCTCTACCATGCATTGAACTCTCCGAACACACACGTAACTGTGAGGTAAAGTTGACGTCCGTGGCAAAGATGTTATGAGTTTTAATAATATCTTTGTCCGTGGTGTCACATTGATTGTACTGAATTCTTGCCTGATACGATACAAGAGTGTATATATTCAAAGCTACAAGGTACGGATAAAAATAACGTATTTTTAACACGATCATTTTAAATGTAGTCCAGTAAACCTTCAATTCATGGATGCGAGCATTTTTCTTCTATTTGGACTTTTTTTGAGAACACACTCATATAAAAATGTAGCCTCAAGGCTTATATGTCGAGATATATCTATATATCTAAGAATAAAGTGTTCACTATATGGAAATCATCATATCATCATCATCATCATCATCATCATCATCATCATCATCATTCATCATATGGAAATCACATGCTACTTTTATCTGTCAATCATTGAGGGTTATTTACCAGCAAAAATTTTGGCGTATTAAACAAAAACAACTTTACACAGTCTTATTGTAATGTTCTAATTTACTTTTTTGAGAACCATTCTTCATATGAACAAGTCAACATTTTGCGCCTTACTGGATTAAAGCAAAAATAATAAACCATTTGGGTACTTGATTTTGATATTTAATATTCATTCGTGTAAACATGGAAATATAGCCAAATAAAATTGATCAATGCTAATTCGCATGGTCGGTGTTTTAACCGTTAAACGTATGGAGATTTTAATTTCCTGTAAGCAATTCGGTGTATGCATTGCTAATGGTTTCTTGGGGGTCATATTAAAATTACACGGCCATAAACTAATGGTATTGCGATATTACATTTAGGACATACATCAAACTAGGGACCGACAATACAACTTTCCTTTGTCGCAACCAGATTCTTAACTTCAACGCCCAAGACGTCTATAGATTTTAGGGAAGACAAGAAATCGCTGCATAGAAATTTGTTTTGGTGTAATCGCATTCTTTACAGCTGAGCTAGCCGTTATACCCTTGAATTTTGACGGTAAACTAATTGCCGTGTATTCAAAATAATCCCTCATAAAACTCTTTCAGTCACGAATGGAAAAAAATCGTTCGTCACCGAAAAGGAGTGAAATCAAACAAAAGGCCAAGTCAAGTCAATGTCAGTACATTTCAAAAGTTATCTACACTAAAATATTGCGCATCGTTAGTAAAGCATCAGTGACTTCATATTCAAGGCCAGAGTGTTTTTGGCGAGGGCACACAATTTTCATAACATAAATGGGACAAATAACACTATGGAAATGTATTTGTTTCCATGGCTCTTTCTTGAGATAAAAGTCGGATGTCGTCAGAAACAGGACAAACTTGATGATATCATAACTTGGAACATTATGTGATGTGATGTGATAACCATTGTGATAACACTTTCGTATAAGCATAGCCGCTGATAACTAGAGCGTGAATAGCACGTACAATAGAACGAGTCTCCAGCCGTGCCAAGGTTATTGCATTGGCGATGCACTGCACAATTATTGGAAATGTTTGCTTTTTAATGAGAGTGGGACCTATAATTCACCGATTAGCTCAAAATGATAAATGTTTTATATCCCTCGAGTAGGTAGGTAAAACTGCAGAGATTACGGCATGAGAAATATTGTAACATTTAGAAGGTTTCTATTTCAAATAAGTAGAAACATTGGTGGAAAGGATGATTTGACTGCATTTCTTGTAAATAAAAAAATCGATTTTGCTAAAAATATAATTAAATTCCTCATGCTGGAATCTATCAGATTCCTCAAAACTGACTTTATTGCAGTATAAAGTCACCCAAAGAGTACTATAGGCAGATGGACTAACACAAATATTAAGAAAGCACAGAAAACTTAAAAAATCTCCACATCGTTTTGCACTAGAAAGGGCCTTGCACTTAACAGCACGTAATTGCTGTCAATAAATAAACATTGTTCTTTCGTAGAGCCCTAGTAGCAGTAGAACCTATAGTTATTTCGTATGTTAAGTTATGGAACCACACATCACATAAATCCTTGAGACAATCAAGTATTTAATGTGTAATATGATATGAAACTTTCAAAAAGAAGTACAATTCATTTGAAACGAAACGAACATTGAAAGATCGTGATCTACGCGAGTAATAGTCCTAAGCCAATATGGAAACAAAGTGTACAACCAATATAATGGTTTTATTGGTAATTACTATCTCCAAAAAACCACTGCTATTGAAACTATTACATAAAAGTGAACGACACGAACATAATTTCCTCATCCATTCTATTCTTACCTCCACGTTCTATAGTGATTTTGTTACATAACTGGGAGGGGTGTAACGCAGAAATGTCTGCGTCGATGGAGATGACAATTCCGATCTATAACGTGCGAATGCGGTACAGCAGCATGCGTTTCATTCACTAGTCAGCCTTGTAGGAGGCGGTGGCGGACAATGTCACGGAGACAAAGAGTCTGTACACGGGCAGTAGCTGCACCCTGACAAGTCCTTGGAAGAGATATATCCGGCAGTCGTGCAGATTATCTCAGCGATATAACCACAATGCCGTCGTACAGTTTCCTCGGTGTTAGCTCATTGGTCGTGCATTCACACTTACAATTCATTGAAAAACATTGTACAATCATTCCTTGTGAAACGATCAATTGTTTTCATCGTGGAAACACAATTCATCACAATTCTTACACAATTCATCAATACAGTACATTGCGATTTCCCGATCAATGTTTTCCTGCAGAGGATTGATTTAAATTATGATACAGATATTAGAAATTTAATTGACAACTCTAATGGCATGACAGATTAGTCCATCGAACATGTACACTTGCGGTTTTGCGTAATGGGGAAAACAAATTATGTAGGTACCTAAACTATAATTAGAAGATAGAATCACAAGTTCACCACACAAATATATTGATTGGTTTTGGTTAATGCGCCTATCGTAGAGAAAACACTTTTCCGCTAAACGCAAGCCCTCATATTCTTATCAGAAGTGTTATCGATTCGTGTATCATTATTAATCGTTGTCCTCATGCCATTATCATTGCTGCATTGTATTTGTATCCCATCAGCGCCAACTTGTCTGCGTCTGTCTGGCCATCGGGTTTGCATCGGGCTGTGCCGGTCATGTATCGCTGTCCTCGTGCCATTATCATTGCTGCATTGTATATCCCATCAACGCCAACTTGTCTGCGTCTGTCTGTCCATCGGGTTTGCATCGGGCTGTGCGGGTCATGTGACCACAACGCAGCGGTGGAAATGCATCCTCGCGAGTTTCATGCCCACGGCGATGTGGACCAGTGTTTCGCACGGCCATGACCGCCCCAACCTCACGCCGGCGCATCCTGACGTGACTTTCTCTCGCGCGTTGTGAGATGCGACAACTCATAACCGCTCATTGTGTAGTATTAATCAAGTGTTATGTCGACACAGGCGTGGAGGAAGCGATCGGAGAAAGCATTTGAGTGAAAGTGGCGCGGTTTATCTCATCTCATCTCTCTGATGCAGGTCTGACGCTGGTGGTGCTCATCGGAGAGGCGAGGACGCAGAACGCAACCTCCGAGCGTCATCGCCGTCTCATCCCGTACATGAACTTCTACACGGCGCAATCGCAACCGATCAGTTACTCGTTCACGGGACATAAACAACCGCAGAGAGAGGACTATCTCGCCAACAAACTGGCGCCGGTGCGAACTCCCGTCAAACAAACAACAAACTTTCTTCCCAATAAACCTCTATACCCAACCAATCAAGCACTCTATCCAATCAATCAAGTCAAATATTCCACCAATCAAGTTCCGTACCGTGGCAATCCAGTTCTCTATCCAGCCAGTCAGCATCAAGTAACACAGTTTGAAGTTAGTGAAGCTTTAGACTATCTTCTAAATCAACTTCAAAAATTCAAGTCCCCAGCCCCAAATCAGGTTCAAGCATATCCAACTCACATCCCACAGGATACCAGAAAACTAATACAATATCCGATCGTCCCGAAGAAGCCCGTGCATGTGAGTGTAGATTACCCATACAATTACAACAAAGCAGCGAATCAAGTGCCAGAATACCCAGACAACCAAGTAGTGGAATACTCCATCATCAAGTCCCAGGAACTAGGAAACAACGCCGTCAAGAGCGGAATCCCAGCGCAAGATGATGATTACTATTACTACGATGACGAGGATGACTTGGATGATGTGGATGACGTGGAGTCGTCAACAGCGAAGCCAGGCCCAGCAAGAGGTGAGAAACTCCCCCCCCCCCCCTGCTCAAGAGCACCGCAACACATTTGTAGAAGACGGAGATTATAATCCACCAATTATATAAATGATTAGCACATTACATATTCGTCCATTAATTAGGGAAGCTACTTTTACTGAAGAAAGAAATTTGTTTGGGACATTTCCGTAAAAGGAAAGCGGCCGTATGCAGTCCTTAATGAATAACAATTAGGTATATGAATAAATTGCCGTTAGTAGTTAAAAGCAAACTAATTACAGTAATAGTTGGTAATAGCTCATTCATAAATTTCAATTTATTTTCTTCCTTATTTTATCTCTACATTTCCACTTCTATTGAATAATATATTTTTTCACATGAAACAGGCCAGACATTCTTAGCTAAGATACGAGATGTCAGAGGTGGGGGGTGGGTGGGGGGAGTCCAGCCCTTTGTGGGATTTACAAGTAATTGTATACATTCTAGCAGTCAATAAAACGAAATTGTACATCAATCATGTATTCCATGTACTAAAGCTCAAGTAATTGCTAGGTAGTTATTTAGTATATGGCAGGATAATCAATATAAATAATCTAAAATATAATAGAGAAAGGAAAATAGCCAAAGTAATAAGAATTATTTATATTAAAACGGGTAATGAAACTCAGTTTAACTTTGCAATAATACCAAAGTTATTGCAAACGCATCCGATTAAATAAATGTATTAATTCCACCAACTACTCATCCCCCCCCCCCCCCCCCCCCCCCCCCCCACAAACCCAATTAATTCCTTCAGCACCAGATAATACCAGGGGCGGATCTAGCCTCTTGTCATGGAGGGGGCGATTTTGGAAAATATGAAGAGGGTCTAGTGGTAATTCCCCAGCCACGGGCGTCCGCAGATTTTTTGCCAGGGGGTGGAGGTAAAGCAAGGAAAACAATTGTCCCACGGGCTAAGGGGGGTGTGGGGGGCGAGCCCACCACCCTGCCCCGCAAGGCGTTTTTTGGTTTTTGGACACTTTGAATCAAATTTTGAGACGTTATGAGGTGTATTTTGTTGAACAATTCATTATTTTTTAAGCTTGGACCCCTTACCCCGCAGGGTATTTTTTGGTTTGTTGACACTTCGAAATTAATTTTCTGAGTTTTTTGTTTAGAAAATGAAACTATACGTAAATAACACCACCAAATTTGTATGCTATCCTGACATCCTTGCCCCCCCAGTCACCCCCTGTGAAAGCCCATGCTTTCATCCGCCAAAGGCCTATCGCCGAAGGCAATTTTTTTCGAAATATTGAAAAAGCATTTAGTTTTAAGGCACTTTTAGAGCAATGATTAAACCTTGCCAAAAATCAAGCCATGATTACGATATTTTTGTAAATTTGACGAAATGAAAAATCAACCTGCTGATCTTAATAGAAGGTGGAGGAGGAATCATGGGGGGGGGGGGGCGATCGCCCCTTCCGCCCCTCCTTGGATCCGCCCCTGGATAATACTATGTTCCTCAAACATTTCTTTACGAATTTTTGTGTGGTAGTCACTTCTAGCTCAGAGGGTGGCACACCTGGCAGGCCTGGGGTGGACTACCCCATCCTGTACAAGATCCCCACGACGGACTTCAACTGCAAGACGCAGCGGTACAAGGGCTTCTTTGGAGACCCAGCGACTCGCTGCCAGGTACAGTACTCACTCGTAATGTAACGTAACGCATGATCGATTCAACCCAGAGCAGTATGAGAGACCCAGCCACTCGCTGCCAGGTACAGTAGTACTCACACGTAACGTAACGCATGATCGATTCAACCCAGAGCAGTATGAGAGACCCAGCCACTCGCTGCCAGGTACAGTACTCACTCGTAACGGAACGTAACGCATGATCGATTCAACCCAGAGCAGTATGAGAGACCCAGCCACTCGCTGCCAGGTACAGTAGTACTCACACGTAACGTAACGCATGATCAATTCAACCCAGAGTAGTATGAGAGACACCTTTATTGATTGTAATCACTATTTATTTATATAAGTGAAACTCTAACATTCATTACTTTCCCTTTTATTACCAACAATTAGTGACAAATATTTTACGATTCGAGGTGATTTTGATCTATTTGATATTGCATGAAATAAAATATATACTGAATATTATGCAAACTATTATTCATCAGTTCATGATGACTGATGAAATACATAAATTATGTCGCACATTTAAATTACAATCAGAAGATTATCCTGTGCACCAATAGCAGAGAGAATACGATCAATTTGATGTGAATTCAGAGACTTGTGGACCAACACTTGTTTTTCCCCTTACTATCTTATGAGTGGAATGAGCAATTTGTGTTCCTGGGTGTACCGGATTTGACTGCTAAAAAAGTAGAATAAGTACACTCCTGGGCACTGAAATTGGCCCGCCGGCAATGTTCAAGTGGCACTACGGCTAGTATTTATTTATTTATTTAAAGTAATTTTTCGGCCCTAAACTCACACTAGCCATACGGTCTTTGTGCCAAAAAATTACATTAAAATAAATGTTAATTACTAGCCGTAGTGCCACTTGAATATTGACCGCGGGCCAATTTCTGTGTCCAGGAGTGTACATCCATGTAAATAAAAACGTTATCAAAAGAATTGACCTAAAAAAAGTATGATAAAAAATTATCCTATTACCATTGTAAAATGATACTTTTCTGAATACAACTCTTGTCAAGTGCATCTTCTCTGTGCCCTATTCACCAGGTGTGGCATTACTGCGACTTGAACGGTGGCCAAGCATCTTTCTTGTGTCCCAACGGAACGATCTTCAGCCAAGTGGGTCTTACTTGTGACTGGTGGTTCAACGTTCGATGCGCCTCGACAGTACAACTGTACGTTCTCAACGAGCGGCTCTACAAATACATTCTACCAGCAACACCAAGTTTTCCAGAAGACTACTCTGGTCCACTAGTAGATCGATACTTAACACTCAAGTTCCAAGAGAAGATGAAGCAAAAGACAAACAAGACTTGAGTGCAGCGCTGAGTGCTTCAAAGTCAAAAGAACCTACTCCTCAATTCTAGTCATCTTGTGCAATAAAAAGTATCTATGTAACTTGTAAGTCATCGTAATGTCATATAACTCTATGGTAACGGCCTCATGCTCAAAAGAATTTCCTGATTTATCGAGCAAGTTTGTGCAGCTCTGGACCCCAGAGTCTACTGAATTCTTGTAGTGTTGTTGAGGACTGACATCCGCAAATATTTACTTGCGGACGAAACTTCTTATGAGCATGACGCTGTAAGAAGAGATAAACTTTTTAGTGCTATGGACGAGTCAACTTGTCCTAGCACAACTTGCCACCACTGCCATCGGCAAGTTCATTTTGCTTCAAGATCTTCTTACGTACTGCTTTTTTTTTACAGGCCTCTTAATCAACCTACCACATGCAAATTAAAAATGATTTTTGTTGCCATCTCTGAGCTATTATGCAGACCTAATGCAGGTTTAGTTCGCATTCGTTAAAGGCCATTTTGTGCAATGATGAATTCACAACTTGTAATGTGCCCAAAGCTAGAATGTCTATGAATTATGCATGCCAATGCATGAATTATCATTTTAATGCCATGAGTGATTATTTTTACATTTTTATTCTTAATTTATATTTTAATCATTGTAACACCTACAGTGCAAAATTAGAAATACCTCTAGCAGACAATTGGGTGTGAAAGTGTCTTCACCAACTATTATAGAAACTGTGATTTTTTTTATAATTTTTATACTGAACATTTAGGCTAGTGTGTAGGAGTTTTGAAAGGTGTTGAAAAATTACACAATTACCTACTTCAAACTAAATTCATTTATGAGAAAATTAACATGAGCCTTTGGCAGTTTCCTACAAAACACCAACATTGCTGAAAAATATTATATATAGTATACTACCAGTAAGAACAGTAAGAATATGAATATTTTCTGTGAAATGACACAAGGCCATGTTGAAATAATTAATAAATATCTTAGTACCTATTAACTTGCGAAATTGTATTTGTTGTTTTACCAAATCAGTGGACTGGCAAGTCTTCTTGGAAGTGGTAGTCACTATAGACACTCAAGGTCAATCAAATCAAATGTCTTGAGTAGCGACAAAATGCATCATCATAGCGCATCAAACACTCCATGATTTTCACAATGTAATATGAATATGATCATAACTTCATGTGTCTGAATTTCTTTCACATTTCAGTCACCTTCTACAATGATTATTGATTATGATCCTATTCCTAGCCAATGCCAATCAACTTGAGCAACTTGCTGGCCATTGCTAATGTAAGACTGAGGCTCACTTTCTAGTGAGCGAAAATTGACCTTGACGACTCGAGACTTCCACTAACATGGGGAAAGAGCCGTGGACTAGCAGAACAATGCTGTTCCATCAACGAAGTCCAACGGGAAATTGATATAAAATTAAGGCTCAGAGGAATTATTCTTCATGTCTAGCAGATCATTTGGCTTCACTAATATTATAACATGTCTCTCAGCTCTCAGAGTTCGTCAGTAATTCGTGAAATGGCTTCCCTAAGTCGTTCCGATGTCGAAATTTGTCCGAGTTACGAATATTTTAAGGCAATGCATACATTAAGTCAAAAAATCTGATAATTACTATTTAGTAATTACTAATTAGTGACTATTTTCAGCAGAATGAATAATGATATTATCACACTCATGAGTACTCATGACTCATGAAAACTACAAGTAGAAGAAACATATTTACAAATAGTTCATCATCAAAATATACAGAAAAACATAGGTATAGAGACTTCAACATCAGGAAATGTTTGATTTTACATCAAATAAAGAAATTAAATTACAGATTTGATTTCAAATAGTTTCCTTAAAAAGAAGTTGTACACATGTCATATCCGTGATACTGTGTGTTCTTAAACAGCCTTGATACCTTGTTACGAGTTACGACACTAATATGGACTCAGTAACTCTACTCTCGTTATGACTTATAATGAGCAAATGAAAGAGGTTGAAAGGCCGCACAATGACAAGTAGATAAATAAAATCTAGCCAGCTAAGAGGTAGGCTGTCTACTTGGCACAATGTACCTCAATAAATAAATATCTTGCTTGAGAGCGAGACTCTTTCCAATACTACATGTACAATAAATATCCACAGTAGGTACTTTGCCTAGTAGCTTCGATGGTTGAAAAACCATTTAGCTGCAGATGACACAATACAGAATAAATAAAAATACAGGTATAATTTAGTATAGTAGTTCTACATTGACACCAAATATTAGTAGGTAGGTACGTAACTATCCTACCTCCATACTTTTATAAATATAAAAATTAAAAAATGTGATTGAATCCACACTGGGCTATGACATTTTCCAGTGCATTCCAGTCTAGAGTCATTACTCAGTTCTTTCAAATTCATCTAGTCTGTTCAGTCATTACTCTGGATATGGAGTCAGAGAACATTGTTAGAGCGCTGTTTAACAGTTTAACCACAGTTATTTAGTCTAAGGTTTAACATAGCAACTGAGTCTGCAATCTGTTGAAACAATTTACCTCTTTACAGCATAAAATATCATTCTACACACAAACTTTAAGGCCTACCTTAGATGTTGGCTTCACTTCACGAGTTGCTTAGGTCTCTGAACACCAACACAGGTGATGGTCCTGGGAAAGTAAACTCGAAGCAAACTCAGACTCCCAGTCTCAAAAACAGCCAGTTGATTCTTTCCGGTGCTGAAAAGGACCCATATACGTAATTAGTTCTAAATGAAGCTGTGCTTGGAGCTTGTCTTAATATCTAGTCTAGAAGACTGCAAAAACGATCTGCGAGCATGAAAAATCTTCCCATTATCACTCACTCCCACAATTAAGAGTAAGCTTTGCGGTCTCATAAACGTTCAATACCTTACAAGTTGATTTATCACTCAATTTATATCAATTTATAACTTTAGATTACCTTGTTCTCTTCACATCCCAGAGTCTAACTGAGCCATCCAGTGAACATGAGGTAAGCTGTTCACTGTCCTGACTCCAGCAGACATCTTGAATTATTGCCGAGTGTCCTCGGAGTTCGTGGAGAATGCTTCCGGCTGCCAAGTCCCAGACCCGGATTCGTTTATCTTCCCCTCCTGCAGCTAGCATCTTTCCATCGGGGCTGAACCCTAGTGCTTGAACGGCGCCTCCGGATCCAGCAAACACTCGTACCATCTTGGCTTGCGTCACTGACCAAAGTCTCACAGTTCGGTCTGTTGAGCCGGTCGCAAGATATTGCCCATTTGGATGGAATTTAACACACTGAAAAAGGGAAGTCATCAATACAAAATGTTCGAAATCTTTAATCATTTCAATGAATAAACATGAATGGAAGAGTCTACTACTCAGAAATCTTAAAAAGTGATGTGAAATTAAAAATCACACCTCAACCTCATGTAGTTTAACAAAATCATCCCTAAATACCAACGTCTATACAATATTCTTTTCTAAAGGTTGAACCGATCGAGGGATTTCAGAACTCGGAAGTATTCGGCTTTTCCCACTTTGTGTCGTCATGGAGTAGGACAGTTTCTATCTAAATCACATGCCAATGCCAGCGCATACAGACTATCAAGCAGTTGCCGGCTGTGTCCTACTCCATGACGTCACGAAGTGGGAAAAGCCGAATACTTCCGAGTACTGAAATCCCTCGATCGGCTCAACCTTTAGAAAGGAATATTGTATAGACGTTGCCTAAATACCAACAGGCCTGGCTAGCCGGCATTACTAAATGTATTTAGCCTATAAGAAATTTTTACTCTACCTAGTGTGGAATTAAGTGTTTATAAATGTAAATAAATATGTGATAATAAAAAAAAAATAAAAATTAACAATTTACTTAGTATATAAAAATATTTCAATATCTTTCAATTTGCAGTTGGTATTTAATATCATCATTCATCACCCCATCTGAGGTCATCAGAAAAAAACCACATTTCACAAAAACGTACCTTTAACTAAAATTGCATTTGGAAAATCTAATCCCCACTAGGATGATCACCTCTGTTCATAGCTTGATGAGGGATAAATAAGAATAGGAAGAGTAGGTTACCTGTTTGTTACAAAAGAAATGGAGTAGGAGAGTTGTGAAGCTAACATAGGTACCTACCTCAACATCTTGGCTATGTCCAGCAAATATCCTGAGAGGATGAAGTCGGTCGAGAGTCCAAAGTCTGGCAGTTCTGTCTCGAGATGCAGTGGCAACAGAACCAAGAGGCCCAACGTCCATTCGCCAGATCGGATAATTGTGACCTCTAAAAAACGGACAAATTCACACTGAATGAAGATGAGTATAGGTACCTATGTACACAATAAATCCTTTAAATACAGGATAACTCTGTGGTAGGTACCTACTTCTGAAAAATATATCAAAATATATAATATCCGATACAAAATATAAATGACTATATTTAACAAACGGTTATGAATATCGAAAAAGCAAGACCTAGGTGACATATTGTATTGAACCTTTATCTACATTTCCATCGCTTACTGTCATAACTTTGCTCCTACTATGTGGTCAGCATTTGTCGGGCACGAAAACACTCCGTGCGAGCGACGAAGCGCTCTCGTGCCCGACACATACTGAAGTATGTGTCTAGCTACGTGTCTAGCTCTACGTGTCTAGCGTGACACGTGTCTACGTGTCTAGCTACGTGTCTAGCTATGTGTCTAGCACATACTAGCTAGTAGGACAAAGTTATATGACAGTAAGCAATGAAAATGTAGATAAAGGTTCAATGCATGTCACTTCGGTCTTGCTTTTTCGATATTCATAACCGTTTGCCAAATATGGCAATTTATATTTTGCATTTTGCTCGAAAACCGCTCCAAACCGCTTTTGGCGGGAAAAAATATATGACCGCCCTTAACAAGAATATTCTTTAAGCTTTTAGATGACTTTTTCAAAACCCTCTTTTTTTTTTTTATACACAGCTTTGGAAATACATTTTTGGTGGCTGGAAATGGTATTACATATGAAATGCACTTAAGAGTTGTAACAATGCAATTGACAATGACAGAATAAACTATCAACAACAATTCAACAACAGTAGATATATTAGGTGTTACGTAATGTCTTCAGTGCATTGAGAGGCTACATTGTCAGCAGAGAGTTATTCGAGAGTCAAAGTACTAGGTACACTAGGTTCTAGGTACACTTGGCACAACTAAAAATGGTATTTGAATGAAATGGATTTACTGCTGGTCAGGTTCCTTTTCCTCTACAATCAAAATCCTTGTTATTATCAATGATATAAGAGCTCACTTACTAGAGTTAGATAAAGAGTTAGATGAGTCAGACTTCATCGGGTGATGCCATCAATAAGTACCATTTTTACTTTATAGTTTGGCCGAGTGTACCTAGAATAACTTTCTTATGTGACTACTAAGTGAGAGCCCACGAACCTGTAAATTGCTACACAAGTGCCATTATCCCAGGCCCTCATTGTCTTATCTCTGGATACTGAAAGAGTCAATGTGCCTAGAGTGCTGATGTCTTGCACTGGCCCTGCATGGCCTCGAAGTCTTGTAAAAGTAACGGGAAGATCTTGTTTGCTGGTGTCAGAAGTGTCCAAGTCCCACGGGCATGAAGTTGTGAGTGAAGGATTAAAGACTGGAGCTGCGGTGTTGGTGGTTCCGGGACCGAACAACCGTACTTCATTATCCCAACCAACCGCAGTCACGTCGTTGGCCAGGCGGCAACCAGCGTTGACACTGATGACAAGATAATACTCTTTTGGAGGTAACCTGCGAAATAAAAACGCGCACCCCGACTGGGAATCGAACCCAGATCCTTCGGGTTACCGGCCCTATGCTTTACCTCCTATGCTATGCTATGCTTTTGCAGGTTACCTCCAAAACACCATCCCTAAGTGAGAGATTCACTAAATTTTCCATCATTATCAAAGATAATACTCATTATAATGACTAAAATACCCAGGAGCAACTCCCATGACTTCCTTCAATGCACAAAATGCTTTATATGCCACCAAATATAAGTCCTAGGCTCATAATGGGAGAGTACACAAAAATATTTTAGTTACAATTATTTTAGTGTTTATATAATCGAGTGATTTTTGCTAGTACACTCTTCTCTAGGTCTGTTCGTTTACACTGCCAAATCTGCCAAAACTGCAGCTTGTTGTAGCCTGTGGTAGAGCCAAAAGTGGGCGGAGTTACAACAAGTTGCCACACAAAACGAACACTTTTGTGGTAGATTTGTCATAACCTCAAATATTATTTCTCACAGTGAGAGATTATAAGACAAGAAATTAGCTGAAAATTGTTTTTATGAAGTGGATCCAATGTTGAATATGATTTGGGCCATGTCTTCATCGACGCATAGTTGGAAATCAATGCTATTGACACTCCTCAATATAAATAAATGACGCCATTTTGACTTTACCACAACTCACACCACCTCAGAAGCAACTGTAGGAAGTGGGAGCTTTTTGCTACAGCAACCTGCCACAAACGTCAAATCGAACAGGCTGTGAGCTACCACAAGTTACCACATTTCCAAAACGAACACCGTTTGGCAGTTTTGGCAGATTTGGCAGTGTAAACGAACAGACCTTCTGTATACATGCCTATGATGGCAGTAGGAGCTTTGACTCTATTAGTCTTAACTTCTATGTGTACTCTATGACAGCAGCTCCGATACTGCTAGCACAATAGGTACTACACTACACTTAACTTTTCAAAGGTCTCTTGAGACTACATCATACTCATAGCTTCTAGTTGTTATCTTGATTTAACTCACTTGCTAGTGTTGTTGGTAATCGTGAACAACTGCAATTTTGGGCAAGAAGAAGGACTATCCCGAACCAATTGGATGACTTCTCTCAAACGAGTTAGTTCATTGTCCTCCTCTTCTTCCTCATCTGAAGTTGGTTCTTGTTTTATATGTTTGACTGTGAGTAAAGGTGCTGCTGACATATCATCTTCTTTAGGCTTCAAATCTATTCCAACTTCAATGGTAAAGTACATATTGAGCACCTGGAATAAGTAAAGCAATGACAGAGATTAGTACTGTTCAATTGTGTAATAGGTAGATAGGTTGGTAGGTAGGTACCTACCTACTACTTTATATAAACATCTAGACACCAAGAGTGAACTTTTTTTATGTAGCTTACTTGCAATAAAGCCATGTGCCCCTGTTTAATTAAATACTTCTGCAGTAGAATTAGAGCTTTCTGTGACAACTTGATATGAAACTTCGATGAACGAAACTTCTCAACAGCAGAGTTGACTTCAGCTGCATCATTGAGTTGTGCATTCAGTAATCCTTCAAACAGTTCTCTGTCTCCAGGATTCCCCATCAAAAGGCCTTGATATCGCTTCAAGAACCTTAGTGTGACCGGTCGTGGACAGCAAAGAAACATGTCCAAATACAAATGGCAGAATATTGGACATGTGAGAGGTGTCAGTTCCTGGCTCATAATTGGACTCAACTCAGAAAGCCAGGCTTGGAAACTGAAACAAAAAAATTAATGAAAAATAGTCTAGTGCAGAGAGCTCACACTAGGTCTGTTCGTCGGGTTGTTCTAACCTGTTCGGATCACACCGGAAGTCGTCACGGAAAAGTTTACTTATACCTATCCGTCGAGTTTTGATTCGTAATTCATGCACCTAACATATTCAGTGACATACTTCCGCCTGCTCCGAGCAGGTTAGAACACCCCGACGAACAAACCTACAGTAATTTAGTCTGACCTAGCACGTAGCAGAAGCTAGGTGGATTAAAATTACTAATTACCTGGAAAATTGATTGTCAAACTGAGACATGTCAAAACTCATACAACTGTAAATGAAAGTATTTGGATTTGCAGCCTCCTTCTCTACTGAAGCTAAAATAGCCATTTGTTCATGAGTCTGGCACAGCTGCACATCTGAAGATCTAAAATCTTCCGAGTCCTGTAAAGAAACAATTTTGGTGAAGAATGGTGACAGCAATATTTGTAGGTTATGTTAATACTGACATTTTTACTGGAGCTTTACCGAATAGTGCCGACGTTTTAAGTATGAACCAACGGTAGTTCTGATTATGTCGTTTTTTGAACGTTTCATCTTCATCATAATCGTACAACGTTAACACAGCTGGCTAAAATATAAACTCACAAACTATCTGTCAAGAAAATTCATCAACACGACACGAACAAGCAACAATTCACGGTCCCGTCCGCCATCTGGCGGAGATCGAGTGGACCTTGGATCAATGAGCGTCTGAGTGGCTGTTCCTAGCTTGACAAGCGTCTTCAATTTCCATGTGGCTGTGTCGCTAAATTTGTGGTTATGGCTGGCGAGGCAGAATGTCAACATGTAAAACGTCACATTAGGTAATAACTAGTTTTAATTGATAAATACTCTATTAAATATCCATTACACCTGAAGACTTTCCGCCGAGGACGGAAATTCATTTACAGAACAGAATAAATACACACAGCAGCTGTTGTGGATCAATTGAATGTACCTTTACCTACTACCTAGATCACAAGTTAAATCCAGCTGTCAACTCCAGATGAGGGATATCAAATCGGATATATTGGATTCTGCATACATTATATTTCCACCCTTCATACTTGCTTTTCCATGCCAAGTTTCGTGAAAGGAAGTCGTCGGTATTGTATTCTTGTTTATGGTAAGGTATTGGTACAGATTACTATAGGTACGCCCTACTCACTCTGTTCATTGTGATACCTACTGCAATTGGATTTGGGTCAAATTGAAAAATTCATATTTATTATGGCCTCTACATCTTCGCTATCATCTACCCGAACTCAGGGTGATGGCATGGAGAATATTGCGATCACCAAAGCCGACAATAAAGATAAACGGGTACTTGGTGATAAACTAATATACCGACCTAGAGACTTTAATCAGGTCTCACTACCTCCTCCTATCCTACCAGGAAGGATGGTAAATTTGGTTCCAAGAGATGCCATACAGTATAACAAAAAGAATGCTCCTGTTGGAACGATGATTTCAAAGGAGCCTCGGTTTGTTCCATATGAGCCTTACAAAGCAGCTGTGAAGCCTATGATTCCCAATGAAAAGTTGAAAAAGGAAAAGGTTTCAATTAAGCCAATAGTGACCAATCAAGGAAATATTAATATTGATTCGAAGGAGACTGAAACTCAAGTTCTTCAGGATGAAGTGAAGAAACTGAAAGAAGATTTATTTCAAATGGAAGCACAGATGAAGTTTCACGCTCAAGTAAACTGTGATCTGAAGACTCTGCTTGTAGCCGCTGTTGGGGAGGACCTTGAGATGCGAGTTCAGCTGCTGACTGAAGATAAACTACAACTTGCTCGAGCTCTGCTCAGTTCGGCTCAAGTTTGCACAAACCATCAAGAGCGGACCGAGCATTTGGCAGGGCAGTGCGAGGTCTGGCGCAGCAAGTTCCTTGCAAGCAGGTATTAATACCTACCTAATGTACCTATCATTTGTACCTATCGTTGGAACTATCATCTTCTATCTAGGATTATGGTGACTGTCCTAGCTTCTATTATGAGTTCACTTTTTCCACCTAAATGTGTGTTATTTTCCTTACAGTCTTATGCTGGAGGATTTGGCTCGAAGAAAAGCATCTTTGACTCGACATGCAGCTGACCTCGAAAATGTAACTCGTTCTCTACTGGAAGATCGCTCATCGCTGTGGGACAGCCAGGTCAACACATTCAAGTATGTAGACATATGAGATTAAATTACAAGTCAGAACAGTACTAAATTTGCAAATGACACTTGAAGACATAATTTTTTTAATCCTGCTGAAAGGATGCATTAAGTATTATTGATTGATAGGTACACAGACCAGCCCTGGCCTTTTAAGGAGGTGCAAGCGAGAGCAATTTTGCCGCTTGTTGCAGGCACTTTTTGGAGACAAAATGGGTGACGAAATTATTTGAATTTTGAATCATGATTAGGTAGATAAAAGACAAACTTCTGGTTATCAATAATAAATACCAACTGCAATGTGAAAAGATTTTCCTCGAGTGGGACTCGAACCCACGACCTTCCGATATCCAGTCAGATGCTCTACACCAGCTGAGCTATCGAGGCAGTTCACATTACAGCGGCTGTGTTCCAATATAAGCTGCGTTTGCAACTTACCGATTTTGAAGATAGGATCAGAAGACCGTGAATTTCATCCACGTTTGACAACTGACTAACTTCATTCGACTTGGATTTCTCATAAGCAGATGAGTGCGCATATGTATTAAATATTTCTTGTCTCGCTGGGTGCAATTGAAATTTAATTTTAAAAATAATCCTAAGTTTGTCTTTCATCATGGTTAAAATTTGAGTTCAATTGGTTAACGGGTTTGGTCTCCAATCGTATAGGAAATTTCATATTTTTCCGCAGTTTTGTTGAATTTGTTGAATTTGTTGAATTTTGTTGAATTTGTTGAATAGTTTTGTTGAATAAAAAAGCAAATGCTTGGATGTTCTTCCAATATTACCACTGACATTGAAGCACAACTATATGTATAATGACTTTTATGAATAACTTAAGAAGAAATAGGTAAACGGTGAAGAGGTGAAGCAGCTGAAGAGAAGAGATGGATGTATGGAAGATCAACGACTCGATTGTTGAATACAGACCAATTGTGTACCTATTTTATGTGCTCAATAAATTACATTATTATTATTATTATTACTAATTAACAAGGCACGAATGAAAAATGAAAAAGTGCTACTAATATATCTATATAAGTAATTAGACTGATCATGTGAACATCCTAGATCAAAGTTACATCCACTTAAATGAAACAATTTTTCTCTCTCAATTTGCTTAAAACAGCCGAGCGCTTTCACCACCTTAAGAGTCTACGATACTTGATGAAATCCATGTTTTATGAAGCACAAAAAGGCGGCCCCTACTTTTTTCTAAACGGCTTTACCGATTGTCTTCAAATTTTCACAGATTATAGATAAATAATAAATCTGTGCCTCTAGTGAGCCAAAAGTGTAATTTTTTGTTTAGAATTTTCAGGGCAGTGGTGCCAAAAAGACTAATATATTGCCCATGTTAGCACTTCCTCAAAACGAGAAAAAACATTTTTTATAATTTTTTTGGATCACTAGAGGCACAGATTTACTCTTTATCTCTATGCTGTAAAATTTTGAAAACAATCGGTCAAGCCGTTAAGAAAAAAGTAGGGGCCGCCTTTTTATGGTTTTTTGTGGTTTTCAATATTTGAATTAAAATAACGTACTTCACAGCAGTATATGCAACATGCAACACACGATTAAATGTCACAAATGTCACGTACAACCCAGAGCTAATGCATTTTCATGCATTTATAAGATTTTTTTCACATCGGAATCGAAATTTTCTGCGAGTCCTGTCGACTCTTAACACATGACATCAAGGTAGCTCACAAAAAAGAATTTAGATTTTACCATGATTCATGAAAGAATCCATGAAGATGGATAATAGAAATGTAACTGAATGGTCCGCCAGATCCCTGACGGCCCTGCGTGATGGCTTTGCCCCTGGAGAATCTTCTGTGATATCGTCGCCAGTGACTACGGTGGGCTTATCGCATATCAATCAGAGACTCAGCAGTGAACTACGCCACCAACTTCTGGGTGGGCGGCTGACACTGCCAAGCACCTTGCAACTGGATCAGGACACCTCTCTAGAGCAGACAGCCAAGAAAGTATGTTGTTTGAGGTTTTCTTCTCATTTTACCTGATGGGAGGCCAATCCGGGGTGGGAGTGTTCGATCCATAAGAGTGACTAGTTCGGAGAAGGAGGCAACTCCAGGAGACCAATGCAATGTCTGAGATCCGCGATTGCTGATTGATAGTGACTCTGTTGACTCTATTTGTCTGGAGTCTCGCACTGGCCTGTCTGGCATGCGGTTTCTTACTCATGGGCATGAATGCTCGCCAACTTAGCTCAGTGGATCATAAGCCAACAATAACCCCACCATCATTCTAAGGTGTCGGGGGGGGGGGGGGGGGGGGGGAGAGCTTTAACTTGTTGAATACAGACCAATTGTGTACCTATTTTATGTGCTCAATAAATTGCATTATTATTATTATTATTATTATCTTACTTACAGAATCTTAACAAGTTTAAAATGCAATTGACATTTGCCCTTTGCAATGTCTTGTTGGAATATTGTGTTGATATTGATTGTTATTTGTTTGGTTGGTTGTTTTAGCTGCTCGGTGGTGTGGCTGGGCTGAGTACACAGGACGCGGCATGCAACGCTGTGATGGGAGCGGCCAGCTCCATTGCAACCAGACAGCCAGTCTGCTGCTCCCACTGCACTGGAGAAGTACACACTGTGTAGCAGTAGTGGTCACTCGGGACTGGGTAAATAAACATTTTTTACGTGTATATTTATATTCATATTATTATGTTACTTCATAGGAACACAGGTGTATTGGAATTATATTGATTGAATTATCTTCGTTTATACATATTTATTTGTTATTAAAATTGTTTCATTACCTACAAGTTTTGTTGATGGATGATTGACAGTGGAATACGATAATTGATCAGAGACTCTATTGGATAGTGTCAGTAATAATTTTTATTAGGTAGTACATGAGCAAATTCTGGCAATTAGAAGGAATGCCAGCAAACGTAAACATTAAATGCCAGTGATCTATTCCCAGTTTATGATCGATCACTCTATTTTTCGTTTTTTCAAATCAATGCTTGTTAGCTACAAATATATTACAAAAGAGACTCTTTCAAAGACAAAGGGATGCCGAGGTATGGAGGCTACGTAACAATCACTGTTAAATGCCTTCTTCTGGTTAGTAACTATTATTTCAATATTAATATTATTTTAAGATTACAAATGATAAACTCACACTCTGTGAAAAACAAGTAATGTAGTTAGTTTTAAGTAGTTTTCTAGTAGTAGAACAAAACTCTCTAACAGATTGTCTTAAAGTCACATTTTAAAGATTAGATTGCAAACAAATTCTTTAGTGACTCTGGTATCGGTCTATGACTTTGAGGCCTACATGGTTTACTCCCAACAGAGTCATTTTTAAGTTTGCACAACTTGTGTTCAATGCGATTAGCTCGTCGTGTTGAGTTCAGTGCTGGTTGTGAAAGTACACAATGTCCTCATGCCTACATTCTTCATGATGTTAAACATGTGAAAAGAGGCATTCATGAGCTTGCTGCTTGCAAGACTTCCCAGACCTGCACATCACCATGTGTTATTCTCTTCTGTGCTGTGAAATCAGAACAGCCACTGATGTTATGAAATCGGTGTCTCAAGCGATTTGATATGGTTTTGGTTGAGCCATCAGAGTTCGGTCTCGAAAATATGCCCTGTTGATGTTGCAATCATTTGGGACACTACAGACTTGTTTTGCCTGTACAGCTGCTGAGGTTTACCAAACTCCGCAACCTAGAGTCAATCATGACAATAATTATCAGTTATGTTCACAACTAATGGCGTATCCAATTAGAGTTGTGCATTTTTATCACATTTTTTCCCTCTACTTTTACAAAAAATCGATCAACATGGAATTGCTCACCTTTCCTTCGGTGATGACGAGTACCCTGTTCAAGCTGACCAGGTCGTTGGCATCAATTTGACCTGCCACAACAAGTACTGTGACGTCTTGTAGAATGCTAGCCACCATATTGGCTGAGACATGCGTGCACTCTTGGAGTACTAAAACCTGCAAAGTCATCAAAACTCCATGTCAATTTTGTAATCATGTCAATCATGTCAATTTTGTAGGTTGAGCACTGCTCAACCTACAAAATTGACTAGCTAGTATACTCTACTGTGCGTTGTGAAGAAGTAACAAAGTAAATTACTATGAGCACATGAATATCAGCAGTTGAATACTTTACTTGCTAAGATGTGAATAAGAAGTTAAAGTAAATTAGGAAATTTCTGTATACCTAAATACTAATAATAAACAAAACAAATGAAAATTCCCTTGAAAGTATAAAACACAAAGATCCGAGGCCTGAAAACCAAAAGGCCCACTAAGCAAATGCTTTCAGGCATAGTCCAAGTCGGTCCTGGATTCGATTAATGGCGCTGTTCTTTGAAACCAATATGTGAAGGAAATATCTTGTGCTTACCTTTGGCCTGTTGAGCACTGCTCGAGCCAACCACATGAGTTCTCGTTGCTGTCGCGTGAACACTCGTTGAGATATGTTCGCACATCGACCGAGTCCAGTTGCTTCAAGCCCCAGTCTTGTTAGCACCTCCTGAATCTCGTTGTCGCCGTTTTTTCCATGCGGATCGAGGAAAAGTCTTGCACTCAAGGATAACATGGGTGCATCTAGAGGTATCACACCAATTTGGCTGCGGTAGGAACTTAGAAGGGGGAGAAATGAGAGGGAGACATCTCCAACCGTCACGTCTCCTAGAGTCACGTCAACCAACCCATACATTGCATCAATCACTGCCAACCTGCCACCTCCAAGTACACCTTAAATCAAACAAAAAACTCAGAATTACATTGGCTTTGATGGATTTGGAGATAGAACAAAGTGAATTATTTTTATTATGGAGTCAGTTGTTATAAACACATCTTTAATATTTATTTAGTATTTACCATACTGCTCGCCAGCTTCCATATTGAATGTCACACCTTGAAGCCCAGCATTGGTGTGGACACCAGAGAAATCAATACTTCCGTCTTTCATTTCCTGACTATCTCTTTGAGTCTCTTGGTCAAGTTCAAACATCAGCTCATTGCCTCTCTTTAATGCTGTGACTCCGATTTCGGTTGCCACCAATCCTTTCACGGCCCGTCGGAAGTAACCAGGCAGTTGCCATGAGGCAACTAATACGACAAACAAGTAGCTCTCTGTCTCTGGCGCTGCGTGGCATCCGGCAAATATCACTCCTCCAATGAACAGCACTGAAAGAATATTACTGCTACATACTCGTGGTGCTGAACACTTCTCACCACAGAGACGAACTGATCTGGATGTTTTGGTACGTACCAGCCAGCATGTGAATCCGTATGGAAATCCAATAAGAAGCAGCTTGAAGGAGAAATGAATCCGAAGCGTGTGAATCACACAACTTGGAGAACCTTGCAAATTTAAAAAAGGTTGTACATAATTGAATTATTATAAGAGGGTGCCTCAGCCACAATGAACAACATGTTTTGGTTATAGGATCCAGGCTTCAACTATAATGTTAAAAAACACATTTGATAAGGAAGTACAAAATGTACCATATAATGGTATACCTGCTTGAACTTCCAATAAGAGCAATAAGTAACTTCCACGCCTCGGTCTAGAATGAATTGGTCAGTGGTCTAGCACTGCTCTTGATAGATTTCTTATTTCAACTATGCATCTAATTCTACTCATCTAGGTACTTATATGATCTCAAATCAATGTTTTATTGAAGCAGTCAATAATATGACTGAAACTCTGTGGTTGCAGTGTTGTCGTAACTTACTCGGCAGTAAAGTCTCTGTTTCGAGACAAGCATTGTATTGTAGTTCTTCCCTCGAC
Organism: Leuctra nigra; assembly: GCA_934045905.1. Taxonomy (NCBI): domain Eukaryota; kingdom Metazoa; phylum Arthropoda; class Insecta; order Plecoptera; family Leuctridae; genus Leuctra; species Leuctra nigra. The sequence continues at coordinate 30,238,409 of OW203761.1, read as the reverse complement.
AGAAGTATCAACAAAGTTGGTTAACTCTTCCTTCTTCAAAGTAACGGCACTGTTGATTCTAAGTACTGCTCCTCTGTAATTGAAAAGCTTTGTGAAATCATGACTTCTTGTTTAGAAGAGTGATGATGAGTGATGAGAACAGAAAGTATTGCATTACCTGTAGATTGCAATGAACAAGACAGATGATGCGTAGAACAGAACTAGAGGAACAAGGCTCCACGGAGTTTTGAACATGAGCAAGCCGGCACAACCCACAAGCATGGCAAAGTTTTCAATACAGAGCCTCATATCTCTGGTCAGAATGTCATTCACTGCAGGAACAAATATTCATCATTGTAAAAATAAACAACAAAAGCAACAATAGGGTATGCATAAGTTTTTGTTAATGCAGTTACATTTTTTTTTTAAATAATAGCATAGGTGAAACGTTGATGAAACACTATTTTCACCCAAAAGTGTAAATTTTCATTCATAAATACGAAATTTAAATTCAGTGGACATTTTGCCTGGAAAATAGTCCTGTCGAATGATGTCATTTTTTATTGACGCCATGACAACATTGTTATTGTTGGTTGATAAAAAAGACATCACTTGATAGGAATACCGTTTTCCCGCTAAAATGCCCACTAAATTTAAATGTCATATTTATGAATGAAAAATTACACTCTTGAGTGTGAAAATGATGTTTTTACCTATAAATATCACTCAAATATGTTGTTTTGTTATTTTGAAATGAGTATCTTACTCAGCTGAGTGTGCAGGGTGAAGGTTTGAAGCACTTCTTGTTTCATTGCCAACATGCCAATGGATGCTCCAAGAAGTCTCTTAAGCCACGTTGAATGCAGTTTTTGACTTGCGCTCTTCACTGTCTGCAAGAATAATAAACAGTAAACACTAGAGTGAAATTTGAGTCGAGACATGCCATGTTATGAGATGTTTGCAAGATTTTGAAAGTACGAATCTTCGAAAGGAAAACACTGTAGTAACTCTTTTATGTCCATGTTTTGGCTTATTGTGTGCGATGCAAATCGTCAGAGGTAGTGTCCTGAATAATGTATGGGTATACGCTAAAAAAATGGAGACGTCAAAGAAAATTTGGGGGAAATTTTTCTCAAGGTCATTAGTTTTGGTGCATTTTAATGATTACCTAATTAAACCTGTTCCAAACATGACAAAAGACTGTGAGTGCTTCGGGTAGTCATTGAGTGTGATTGAAAGGAGGGAACTGTGCTTGAAACTGGTGGAGAAGAAGGAATATGAGGAGACACAAGACAGTCATGTCAACAAAGTTCAATGCAGAACATAGTTACACACTGCACTGCACTGCAAACAGATTACCTGAGAGTATAGAAGTCTCCAGATCAGCCCCAGTATAATAGCAGCTGCACAAATAGCTGCAGCATATTGAACATGGATAAACCAGTTGAACCAATCATCAGCGCTGTGCTGTAAGAAGATGACGAATAAAAATGTCAAATGATGAGAATGTAATGTTTATCATCTAGAGCCTTCCATTGGTGAAGACCTCATTAGTCATTATATAAGGTTTGTTTATTGTGAGATTCAATATAAGAAATGACTGACCATTGTGTGAATGTTCACAATTATGGCTGCCATCGTAGTGAAGAGAACTGCTACACTAAGCAGCAGAGCCACCAGGGTAATGGTGAACCAACCAAGTGCATAGTGAATGCTATGAGGTACTTGACCCAAGTTATCGTTGCTGGAAAGTGCATCCTGAGTAGGCTGATTGAAATCGGCTTCCCTGACAACACACATTCACATTAGAAGGTACAAAGAGAATACAGTTTGAAAAGTCACATGAAAGTATTTGGTAAACAATTTATAATGAATTATTATAACTCACAAATAGTGTGCTAAGCCAGAAGGCAGCTGTTGAACCAGAGATGTGTATTCTTGGCCTTGGGCCAGCAGATCTTCATGACTGCCTTGCTCGACAAGACGGCAGTCTTTCAGTACAAGTATTTCGTCACAGTGACGCAGATACTACACAGAATGAATAATATGTTTTGTGGGTGTAGAGATATTTTAGCTTTATTTTAAACATGCCTTGTGGAAAATGTAAAGCATTGCTTTCTTCATAATGAAGAAACAGTATTAAAAAAGTATTAGGAAGAAACAATCAATCGATATAGGATAGTTTCACAACATTTGGTTTGCTAAGTGAATGTTATTTAAAATCATCAGTCCATTAAAATCTAACTGAAGACCCTTGAGGCATTGCCCTTGGAGGGGACTATTGTCACCCTACACTAGCCATCCTGTTTTTTTTACAGGAAAATTACAATAAATAATAATAATAATTGCCCTTGTACCTCAGAAAACCAATTCTTGTTTGAAATCATTTATGTTTTCATTGATTAAAAGTTGAAAACGTTGAGAATGATTTGTTTTCAACGGTTTAGAGTTCAAGAATTTCCCTCACTCCTTAGTAGATGTAGATGGCAAGCCACTTTGGAGTATGTTATGTATTATTTCATGCTCTCTTATTCGGATGTTTCTGGAATTATCAATACATTTTAAAAAGTGTTGGTACCTACTTGAATATTGTTTGTAGCCAAAACTATTGTTTTGCCCTTGAGTGCAGTCAATATGGTGCGATTGAACACTTCGTTACTAATCTCGGTTCCCACAGCATTCATAGGCTCATCCAAAAGATAGATGTCTCTGTAGAAATTAGAGTAGGTGAACATTGTAAACTTTAACAATTTTTATGTTTCAATTGATGATTATGTGACAATATCATAAAGCATGTAAAAAGTATACCTAGTTTCAGAACAAATAGTTCTGTTCTGCTTAGTTCATTTTAAAGAATTCTCTGTTGTTTTTAATTTTTTACAACAGTAAACTAGTTGACTGAATGCACCACCAATGGCAACACACAAACCTGTTTGCATACGCAATTCTTGCTAACGCAATGCGCTGTACTTCTGAGCGAGTGAGATTGGAGTTTGCCACAATCGTTCTTTCTCCATGTTGCAACGTATTTAAATTATCGATCAGGCAACAGTTGTGCAAGGATTGGTAGTATCGCTTTTGATCAAACTTCGATCCCATCAAGACAATGTTATCGCGAATCTCGGATCCCTCGTTCAGCCAAGGTTTCTCTCCGTTGACATACACACAGTTGCCGTCTCGCATGGTCAAACCTCGGCTAGACTTGAGTTGACCAAGCATAGCTAAGAGCAATGCTGATGAGCCAGGTCCAACTACACCCATTAGTGAACCCTGCAAGACAATGATTATTGACAGAATCAATAAACACTTTTATTTTGATTGGCAAATAATAAAGTTAGGTAGGTATTTTATTCTATCCTCTTTTTGAATAGTATTAGACTAGTAGATAGTAAAACATGGTAAGTGAATGGGTAGACCATTTTACATGGTAAAACGTTGGTAGGAACTAGTAATAAACATTTTGGCGTAGATAATGGTCCCTTCATTTATGTGATCTAAGTGATGGCCCTTATTGATGATAGGCCCTTATTGATGAATGATAGGTGTTATTTCCATTCCATAACAGCATAAGACAGCCTCTCCTCATCTTCTTCTAACCTTGTTCACTTGCAGTGTAATATCGACAAGTGGTTGGACAATACCGCTGTGCATGGGCGATAACTCAACTGCTTTACTTCTGCTTTTCTTTGATCCACTGCAATAAAAAGTTTGTTAAATAGTCATAGGCGTGCGCAGGAGAAATCATTAGGGGGGGCCACCATGGGCGCCGGCAGGATAAGTGACAGGGGGGTAAAGTCCAAGGGAAAAAAATGCCACGGGTTAAGGGGGGTGTGGGGGGCGCGCCTCCCACCTTGCCCCGCAGGCGTTTTTTGGTTTTTTGACACTTTGAAATCAATTTTGAGACTTTCTGAGGAGCATTTTCTTTATTTTTTTTTTAATTTTACACACCTTTTCACTACAATAAGGTGAGCAGGAGAAAAAAACCTGGTCCGGCAGAGCGTTTTAGTATTTTGGGCACTTCAAAATGAATTTGAGACGTTTTAAGGTGCATTTTGTTCCCAAATCTTAATTTTTTCACGACATAAAAATATAAATTGACATGGCAGGGTGTTCGGGGGCGAAGCCCCCGAGAAAATATTCTCTTAAGGTCATACATACATCATATTAGAGCAATTTTGAGGCATATTAAAAATACATTTTTATGGGAAAACCTAGGAATTCATGAAAAATCGTGTTTTTAGAAGGTACTTTATAGGCATTGTTTTCCAAAATTTTGTGTTTTTGATCAACCCAGTACTTGAGTCCAGTGATTTGAGCAACTCTAGTCTGCCCCGCAGGGAGATTTTTTTGTTTAAACCCATTTAAAACACAATTTTGACACTATGAGGACCACATTTTATAATTTTTTAGTTGAGGCTGACCCATTAGGGGGGGCCAAGGCCCCCCCGGCCCCCCCCCCCCCCCCGTGCGCACGCCTATGTAAATAGTACAATTTATAATCTCATTTACTCTTGTCGCATATACTGACAATAAACGGGTACCTACCCATTGCCAGCAATCGGTGGTGAGATGTTGCGATACATGTAGCTCGCATTTTTCATGCTAATGGCTATTTCTTTTGTCAATGGCTTCTCTCGATCTTTGAAAGTTTCCCAGTCTTCCAAGATTAGCAGATTCTGAAATTTAAATATAATTAAGCGATCATCTTCACTTTAAACTTATGGCTTGAATCTCAGTTTCTTTTTTCAGTGTGTTCTTTTCCCGTTACATGTCAAACAAAGTAACGGATTAGGCCAATTTATTAACGAAAGACTCATTCATTACCATACTGTTCAGTTATCTATTGTTTTCTAGCAAGATCGGTCCCTTGCCCGTATCGGTGCTCGCTTATCAACACATTACGTTGAGCGTTTTCTGAGTTTTAGTCTCTATTCCATTTGCATTATTATCTTGTCCTAGTTGGTTGTAGTAACGGTTACCTTGAATTGCTGCAGTACTGGTGATGCTCTTGATATACCAAGTAGGCCGCATCGGAAGCGATAGAGGGAATCTTTTATGTGTGTGAAAAGTAGAATTACCACCAGCATATTCTAAAAATGTAACAAATTGTGTCTAGACTGCATCATAATAGATTAGTATCTTCTTTCGTAAAGTAGATATGGCAAAATATAATTAATCATTGTACCTTGACGCTGGTTGGTTCTACTAGTTCACAGAAGACTAACATTGCAGCTATCAGAGGCATCATTTGTAGAGGAATCTCGCTGATGGAATCGCACAGAAGATACTTTCCAATGAATCCCACCTCACAGTTCTGCAAACCTGTGAGTGAATGGTTAAGTCGTGAATAATCGGGAAGTGCAATGAAAATAGTTTTGCAAGACTCGATTGAAAGCTAGCACGAACCTGACACCAATTTTAAGTAAACGGACTCGAGAACAGCCATCTTCAGTACCACAAAATTGTCTACAATTTGCTTCAACTGTGTCCAACGGTGGCTTGACAAGATGGCAACATGTCCATTTAACAATACTGCGAGACACACTAGCACCCACTAGAACCATTAGTAACATCAATCAAGTTTTTCAAAACGGAATGTAATAATATGCAAACAAACCTAGGAGATAGATTGGTCAAGTAAAATTAAAAATTATTAATAATTACCTACCCCATGATTAGGTAACAGCATTGAAAGTAACAGTTCTTACTATGCTTACTATACTTACTATACTTAGTACTTAGTAAACTTGTATGATGGACTGAGCAAAGAAGACATAATGAACAAGTAAACTACTAGTATGACAGTTTGATGTGACCATTTGCGACCTTCATTCCATTCGCCTAGGAGATGTGTAACCCACAACAGTGCTTTTCTTTCACCTAATATTTGTCTGTTCTTTTTGGTAGCTCAGTTCGTAGAGTTCGATCTTATCAAGTGAGGGGTCCCGGGTTCTAGCCCCTTTTCAGCCAGATATTTTCACTTCGTACAACCCTTCCTATAATTTGTCATTGCTCACTAGTATTTTGTTGCTCTTACCAGTAGCAGAAGAGTGATCAGAAATGCAGACCCTGCAAATGCTGCTAGCTCCAGGGTGGGAGCCATGACAGCTATGCAGGCAATCAACACTAAGGGCACTGTAATAACGTGTCCACCATACAACACAGATGTATGAATTATGTCGGCATCAGATAATATCTAGAAGAAAAAATGTTTTTCATAGATCTTCTAATTCACATTCTGCGAGTAAAATACTTTTTGAAATTGACATTACCTTCTGTGTCCAATGTTTTGAGATAACAAATTCATCTAATCGTAGAAGCTTCTTGTAAGTCATGCTCAAGTATGCTGACCGGAGGCGGCCAGCCGTTCTGAAACAGTAAAGTGTAGTTGACAGTACAAAGAAAGTCTATCCTGACGAATGTAAGAAATGTAGTAAAATGTATCTCTTTCATCTCGTGAAGAATGTAATAAATAACTGACATCTTCAATTGTTTTGAGATTATATGAACCCATGCTATACTCTGGACCCTTACCTAATATCGTGTTTCTTCACGCTAAGACCACTGTGCATGGTAGTCCCGGCCTAATCCGAATGTAATATTAATTTTAATGTCACGCTGTGGTCTCACCGGCGGGCTAGATCTCTAGCATGCTTTGGCGGACCGCGCTCAGACCTTTTTATATTAAATCGGGGCTAAGGAATTGTCTTATCCCGGTCTTACACTTAGACGGTCTTAGTGTAAGACCGTCTTAGTGAAATAGATTTTATTGGATAAGAGTCCTGGGTTATATACAAAAGATAATTTAAGCCATTTTTTATTATTCTTGGTTAAGGCCGATGCACAATTGACGCAGACGGACGACGCGGACGGACGACGGAGACGGATACAATGTTAAAGTTGTTGTCCGTCAGCGTCCGATTGTGAACAGCCAGAGTGAATATGTCATAGCTAAACATCGTATCCGTCTCCGTCGTCCGTCCGCGTCGTCCGTGTGCGTCAATTGTGCATCGGCCTTTATACTCTGCTATTGAGTCGATGAAAGTTATAAGAAGTACTTCAACATTATTTTATCTTTTGGCATGTCAATCTGTTTCAACTCATGATTTTCACAAAAACCCTCCAGAATACAACAGCTAGTAAACTTTACGACGCACTTGAGCAACTTAATATTTATATTTATATACCTGCAGATTTACCTGCAAGCTAAGCTAGCACTCCATGCTTTTATCAAAGCTGCTACTAGTTCGATGCCTATGACAATGCAGGCAGCTAGAAGCCGTTGTGTCCATGTTGGAGAAACTTTCAAATGCAGCAAGTACTCCACCACAGCCCACTGTAATCAGAGTTAGTTGTTTATTACCAGTGCTCGAAGTAGGAATTAAATAGTGGAGGTATGGTACCTAACATAAGAATACCACGTGTGTGGGGGGGGGGGGGGGGGGGTACGATATTAGGCGAGGGTACGTCAAGCAGTGCAGCGGCGCGCGTGGGGTAGTGGATTTTCATAGTTCATAGTTATGCTTGGAATATGCAGTCAAAAGAGAGCCATGAAATAGTAGTAAATTGAATCTAAAATTACGAACATTTCCAAGAATATCTGATTTTAAGCATTCCGTTTTTTCTGAGAAGTAACGGTATGAAATCAAATGTGTAAAGAAGTGCCGGTATGCCATACCGTCCCATACCGTCCCACTTCGAGCACTGTTTATTACACATAATAATAATTACACATTTGGCATCTTATCTACCAGGTTTCCATAGTTAGTTTATGGCTTTCATGAAAGCTGGGGTGACACACAATGGGGGGTGGAGAGAAGTCCTCAGTACCAATGACAAGTCTAAAGGACAAATAAAGGGGGGTGCAAGTGACCCTCTGGACCTGGCGCCCCAGGCAGTCGCCCGCCTCGTTTGCCCTTTACGCCTCCCTGGGTTGACGTGTTCTTACATAAAGCAAAGCTAATTTTGTAACTTTATGGTTTGTATTTATTTGCTTATATCATACCGGTGATGTAATGGCAACTAAAACAGCGATTAACTGCAGGAGAGATGCAACGATGAGTCGAGTTCGGACAAACCTCCATACAACACCGGTCATAGAAGACTTGAGCTGGCCTGAACGAATTATACTGTCATTCCACAGCTCAGCCAGTCTGTAAAAGAGGTAGCATATTTTACGAAAAGAGATTGAAGAAAAAATATTATATTATATTACTATATATATATATTGCAGCAGTAACTTGGCCAATGGGAGGGGTGGGAGGGAAGGAAGAAATGAAAATGCAGGCTGCGGAAATGAAGTTCCTGAGAAGTGTGGCAGGGGTGACGAAGATGGACAAGGTGAGGAGTGCAAAGATTAGAAAGGACCTAGAAGTGGAGTCTCTTAGATTTAAACTTGGAAAAGAGAGGCTAAGATGGTACGGACATATGAAGAGGATGGGAGAAGAGAGGATACCATATAGAGAGGCAGAGCGTGCAGCCATGGGTGGCAGAAGAAAGGCAGGAAGACCTAGAACTAAATGGATGAACGGAATAGAGGCAGCCGCAGAAGAAAGAGGAGAGTGTTGGGGAGTAATTACAACAGAGAAGTGGTGGGAAGACAGAGAGAGATGGAGGGAACTGGTGGAAAGAGAGGAGCCTGAAGAAGTGGAAGAAGAGAGTGAAGAAGTGTGGAGTGTCGGACTTGGCAAGTCGGCTCTAAGATCACAAGTGCCCTAGAACATTGGTGGGATCATCCCACCCCCTGACCCGACAATAGTTGGAAGCAGGGTCGCGATATTTATTATTTATTATTTATATATTTTTTTATTATGTATTTGGCCAAGAAGGGAGTGAAACTATGATTATGAGTATTGCAGAAGAAGTGAGTTACAGAGGAGGATTACTTTGAAAGGCATGGAGTTGGAGGACAGAGCAGAATTCAAATATCTTGAAGGTGTCCTCACTTAAAGACTCAAATATAAACAAAGAAATAGAAGTAGATAAAAGGCAAATAACAAAGAATAATTCGGATTTACAACATAACCGTTGAACAAATAGCCGAGAAAAAGAGATAGTTGTTGGGCGAGAGTACCTAAGGAGATAAAAACCTCGTCTCTTGGGACTAGGGCACACAACTGTTATACTTACAATTGAACTTACTTGTTCATGTACAAGATTCTATTTTTGTATCGCAATACTAAATTAAAAGAGAAGAAACCCAACTATAATCATCAGAAATGAATATCCTGTAGAGGTTGAAGAAAGTTTTCAAGATGACAATATTAGAAGCACTACGACCACTTGTCATTTAATTTTATTTTATTTGAAATCACCAACAGAATACAAAATATTCCACAAGTGGGATTTAAATTACCAAAAACATTATATTTAAACTATAAGGAGTAGAAGCATTTTGCTTCAATGTCAGGAGAGAGCATCTCTGGCAAATGAATCCCCCGGAAGGAGTTTGAAGAGTTTGAGCTGGGTTTGTCTAAAGCGATACGAAGATGTATGGTAGAAGCGAAACAAGAGAAGATGAGAGTACGTTATTGGAGAAAGAGGAATGATAGAAATTTGTGGAGGGAGGATTTGTCAACTGACCCAATGATATTTTGGAAGGGAACAATATTATTGAGCGAGGGTCACCACAGTTCTCTTATGGCACTTTCTCTGTGTTTTTTTGTTTTTTGTTTTTTTGCCTGCACTGCCCAGGAGGCCAAGTCTTGAAAAAAGCGTTTTGAAACCGTCTGGCGTTTTCATTGATCAAAACGTAAAAAAGTTGACGACTATACCTTAGCCTTCAACTTTTTTACGTTTTGATCAATGAAAACGCCAGACGGTTTCAAAACGCTCTTTTCAAGACTTGGCCTCCAGGTCAAACTTCTCAATTACCAATCGATCTGAAATTTTGCACACATATTGACATAATCTATGCGGTCTCTGGGATTGTTTTCAAACGGGATCCTGTGATTGGTTCAAATTTAAAAAAATTATCTTTCGATTGGTTGGTCCGATCAATTTAAAATTTTGCAAATTCATTGCAACCAACATTGTCCCCAATCTTACAAAGTTTCGCCCAAATCCTCGCATTGGTTAAAATTATAAACTATCTTACATGTGATTTTTTAAATTTAAACTAGAACCGAATGACCGATCAACTTAAAACTTCGCAAGGTCATTGGGACCAACATTTTCGGTATTTTTGCTAATTTAAAAACTAATCTGTCATTATTTTCAAAAGTTATTGTCATTTTAGGGATATTTTATTCGATAATCTTGAAATATTGAAAATTATATACCTACCTACTACTTAGGTATGTACCTACTATACTTGCAAACACATATCAGTTCGGATGCAGTACGAAGGCTCGCTCATCAACGCGTTACTCTGAGTGTTTTCCTAGTTATGTGCAATATAAGTGCTTCAGCATTATGCTGTTGCTTGTTATTTGTGGGACCTTGCCCTGGGGTTCCACGTGCAACGTGTGTACTCAAACGGAGCGGCTGCAAAAGGCACCTGTACCCCAGTGTGGCGGCCGTATTAGGTATAGGAGTAAACTTTGTTAAATAATCCCCAGCATTGGGCAAACATGAATAATAAAACTACAGTTAAAAACATACCGCCTAGTCCGTCGCGCGTAAAAAAACAAGCGATGGGTCAGTTTGGGACGATAGGTAGAGATTTGTGCAGGGAAGAATTGACGACATACGTACTTCCTGACCCAATGTTACATTTGAAGTGAAAAATATTATCATTATATAATTATTAATTTTTTATTTGGCTTACCGTTGTCCATTGATATCACTGCAGTCTGCAGGAGGTAAGTTGAGTTCTGTCAGATTGGTGCGATAAGCTGCCCACAAAAGTGACGTCAACCAATGAAAGGTGATGGAAGAGAAGAAACCCACTTCTTCCAATGGCAGCGTTGAACTTGGCCTGTAGTTAAGAATAAGATCAACCTCGTGCCTTCACCAAACTACTGTCTTTACCTTTAAGAAATATAAACCCTTTAAAACGAGGTGCAAAAACACTAAATAATGCATTTCCTTCAAAACTTAATATATTGGAACAAAAAAAAACATTTGAAAATTTTAATTTTTGTAATAATTTAAACAGGAACAGAACGAGAACCGAGATGAACCGATACCGATGAACAACCAACCCATGTGATATTTATTTATTTGAAATTAGGTACCTAATTTTTTAAGGAGGCACTATCAATAAAATTTTGGCACCCGTATTGTTGATACCTTCAGGATAATCTGTGTAATAAGTACATACTCATCATGTATCTAGCAAGTGAGCCAACCCTTGCAATAAATGACTTACCCAGTTGTTGTGGTTGTGTTGATGCGTACTGGCAGTAGAGATTGCAATGCAGGTTTGTAGCGTGAAAGTCCTTGTTGCGACACATAGCGGCTACTAAAATTAGCATTCCCGAACAACTCGTTAAGGAAGTAGTACAACAATTTTGATAACTAAGCTATCTCGCGTTATCAAATATGCAAACATATCTTTAGATTGAGAATATAAATATGTACTGCATTTGGTTGTGTCCTAGATTACCAAACCAACATGTAGCTATCTGATCACAACAGTTTGTCTTAGAACACGAGATAGCTGCCAACAAAGTTAATTTTAAGTATATTTATCCTGAAATTGTTTTCCTTGAAACACAACTCGTATGCTCACTCATTGAGTTTATGATTTCAGTAAATAAAAGTGGCTAAGAGTAGATGTGAGCCAAATCAGCATGTAATGTTTGTTGTGCAAATATGTGATGATTTCTTATAATCTGCCACACCTAATAAAACAACTTTCAGTTACCCACCTGGCAGGAGACTCTTGTGCCTTCAGCCGCTGATAGTTGCTCTCAGTGGCCATGTCCACTCTAACCCAGACTAAACTAATGTAATCCTTTCTTCCACACCTCTAACATCCAGATAACACTTGATAATATTATCACATCTAGTTGGTAAATCAACAGAGATAACTTATCTATCAGCATGGACTCAGGACTCAGAATTGTGAATGAATCAATAGTTATCAGTTTCACCATGTAAGATTTATTTTATTAAACATTATGGATGATAGCACACTGGTAGACAATTTTTTATTATGTAACGATGTTTAGATGTTAGCAGAGTAAATATAATTAATATTCATACCTACAATAATATATTCTCCATTGTTAACAACAAAATAATATGTAGCAAAAATTAATACTCGAGTAGTATAAATAGAGATAAGTGCAGTTACTTTTATATGAGGTTTGGTTTCACAAACTGTTTTTAATCCAGACTAACAGCAATAAATACTTAAGGCACATCATTACCTATGGATATGATTATCATATCATTATCATACCTATGCTTCAGATAGATAGATAGAAGATTCCTGCAAATGTGATAATTTTTGCTCAAAATGCAAAAATATTGTGTAAACTAAATTCACAATATTTTTTGGTTAAAAATATATAATCCTGTATGGCAATATTTAAATTTAAACTAACAGTTAAAAAATTAGACAAATAATTAAGCTGTTACATTTGTAATCCAAGGCTGGTTAAAGAGTTTGTGAAATTAGCCTGCAGAAACTTTGAACTGCCAACATATACCCATGTATCCACTTAGTTTCTGGACTGCAGTGTTAGTCTATATAAAGGCACATGCAACACACTATAGACTTGTTAAGTCCCTAGAAGCTAAAAGCTCTATCCACAAGTCCAGTAGAACAACTGAGGCGCAGGCATCATTCGGTGACTGAATCACGCTGGCGACTTCTTCGGCGTCTGCTCGTGAGCCTTCCTAAGACGTCGACGCAGCTCACCTGGAAACTTATCGTAGCACTTCTTGCATACGGGTTTCAGATCGTACTCGTAGAACTTGGTCTTCTGGTTCATCTTCTGGTCACACACAGAGCAGGCGAAATGATGAACGCACCAGGCCTTATTCAGTGCCGTGAAAACTGAAACGGATAACCAGTTTTAATTTCGAGGCCAGGATGCGAGTGTTGCTACACCTACGGCACGGCCTCATGTTCAAAAGAAGTTGGGTCAGCAAGTCATAATTTGCAGCAGTCCAGGAGGGTTATTCTAAATTTCCTTGTCGTCTCGTATCAATTGATACGGTGTCACTACCGTGTTAAAAAGATAGCACTCCAGTGTGCAGTGAGCATGTATCACGTGAAACGAGACGACACGGGAATTTAGAATAGCCCTCCTGGACACCACAAGACTGTCAACTAATTATCGTATTGGATGTAATCCAGAAGTTGCAGCAGTCCTGGACACCACAAGACTGTGAACTATTTAATTGTATTGGATGTAATCCAGTAGTTGCAGCGTACTTGCGGCGATAAATCTCAAAATATTTTTTTTTTAATATGAGGCAGCTAATAAGTAAGACTGCATAGCTGTCAAAAAATTGAATTATGGAATAAATTGTCAATAATGTAAATTATCCGAGTTGGGCGTACCTATATTATATAGTAGGGTCAGTATCCTAGTACTCGTCCACTTCCCTAATCTCGACCACCATGAATACTCCATTAACCATTAACCATACTCTACCACTTTAACATTGAATTTCTCAAGTGGACAAGATTTGGGTAAATGGTTTTTTCTCATTTAAACTGTAAAATAACTTTTCTGAGCTCACCCTGCTAGCAATGACCAATAAAAAATGAATCTTCAAGGTCTAATTTATCATATAAAAAGCAGCAAAGCTGTGACATTTCACAAACAGTTGTTTTATAAATTAGTTTATGCTGAATTGTGCTAAAGGGTGAGGAGAACTGGGACACTGACCCTACCTACTTGGTTTTAGACTGATATATTTTTTGTGCACATTGTTACTGCAAGAATCCATAAAAAATGAAGTTAGCTACTACGACTAGGAAGTCAAAGTCACAGTGTTTGAAGTGAAGAAGATGAGTACTCACCATCGCCAGCGCACACCTGGTTACACACGTGGCAGAGATTCCCGAATAGCTGGTGGTAATGAGTCTCGCAGTATGCAAGACCCTTCTTCTCGTAGTGGCGATGCCCCAAGAATGGCTTCTCACACTTGGCACAAACAAAGTGCTGAAACCAAACAATTAATTCAAGCATTTGGTTGGAAGCAAGGAAAATCTCTAGCATTGGAGTTTAGTTAAAAAGTCCAGTGTGAGAAGCTTACATTTACATGAATTGAACCAAAGCTCACCTCCACATGCCAGTGCTTCCCCAGTGCAGTGACCACTCTCTCCTCAATGGGTCTTCGGCAAGCACCACATATCGGTATACCCATCTTGTCGTGGCAACGTAAGCAATACAGCTCGTTCTGTGTGAAAGAAGACGTTTTTAATTGGCTGAAATACAATTTAAATCTTGGCCAGTAAGCAGACTTGGGTAAATTACTTTTATATGTAGGCAATTAAATTAGGGAAGTACCAAATATTACAAATTAGAGGGTAAAATGAAGTATAATTACTTTTTCAGTCCTACTTCACAAATTAAGTAGGACCTACTTGGATTAAAATGAAGTGAAATTCAAATTACTTTTTCGTTACCTTCCTTAAAAAGTAGTTAAATTTTCCCGATTCCCATGCCATTTCGGTGAAAATATGCACTTATCCATTGTGAAGTGATTCTAATTAGTACCTACAATAACTTCCAAAGCAAAAGGGAAAATCAATTCGGGTTCAAATTCACCATACCTACTCATCTTGAATCTAGTTCCAAAATTAAAAAAACGATGCACGAAAACAAAAGTGGGGATGCGGCAATTTGTAACGTTCTATACCTACTAACCTGAAATTACCTAGACAAAGTAGTCAAATTACTTGGAATTACTTTCAAATTTTTGTAATGATTGACTGGCTCATTTCCCACAAAAGTAGTTTCGTTTCAGTAACGCATTACTTCATTACACATTAACCCAAGACTGCCAATACAGTCATGAACTTGCCGCAAACTCACCATCTCATTGGCTGCAAAGCCAGCCCTGCTGCGCACTTCTCTTGCATCCGAGTTGAGTTCTACGTTGCAAGCCGTGCAGTTGAAATGATATGCATGGTACACTTCACCTCGGAATCTTAATGGCTTGTCATCGATCAATCCGCTAAAATCATGAAACATCACATTAGCTAAGATCAGCGTCAATGTAAAAAAAACAGCCAAATCCCCATCTTGGTATGGTAAACCGGTATAGGAACTATTGGAAGTGGGTGTAATGCAACAAGTGTCAACTCTCATGAATGCATTACAATTACAAGTCTACATGTCAGCGATATCAACTTTCAGTAGGTACTGGAGTAGGTACACTTATCAAATTCTCAGTCAGTCAATAGCTGGGCAGCTGGACCTATAGTTGGTTTTCATAGCAATCAATAGAGTTGTTTAGAATGGACCTAATACCCTATTCCCATTGAGGTTTGAATCATGATCCAAGATTTTGATTGTTTGTAGGTACCTATTGTAATTGAAAATGTGTGTGAACAGAACTCAATTGAAGGAAGTCGATCATGATTCAAATCTTGATTTAGTTGTTAGAAGGTGTATGAAATCTGATTCATGATTAAATTAACAGTGAAACAAAAGAAATTCGTTTCGAATTTAATGCAAAGAATATCCAAAATAATGCTCCAATTTGAACGTAACAAGTCTTAATACTTTTGCTGCCGTTTTGATTTCATTTGTGGTGTAACTGGGGGTGCATACCGTATTTGGATCAGAACGCCCAGTTTCCCTATCCTTTAACATTATGACGAATCACTTGGGCGTGACCTTGAGTCGAATGTAGTCGAATGAATGGAAATTGGAAATACAGGCATCCATGTTGGATCAGAAAGCCCGACCTCTTGAGTTTGGACATTATGGGTACTGGTTTGAGCTTGTTTGTTGACGCGGCAAGTTTGATTTAACCCGTAAATCCTATGGTGATGACGTCAACGCCCAACTCGTTCCTATAATGGAACTCACCCTAGATCATGTGTGATCACTGATCAGGATAAGAGTGAGTACCTAGTCCAAAGATTAACCTGAAATTTACTGAAATTTACTTTCTATGTAGGGCTTAATTGAGAATTCATGATGTATTTAAATGTTCTGATCTTCAATGCAACTAAATTAGTGTGAAAAGGTTTTAATTTGCACTCACTGGCACTTGTGGCAGACGTATTTGCCGAGCCCCACTGCTTTTGCCTTGGCATTGCACTCGTGACATAAAGCTCTCCCTTGGTTGCGAATGAAGCCGAGATCTGCTAGCTCCTTGTCGCACATCTCGCAGCGGAAGCAGCGCGGATGCCAGTTCGAGTTCATCGCCTTGATCACTCTCCCGATGACAAACTCGCCGCATTTTCCACAGCAGGGTGCAAACAACACATGGAAGTCATGCTCGCAGTATTTTCGGCCTTCAAACTCGTAGAAAATTCGATCCACAAACTCGCAGAAGCACTGGGCGCACCTGAAATCAAACATTATGATATAATTGGGGTTGGGAAATAAAATTTGCACATGCATGAATACGATCAATATAATGCACTTACACAAAACACTTCTCATGAAAGAGTTCTCCATTCGAGTTGACAATCTTCTCATGAGGTTCAAACCCATCCCCACAGCGGGAGCAAAACATGTTCCCTAAAGACATGTTAACACTGCAACAAAGAAAAATACACAATCATTATTTGATGATTGATTATCTGCTACCTACATTTACGACATATTTAATTATTTATTTTGCTTAAAAGGTATTTTTAATTTTTGCTACATTATTTTGCAATACTTTGCAAATTACAGCAGAGTACCTAGATACAAATACAACCCAAAGGCAGGACTTATGAGTCTGAGTAATGAGCAGCGGTCGCCAACCTTTCGGACCTCGTGAATCCCTTTATGTCACACTTTTATATCTCGCAGACCACTCAGTTGCGTGAAATACGTTAAAAAAATACAATGAAACACATGGGATGAAATACGGGAAATACGATTGTTTATGGAGGCAATGGGTGGGGGGGGGGGGGGGGGGGGGGAGTCTGAGTTGAGGTCTCCTCAGTAGCAAGGCGCATTAATTTGATTTCAGGAATTCATTAATGGTGCATTTCTACACTATTTCAGACATAGCGACCGCTGATCTGTTAGGTATAGCATGTTTGTCCATAAACACAAATTAGTAAATTTTTTGCGTTATGAACATGCTCTTCATTTGCTGTGAGCTGCAAATCAATAGATAGCATTTCTTTTTACAATCAGCAAAATAAATATGAATGAGCAACACAAAGTAGGATGAACTAAGTAATAGTACCTATGCTCGACATTCATATTACTACCCACCTAGCTTTATCTACAATTTCATCAATCACAAGAATTGAATTATTCCCAACACGATGTGATGGATTATAGCTCTGAACATTGGCATGATGCTCCTGCCTACGAGCATATAATCCACTTTTTTCTATCTTCAGCTTCCCTAGTTTAGAGCTCATTCTCTACTCTAGTAGGTACTACTAGCTACAATGACTTCCACAGAACACAACTACGTGTACTAACTAATACTTTTCGATCAACCTTTGCTATCTGCCTGTTAACAGTCAACTAAATAAGCTAAGTAAGCAAAAATTTTATATCCACACCTGCCTTATCTCAAAGGCAGACTGTGTGCATGCAGGGAATGGGATCATCAATGCCGCCTTATCAGTCTGATTTAGCTTTATCTTGTATTGTAGGTAGGTAGTAAAAAGAGAGTAGCATTCTATCTAGTGTACAGTGCAGTACGTAACGCAACTGTTAGTTCTAATTTGTGCTGTGTTCTCACCCGGGCATTGATGTGATGAGGTAATTCGTAAGTCTTCGTGATGGTCACTACTCACTGGACGGCTGACGGCACTGTCACCTAACTGCAATAGATAAAAAAAAAATAGAAATAGTCACAAAACTTCGTTGAAGTATGAAATCACACTTGTATTTATTTAAATGTTCATTTACCGTCTCAAATGGTTGTTAAACTATTTTCTGAATTCTGACGGACACTGGACGCACCCTCCTCTTTGCTCAAAATGTGACGTATTTGACCTCGATATAGGCTTCAAGTTAAAATACCATATATGGGGTGCGCCGTATTCCGGTTGCTGCTCCCCACAAGTGCATGGGTGGCTAGTTACTTTTTCTGTGATTATTACTCATAATATCAAAACAATTATTAATCATTTAATGATGCCTAATTGCTTTTCATAATCATAAAAGTCAACTTCTAAGCGAATTTGACATTTGGTATTTAATTTTTTAAGATTGTTTTCACCAATAGTTACGAAACGTATCCCTAGGTGTCACTTATGATGCACCCAGTGCTGCTCTCTTCCGATACAACAAGTACTAGAAAATTGCCTTGGAAAAATTGTTGACAGTCAGCTGTTCACTCAGCGCAGCTGTCAGTGTCATATCAGTCAGTGCGGAAATCAAGAGAAGAGAAAGGAAGTGAAAGAAATTTCAGTCCATTTCTTTATTCTTTGTACCTTTTCTTTTCTATATCATAGGTCATTTTATAGTGAATAAGTTATGGATTTTTGATAAATTAAGGTAATTAATTTTAACTACCTACCTACCTAGGTTAGATAGAATTTCGTCCCAGTTTGAAGTTCACCCTGTGACAGTGGACAATAAGTTAATTTCAATTTCAAGGTTGCCTTTGCCTAAATTTGTGTACCAGGCGACCTACCTGGCACTCTCCCCATGTTGTATTGGTTAATTTAGTATAAATTATTTTAGATCTAGGTAAGGTATACCTACCTAGTTGTGTAGGTATGAATTGAGGAAAAGGTGTGAAAAATCACATTCATTCCAGTCTCCAGCACTAGGTAAGATACCTATAGGTCTACCTATACCAAAACTAGAGATGCAACCAAAATTACAATGACATATCACCCCCCCCCCCCCTCACCACGCCTCTCAAAACTAGCTAAGGCTAGAATTTTGGGGCTATGAAATAGGTAGGTACCTATAGGTCTACCTACCATAGCCCTGGGTGCTGCATTCACATTAATTTCAATAACACTCGGGGCACACTGATTGCTTGAAGTCTCAAGTCGGTAAGGCACATTTCATTTCAATCATTAATAAAATTAGTTTACAATTTAGAACACTTTTAAATTAGAATTAAATTGGTATTGGTGGTATTTGCAATGATTTAAGTAAAAGGACATTGTTTAGGTAAATTTGATTAGTCTACCTACCTAACTCGGTAACTTCCAATAGGTACTTTTGTTTAGAAATATTTTAATAGATTTTTTTAATACCTACTTAAAATTGTGCCACATTTCTATCATTAGCCAATCGGATTTCAACGTTTCAACCAAAACGTTATTTCATTGGCTAGAAATTGAAATTGTCCATTTATAATTCCATGTGATAGGTACCCACTTAATGGAATAAAAACTCTCCATATTATAACTGTTAACAACAAAGTTTTAACATCTATTATTGGAGGTAGCTACCTACCTACAACGGTTCTCGTCAGATCGCCTAGGTTAAGTAGCATTCAGTTAGTAAATTCAGTAGGTACCTTCATTTAGTAAGTACACTCCCCCAAATAATAAACGGTACTTGGTACAAAACGTATTGGCTGCTGGGCCGGTTCCTTGACAATCAATCCTTGTTATTATCAATGAAATCAGAGCTTACCTAAAAGAGTTAGATCATGCGTTAGCACTGACTTCATGGGATGATGCCATCAAACCTTAATCAGTCAATTCATTTTCTTTCAAGTACCGTTTATTATTTGGGGGAGTGTACCTACCTGATTGGATGGGTAACCGTTCAAGTCTGAATAGTCCCCCTGCTGGCATAGCACTGGTTCCTGCTTTTGGGCTAGAGAGACTGGAATGTTTGAGGGATAGTGTGATGACCACCACCTTATGTTATTAGTATCTCGACTGCATGGGTGGTGGACTGTGTTGTATGTTACACCGTCCTTCGGAAGGGGCGTTTAGCCGTTCTTGCGTCAGGAGTAGGCTACATGTCTGTACTTGGTTTCTTCTTCTCCCTGGAGGCTGACTCTGTTGTCGATGTAGACTTTAATAATATGGCATTCACAGTTTTCACGTTTGATCTAACTTTTAAGGTAGGTACCTACTAATTAGCCTACTGCCATGATAGTTAGATGTAGGTGCCTGTTCTTACAAGTTAATAATGCTAGAATTTTGTTAGACTTTCTTCATTAAAATTTCCATTTCCTCCTTCTGGGTTTTGAGCATGCCAAAATATTGGACAATGTACAATACCTATCTATTTATCTAAATGGGACATAACATTAATTAGGTATCTAGCATTACCTACCTCCCTCTCTACCTAGTTCAAAACTTCAGTTAAAAAAAATCCATTCACTCCAAGACTAGTAGGTCACAAATTTAGATCTAAAAATCCCAATTCCAACGTAAATACAATTTAGCTTGATTGAGAGAGAGAGAATTATAAGTTTAGCTCTTCAGAGATTTTTTAATTTGAGAGTGTTGTTAGTGACATAAAAGAAGTACCTAGGTAATACAGTAGTACCCGTCAACCGAAATTATGTATTGCTTTGCGCCAGCGACTGACTGTGTTGTTTGATGTTATCGCGTTTTGCAGTTCAGAAGTTGGTACCTACTCTGGAAATAATCTTGGAGTGAATGTATTTTAGTTGGTACCGAACTGCCTACCTTACTAAATTTATCATTGATTGATATTTTGGCATCTGATTATCACCTCACTATTTTCATTCTAGGGCATCATCACGTGACTATGAGGCAGAAAGTAAAGTAGGAACGTTGCTGACAAGGCAACGAAGACTATGGGACTGCAAGAGGTAGTGGCATGGTAAGAATCATTGCCATCTGTTGCTTATCCATTATTTATTAACTATTTATTTGTGCTTATGTGTCAAGTAGCGCTCTCAATTTTCATTTGTAAACGATAAATTATGGTTCATATTTCATCGATTTACAAGAATTCTTATTGATACAAACCCTGCATGGTGACTAGTGTTAGTTTGAGCCAAGCATGCAATTAACACCTAACACCTCGGTAAATCACATTTTAATTAACTTGGTACAGTAAACCCTCGTTAATTCGAATTCAAAGGGACCCAAAAAATCCCAGTTCGAATTTAAAAAGTTCGAAATATATAATTAATGCAAAAAAAATTGTGTGCATTTTCATGAAGTTTGAATATTCCCGCCTGTGGAATATTCCCGCCATTGCAAAAAAGTGGGGTTGGTAAACCTGTAACAGCAGCTTGGCCAACCTCGCAAGCCAGATTATCTCATTTTGATGCCATTGAAGGTTGTGTTTTGTTTTGAGTGTTGTTTTTTCGTAGTTTGTTCGCGATTATTTTATCAATCCTTCTGCAAAGTTCGAATTAAAACAACTGTATGCAAGGAATAACATGGGCTGGGACCAAAATTCAGTTCGAATTTCGAATTAACCTAAAATTCGATTTATAAAAATGATTTAACATGTAAAAACCTATCCTGTCCACTGGGACCATGCACCTAGTTCGAATTTACCCCTAAATTCGAATTATTGAAGTTCGTAATAACGAGGGTTTACTGTACTTACATTACAACATTTTGGAAGTACACTACCTACTGTAAGACTTTTGTTTTACGGTTCTACCAAATTAAGTCCTAACTACCTACCTTGTACTAATTTATTATTTGTATTCGATGCATTGTTTGGCATTTAAACTTCTTTTAGAACCCTCAAGTTGTCACCCTAAAGACAACAGGTGATTAAATCGGCATCGACTTGTGAAATGTGTGGTGTGATTTGAAGATTTTGATTGTAGGTTGAAGTTTTGAAGAATTGACAATTTAAGTTGCTAACTAGCACTACCAGAAACTTCAGATGGGATGTTTATTATGTTCACCCATGGTCAGAATATTTGATGGTAAACTGCTAAGTCGGAGCTGGAATTACCGTCAATATTTGTTAAATTGAGAAATAATTTTTACATATTGAGGTGTTTGTTTGGTTCTTATAATCAAACTCTTCAATCCCACATGCTCGCCATCTGTGTTTGCCTAGCTGTGTTTTTGTCTGGATAATCAAGTTTTGAAAAGGACTTAGAATTTTGCAAGCAATTTATGTGACCGCGGGTGTACCTACCTACTAGCAGCCTCATGCTGAAAAGAAGTTGCTTCCGCAAGTAGATATTTGCAGATGTCAGTCCTCAACACCACAAGACCGTATGCTAATAATCTTATGGGCGGAATCCAGTAGACTCTGGGCACTTGCGTCGATAAATCTGGAAATACTTTTGAGCATGAGGCTCTAGGTCTACATGTTATACCTACTTTGAATAGTGGGGGATTTTGATCTTTCTCTTTAGTAACTGGGGGCAGCTTTTTGGTCAGCCAACCTCAATCCAATGTCTAGTAATTTACCTACCTACTTTACTTACCTAATGATATCTGAATTAATCACAAGGATTAGGATTGGATTTTAATAATCTTAAAGTTAAAACTAAAAGAAAAGAGAGTAATTGATCCGATAGGAATGGAAGAATGGAGGAGTTATTATGAAGATTTACTTACTGAAGATCGAGGACCCTACAACAATGTGAGTTACGCAATTGAGCCTCTGGAGTCCCAGCATCAAGACATAACCACGGAGGATGTGTGTAAAGCCCTAAGATCTGCGAAAAACAACAAGTCAGCAGGCCCAGGAGGTGTATCTATAGAACTAATTAAGAACGCTCCAATAGCAGTCATTGAAGCCCTTACATCAATATTCAACAAATGTCTTAGAGGAGATGAAGTACCATCCGAGTGGAAGCTGGCATTCATCAGTTCCATATTCAAAAAAGGAGATAAGACAGTTTGTAGCAATTACAGGGGTATTAGCGTGACAGCGTCTATAGGTAGACTGTATGGGCGCATTCTCAAAGAGAAGATTGAAGATCAAATGACGGAGATAGAAGAACAAAGTGGATTTAGGTCTGGACGATCATGCATCGATAATGTGTTTTGTCTGAAGCAATTGACAGAGAAATTAATTGCCTGCGGAAGTGAAGTACACATGGTTTTCATTGACCTAAAGAAAGCATATGACAGTGTTCCTGTGAATAGACTCTGGGAGGCAATGGAACGGAACGGAGTGGATCAACATCACATAAATTTAGTAAAGAAACTTTATGAAAATACTAAAAGCTGTGTCAAGACATCACTAGGATACTCCGACAGTTTTGTCGTCAATAAGGGTCTTAGACAAGGGTGCTGCTTGTCGCCAACATTGTTTAAGATATATATGAATGTAGTGCTTTCTAATTGGTCGAGGAAGTGTAGTATGATGGGGATCAAATTAGAGGATGAACATTTGTATACCTTGTTGTTTGCTGACGATCAGGTGGTGCTTGCAGAGGATGAGGAAGATGCAAGTTACATGGTCCGTAAGTTGATTGAAGAATACGACGAATGGGGTTTGGAAATAAATCTTCAGAAGACTCAATATATGGTTGTTGGTGGTCAAGGAAACGACATTGAGACTCCAGTTGGTACCATCAAGGTAACTAAAGAGTACAAATATTTAGGAGTTACGTTGACCGATGACGGTCTTGACGAAAAGGACATATTGAGCAAGATGGGACAAGGAAGAGGAATAACGAGGCAACTGCATTCGGTACTGTGGAGTAAGGCGGTAAGAAATGAGACGAAAGTCCATATGTTTAAGTCTCTTGTTGAAAGCTGCATTACCTACGGATCCGAGGTCTGGACAATAAACCGAAGGTTACAACATAGAGTGAATGCAGTTGAAATGGCGTTCTGGAGAAGGTCTTGCGGCGTTACTCTTTTTGACCACATTAGAAATGAGGAGGTAAGAGACAGAATGGGGGTCGAAGCATCACTTACAGAAAGCATAGAAGCAAAACAGCTACTCTGGTATGGCCATATGAGGAGGATGCCAGAAAAACGATTGCCTGCCAAAATATGGAAGTTTAAACCTAGAAGAAGAAGAAAGAGAGGTCGTCCAAGAAGAATGTGGCTTGATGGCATTGGGGAAGCCTTGGAGAAAAGAAATCTTCTCGAACAAGATTGCCATAACCGGGAGGTGTGGCGTGCGGGATGCGGAAAACGGCCCGAGCTGTAGAGAATCCGCTAAATATATATATATAAAGTTAAAACTAGATTATTTATTATGCCCAGTACACTTGACGCATTCAATCGAATGGGATTAGATCATTAGGTAGTGATGTTAAATTTCCGGGAATTTATTTTTGGTGGGAGAATTTTGTGGATTTTACTACAAAAAATTATAGTTTATTGTACTACATTTACCTACTATTTTGGTATTACAATTGCATTGAAATATAGAATGTTGATACACTCCTTAAATTGGCTTCAGACAACCAATTGGTTTGGCATTTGATGACAACCGTATAGATGCACCCCCATAACCTGAAGCCATCAAGTTAGAATTTTTAGACCCCCCCCCCCCCCCCAGGTCACCCAGATGTATGCCTCAGTGCAAGCCAGTGGTTAATTTGTGAAATAATAAGTTGGCGGACGCTTGGCGACGCTGAGGCGCACAGAACCCCGGCAAAATTTTGAATTCAGGAAAAAATTTGGTGTTCTACGCGGTTTGTACTAATTTTTAAGACAATTTTTACATCCATCCTGAAAATAGAGTCAGGGAATGAGTCCGCCCCCAAATTAACCAATGTGTATGCCCCTCTCTCCCTTGGACTAGACAACAAAATAGCATGATACCAATATTGAGGAAACTCTTATACCATCGTCCATCTCATTTTGAATATTTCACTTAGTTTTCAACATTTCTTTTCAACTTCAAAATACATAAATACCCAATTTTGGGGAATTTATTTGAGGAGTGGGAAAATTCCCGTTGTGTCCTTGGCCACATCACTAAAATGGGTTCTAAAATCCAAGGTCACATCCAATGTTTGAGGTGGATGTGTCATGTGTACTACTAACTAAGCTATATCCACTGAATAAAAACATTGTACCTAGTTTGCAGCTCTTGATGAAATACAAACCTGTAGTACATGTAACAATAAGTCAAAGTCAACCAGCGATATAAGATTAAACTGTAATGTACTAACTATGTGTTGACCTTCAATAGCGGGCTTAACTATATGATGCTCATTCCACTTATCTAAACCAAGACTTTAGGATTTTATGTGTATAATAACGGGATATATTATATAGCCTTATTTTCTCATTTGTGAACGCCTTAGAAACACAAGTAATTTCACAATACAAATCGTTGAGTTATAAATAGAACTGACAGAGCAATACTGCTGAAACGTTATACAGGCCTCAGTAAATAATTAATTTCCAATTGATGAATTACTTTTCTGCCTACAACTACCTACTTTTGGCAAGCAAATCTCTTGTGCTTACAAGCCTCTTGTGAGAGAGCTTTAAAAGCGTCTTACACCAGTGGGCTCCCAAACTACCCAGAATTAGACGAATTAGACGTCCACCCAGACGTATACCCAGAATTAGAATTAGACGTAGGTAACTAAATAAAATAAGCGTCCATTGACAACTAGCAGAACCTTTCCCCAAAATCTTCAATGAAACTTAAAGAGAAAACAGCAAAAATTTGCTGCTGCCATATGACTGAGTTAAAAAAACTTTTTAAGAATTAGAAGCTCAGGTTGTATCCAGTTGTGTGTCTAAAATATCCTTAAGGTGATACTAGCGCTTAGCCGTTTTAGAAAATTGGGAGAGAAAAATTGTTTTGTAAGTGGGTGTTACTTTGATAGGATGTTCACATGCTCTCTCTGGCTGTATATTAGTACTAGCACTTTTTCATTTTTGCTTCTTGCATTGTTAATTAGGCGCCGGTTATTCAACAAAACCGCGCAAATCTATGAAATTTCCCATACGATTGGAGAATGATCCGGTTATCCAATTGATCTCAAATTTTAATCATGATTAGATAAAGCCTAAAGGACATATTTAGGGTTATCACTTAACACATTTTTAAAATTAAATTTCATACGGCAGACAAGAAAATAGACTATTTATCACCAAAAATCAGCTAATTATACTAGTTAATAACTTGTGCAAATTATAAAAAATGTACTAAGTGATAACCCTAAGTTTGTCTTTGATTTATCTAAACATGATCATGATCAAAATTTCAAATCATTTCGTCAACCCAATTTGTCTTCAATTGTATCCCAAAAAGTGCCTGCAACAAGCGCCAAAATCGCTCACGTTTGCACCACCTTAGTTTGCATTATTTGTTTTAGAGTGCATTGAATTGTATCCAAGCACCTGATTTTTTAAATTTTATGATTGTGAAGACAAAACTTAACAATTTACCAGCCTTCTCCAAGGTTCTGCAACTTGAGATTTATAATTCTAAATAGGCAATTTCTTAACATGTTGTTTTTATTTTTCAGGTATCAAAGAAAGATTGGAACATATGACAAGCAAGCCTGGGAGAGAACAGTTGGTTAGTTAATTACAAACTTTTAGCAACATGGATTTTTCCCCTGTATTGCCAGCAGCAATGTTAACTATACAAATAGATGCCTAGTATACCTATTTATTTACAAATTCATATCGCTTAAAAATGTTGGGACCAGAAGCATGATCCTAAGAAAGTAGTATACCTACTCATCAAATACACTCTTGCATAAAGAAAAGTAATGAATGAAAAGGAATTGTCATTACTTATTTGTTTGATCGATGGTAGTGGTAGTGTTTGGTAGTGACTAGTGAGGAACGAAGAAGCCTCACCCCACACAGCTACAAGGGAGTAATTCCAGTAGGTACATTTCTACTGTCTGAAGTTAGAAATCATATCGTAAATTTTGTGTGTCAACTAGGTATTATTGTCCATACCATTTTTTCTAACTTTTAAAATTTACAATAAGAGAGTGAAAATGTGTCTAGGAATCACCTACTAGGAATCGAATTTGCAATGTTCACAATAACAAAATTCACCCAAGAATTAGGTACATGTGAATGTTATGGAGCCAAAAACCATTTGTCTCTTTATTCAGAGCAACGCATCTTGCACGGCCTTACAAATGTTCCGAGGAAGTCGACCAAGCTGAAAACTGATCTAATCGATGTCGATCTCGTGCGAGGCTCTTCATTCCCCAAAGCTAAACCCAAACATGGATTTGCTACAGGTTAGTCTTGAACAATAGGTACTCTTAGTTTTGTTTGTAATCTTTGCTAGAGAGTAACATTTAAAAAATTATGTTTGCAGTACTGCGATTTGCCTTGGTTCGACTCTTGCTGTTGCCGGCTTACGCTCGTTGGTGGATACAACGCACCTCGCCTCTTGCATTCACAACCCTGCTACTCCTCTACACACTACAACTTACTAACATGGCGGTATTCTACTACTTAAACAGCCATGGGTCCGAAGCGGATTTGGAGCGTATTACACACTCGGAAGTTTTGCTGCCAGTATTTATCATGCTTATTCTCAGCCTCATTCATTCTCAGGTACTTTGAAAGCATGTCACCTCTCAAATCTTGATTTACTGACAATAATGGACAGTTCGTCAAATCTCCATTACCTTGAAAGTATTTATTCTACAAGTTAGAGAACTGCTAACTTACCTCCTTACCATCTTTACAATAGTATTGTTATCCCATATTCATTATTTTCCAGGAGAGTAGGTACCTTGTTTCAACACTATCGAGCTAAGATAATTATTAATTGCTACATATAGTCTATAGTAACCATTAACCAATACTGCGATACAGTAATTCATTGAGGTCTCTTGACGCTGTCATGTAATGATTATTGAATGTTTTGTGGCTGTAGAGTGGCTGCCTAGGTTCGTTCATTTTACAGGAAACCAGCAGCATAACTTTGAATTGATTCAAATTATATTTGTCGTTTTGTGTTGCCAGATCGTATCGACTCACACGGACCCAACTACTCCTCGCCTTTCTTCAAAGAAACGTGTTCGAAGAACAAAGCGGCGTACACGATCGACCGTGTTCTCTCGCAAGCGCTCCAACACTGACCGAATAAATGTCCGTGAGGCAACGCCTCTTGACGACGACGGATTTGAAAGTCTGAACGGAAATGGGTCTAGTGAAAATGGTGACGAGGAAAGCCGAGTGCGAGTGAAGCCAAGTCGTTCAGCTCTCAACTGGCAACCTATACAAGTAACTAACTCTTACTAATTGTTAAATTCTGCACTCATTTGCAAACATTTGAAAGGCAATAACCTATCATTTTTGTGTTCAAGGATCTGAGAGCAGAATACAGACAGGCTTGGCTATCTTCAACACAAATGTGAGTAATTAATTTAATTTTATACTAAGTACTAATTAGGTACTACATCTTAGGGCTGGTTTTTTAATACCTACTCTGTTAAAAGCATTACTTGTTTAGCAGTAGTTTAAGTAATCATTCAAGGAATACCATAGGTTGTTGGCATGGTAATATAGTCCTAATTAACTGATTAAAATTTAACACACAGCATTGAAAACCTAGACCTAAAATACACATGCCTACTAAAAAGCAGTGTTCCATGGGTTGTTATTATTGGAACAACTTTCTTACTACCTACTAGTATGCTTCATTTGCCATACAGTTTAACTTTTCATTCGTACACTGTTTATTATTTTATTTGTTTATTGCATAACACACATACAAATACAACATAAAACCCATCGCTTGACCACAAAACACCTTAGAGGGGCTTGTCTGTGGTAACAAAAACACACAAACATAAATTGGTAAATTATAGCTTTAACATTAGCTGGTCTTTACTCCAGGTGTTCGGATGCGGGCTCAGATGATGAAGTGAAGGCCGAGGACTCATACAACAGCTCATGCGAGAGTGAGAATCTCGTGTCGGGCGCCGAGTGGCCTGGAGTGACAACCAACAGCGATGACTGCAGCTACAGCTCCGAGTTGGAACAGTCGGAAGCAGACCCAGATGCTCTCAACGATCATCCATTCGCATGGGAGTTTGGATTACCTCCGACCATTCTCAGTCCCAGCTGTGTTGCTTCAGACAGAGGTAATGTTTCCACTTTGACTCATTATTCAATTCATTAACTTAAGAAATCAGGCTGTCTTGTACATTAGTTACTAGTATTTACAAAACAACAACATAACAAACACAACATCCTCCTATAATTTGTTGGCATCAATCATGTCCATTTATTATCCAGAAACTACCGTATTAACTCGTGTATAAGACGCAATTATATGTCAATATTTTGATTCTGAAAACAGCCCTGCGTCTTATACACGCATACCAAGCTTTTTTCCCAGTAAATCCAAGGTGGATGTTTGTAAACAGAGCTGTGGTAGACTGCCACATGTTGTCTATCTCTGCCTTTCCCTCTCACTCTGTCTGGCCTACTTACACTGTGTAGACACAACATTATTAACATATTACATGTGTGCAATAAAATGTTTTCCCTTACATTTAGATCAGGAGACAAAATATATGTTTACATCTGAAAAACATTGCTCTGACAGGCATAAAATAGACTAAACACTGTTGAATGGCGATCTAAATGGAAGGGGAGGAGGGGGGTTGGGTTTGTTTTGGAATGCAGAGGAAAGGCAGGTGCGTGCTTGTTAGAGCAAACAACAGCTGCTGGGAAGAGACTCCCCTCCCCCCTTTCTCAGAAGCAGGAAATTGCTGTTTGTTTACAACAAGTTGGCAGTGATTTTCATTCAAATAGCTCAGTTAGCTGGAAAACCAACATTTAGATGGATATCATGTATACAAACACACACTGTTTTTCATCATTTACTGCGTCTTATACACGCATGCTAAGTGTTTTCTTAAAATAGACTTCTCAAAACAAGGGTGCGTCTTATACACGAGTGCGTCTTATACACGAGTTAATACGGTAGATGTACAAAGCAGCCAGTTTGGATATAGTTTTGTCAAAGCTGCTTGGCAGATCTTGTAAAATATTTTTAAAACTTTAAATCAATTTAAATAAGATTTGATTTGTAAAATATTCATTCAAGTGCTCAAATACCTATGTACACCCACGGTCAGAAAAATTGACGGTAAACTGCAAAGTTGGAGCTCGAATTACCGTCAATATTTGTAGAGCGGAGAATTAATCATTATCAGTGGCAGGTATTTGGGGTGAAAATAAATGGATAAATTCGCGATAGGTTTCCTAAAAGGTGGTGAATTAGTGGTGAAAATTTTATGGAAATTCGCGACTTAGTGGTGCATTTCTTAATAGACAATAAATCATCAAATCAGTATAACTTGGAAATAGGCTTTATCAACAAACACTTGCTGTACAATTTGAACCTGACTCACCCTTCATGACATCTCTCTTTTCCCTTTTTAAACTTGTTTTTTACCTGAAAACTCATCCCTTGGTACCTGAAACCATTAGGGTCATCAACCCTCCCTCCTCCCTCCCCCCACCCACAACCCTAGAAAGTAGCAACAGATGTGTGTCTCTAGTGAAAGGAAAATACCCAGGCCGGAAATAGGCCGTTTTCCTGGAATCTTCAGTGTTAAAAACATGCAGTTGATACTGAAATTCTTAGAATTTTGAAATAAAAGTGGAAATATGGAGAATTGTTTGCTGAATTGCAAAAATCGCGGGATATTCGCAGGTATAAGCATTAATCGTGAGAAATAGCCAAATTCGCGAAAATTCGCGGAAATAAGACACACATTTTTGGAATCAGGAGTGTCAAATTCCCACTCATATGTCAAAATATTTGCATAAATAAACATTTCGCCTTTATCGTGAGTACCAAAAATACCTGCCCCTGATCATTATGTATGAGGTGGTTGAATGGTTCTTTTAATCAAACCCTTCAACCCCACATGCTCGAAATCTGCGTTCACCTCCGTATTTTCGTCTAATTAATCAAGTTTTGAAAATGACTTAGAATTTTGCAAGCAATTTCTGTGACCGTGGGTGTACTACACTCAACAAATCATAAAACAGTATTTGAGCTAAACGGATTGGCTGCTGGTCAGGTTCCTTGATAATTAATTCTTGTTATCAATTAAATCGGAGCTAACCTATTAGAGTTAGATGATGAGTTAGCATAGACTTCATGCAATGATACCATCAAATCTTCTTCAGCCAATCCATTTCTTTCCAATAAGTACCGTTTTTATCTTTTGTTGGGTGTACCATGCTCTGTTTTGACTGTTAAGTAAAGTACGTAGTAAAGCTTTATTTATTGTCCAATCAGGCCACAGCCCACCATATACACAATGAAAACAGTGTAATAATAACTAATAATTATTACACTAATAATTATAAAAACTAATAATTATACATTCAAAACTATAGATAATAAAATCAATCTGAAAAGGAAAATATACTCGTGAAGAAAATTTCAGATGTTTTATCCTGCTTTTGATGCATTTCATTTTCATTTTGGCTCATTCCACTGTCTGTAGAGCAGAAACTTGCACACTCATATGAATACAAATGTTTGCTTATCAATGCATTACACAGAGCGTTTTCCTAGTAGGTAGGTAACTAAACTGGTTGATTTTGTGATACACACAAAACTTCTAAATCTAACGTTAGGTACCTATACATGTTCTTTACTTACTAATCATTTTGGGCACAATTGCTGATAATTAAGGCAAACTTTTTAAATGTACCTCTATTTCCTACTATTGCATTCAGTTATTTTTCTCTGATCTAGTATCATGCACAATATGGGAACATGGAGATGCGAAGAAAGCAGATCTGTCGGTGCTGGATATCAGCTCAGCAATCATTGCACGAGTTGAAACGATGCCGAATGACGTAGATTATTTCTACGGCGGATTCTTGTTGTCGGCTTGCGTTGCTGTGATCCCCTTGCTGTGTCGACTTGGTCCAATCTCGTTGGACGATTCCTTCGCAGTGACTCCTCCGGACATGGTAGCTAGTATTTCTGGTTACGTCATATCAACGGGAAACACAATGCTTGGACAACCTGGATGGTAAGACTGATAAGTGAATCTGATAACTATTTAATATTTATGTTTATATGTTCTGTTATATGATAGACAGGGTATTGAATATGATAAAAGTGTAGTATTTAGGAATCATAGGTGAACCATTCTGTGTACAGGAGGTCCAACCTATGCTTGAACTGATTAGACTGCCATCTATTATTAGTAGAGCCAGTTTTAAATGGTGATTTTATTTCTAAAAATTCGTTTTTAAAATCATTTATTTCGTTTTTTGTGTTTTTTCTGGAAGAGGGATTTCGCGATTTTGTGGTGATATTAAATTGGTTATAAAACACACTGTAATAGCCCCCAGAAACCATAATTAGATGAAAAACATGTATGCCACTTTTGAGGAGGGATTGGAATGGATTGGTCATGCACTATTAGCACTGAAATAGGCTTGTCTAGAATGGCGTCTTTAATGCTCTGTACTGTCTTTTCCCCAACCCACATTTTCTCTGTACTAGTATAGATGATACATAATATTTAAAATTTCATGACGCAAAATGTATAGTTTGACAAGATATTTTCTTTCCCAATCCAACAATTTTCAGTGCAGTAATTGTTCCAAAATATCCTTCTGTGTAAGTAGACTATTGATGAATAGTTGCGACTGGTTGAGGGTGGAAGGGGGGGGGGGGGGGGAAACCGGTTGACCTTGAACAGATGGGGGCGCAAAACAAAGCAGCCTGGAGGCATCATCAACTGGTTAGACTGGTCTGGTTCACTTTGAGGGTGGGTAGCAAAGTGTCTGGCGAGGGGGAGGGGGTTGAGTGAGTAGCACATGGAAAGAAACTGGTTTCGTTTGATGTTGTGTGACCTGTTAGGGGAATAAAAGCAGTAATTTTAATAGAAAACCTTTATTTCGTGGTCATTTCGCGGAAAATGTTGAATATCGCGATCAGGGTTGGATTTCGTTTTTTTTCGCGATGTAAAAATGGTAGATTTGGGATCTATACACAATGAAATGGATTTTAGTAGAAGAAAATAGTGCAATCAGAACAATTCGCGAATTCGCGCATCACCATTTAAAACTGGCTCTAATTATTAGGTATGAAACTTGTGCACTAAAACTGAACTGCCAACATCTCAGTGTAAAAAAGAGCTAAAAAAATACTAAAAAACTAAATTTAGTTATGTAAGGTGGTGATACTAAACGTTGATTGAGGTAATTATGTAATAATTAGGCTTAATTTCTTAATGCCTAACAGATCCATAAACAACACCTGAAAAGTTTGTGTATTTTATTTTCTCAAATATTGGCTATTGCATGGCTACCTTATAATATGTAACTAGGATTGTCTATATAACCTATCTCATATCGTACTTTATTTGTGTGATTCCAGGGAGAGAGTAATTGTGTTGGCTGCACTGGTGGAGCGTTTGATGTTGGCGTGCCTGTTCTTTTTCCTCCTGGCAGTCGCCGAGCGGACGTTCAAGCAGCGATTCCTGTTTGCTAAACTTTTTTCTCAGCTGACATCGTCGCGCCGAGCTCGCAAATCAGATTTGCCTCACTTTCGCCTAAATAAGGTAACCTCCACACTAAAGGTCGGATTCGGGTAATTTTTGTACCCAGGTACCCGCATGAATTACCTGGGTTAATTTTTTTTTTTTTTTTGATAATCAGTTTTGAAATTTTTTGCACTGAACCTGCCACCACATTCGTGTCCTTGGGGAGAGATACAACACGTCTAGATACATGGATAGTTTGGAGACCAGGCATATCCTGCCTGCATCCCCTCCATCTGTCCTCCGCCTACCTCCCCACCAATAATCCATCCCTCTACGCACAAGCTCATGCATTTCTGATGAAATTACAAACAATTAAATTACGAACCTATTGGTGGTTGGGATTGTTGAGATTTAGGAGATAAGTATATGAATATTATATTCGGTTTACCTAAATGACCTAACTGTAAACAATGCAGGAGGTGAATAAAATTTTTTACATTTCGGTAATTTTGAAGTAAATCTACGCGTTTCTGGTAAAATTACTACAACAATGAAATCAATTTTTCTATGTAATTTTTCATGCGCAAACAAAAAGTTCAGTAACATATCTAGAAGATGGTATTAACATAACATGCACGAGATTTGTTTGGAGACATAATAAAACATCAGTTGTCGTTTCCCCAAAAATAATTTTATTTCTTCCGAGCTTGAATATTGGCCATAAATAACATGACACAAAATAATAAATTTTCGAAAATTGCTGAAAGTGCCGCCTATCCGAATGTGCCGCCGTACGCGGTCGCGTACGTCGCTTATGCCTAAAGCCGGCCCTGGTCCTGCCGAAGGAGAAATTAAATTTATATATATTTTATTAAAACTGTGTTCGTACAGATAGCTGGACCATGGAGCCGGTGGACTGCATCAAAGAACATTGCAGGCCGTAGTTTTCCCAGTTTTCTACTATTAGTAGTTGAATAGTCTACGCTTAACAACATAGCTTTATTAACATTAACATATTAGCAAGTGTATTTGTTTACCTTGAATTGATATTAATTGATGCACATGACCTTGAGCATTTACCTTCTCTTCGCTCCATTACTGTTTGTAAATTGGTCGCAAATAGTGGCGTGGTGCTTCCTTCTCAATAATAGAGCGAAGCAGTGGCTTCTTTCAACACTTTTGACTTGTTTTACTTTTTTCTAGAGATGGGTCGATACCACTTTTTCACCGATACTGATACCGATACTCACTTTATGATTAGCGATACCGATAGTATTGCCGATACTTTTGTTTCTTTATATTTCTGTAGTTCCTGTCCACCAAAGTCTCAATTCAATCAAAATTCACAAAACTAGAAATTTTTTGGAGATTATGTCACTTGCAACCTTGGCTCCGATTGGTTGAGGCATCTGCCAATGGTGATTCAGCTCACTGACGTGATGCCAATGAGCACCATAGGCGGGAAAACGGCCACAATTCAAAATTTCAACTAAAAAAGTAATAAGTATCGAAGTATCGAAAATATTGCATTAAAATTGACCGATACCGATACCACCGATACCATGGGTATCGGTGGTATCGCGAGTATCGGTATCGGCCCATCTCTACTTTTTTCCCTCTGTTTAGCTTGTACCATCAGAACCTTCCTAGGTATGATCAATCCAAAATTTAGTATCCTACAATCAATGGATTATTTGTTTTTATAAAAACACCGCTGAGCTGAGATATAAAAGGATATAATATAATATATACCTAGATGGGTACTTATTAATGTATTAATATATAAAATCGGCTTACCTATAAAATCCTCTGAAAAGTATTCACATTACATCTACACATCTATCCATCAGTAAAGTGAGACCTTAACCATGACCTTATCTTTCAGATTAACCATTTAACAGTATTGAGTATAAACAATATGTACCTACATTTTGCTGTAACTTTTTCACTAATCTGAACATTTTGCCCAAAATCTGTACTGTTTACAAAATTTTAAATTGATTAGTTAAACGGTGTGACCCACAAATACACATACACATGACCAAGTGCCATAAGAGTGACATTGTTATAACGCTTGCTTAATAAATGCACCTTGATCAATTTTAACATTTCATGAGAATATTATCCTATGCCCTATTCTTAACAGAGTTATGAGATCATAGCTCTCGGATCATAATAAAATAACACATTTTTCAGGCATGATCTGGACTTGCCTTTTAGAGAATCCTTTGACCCGCACATCCTTCGTAAAAACCATGGATGATTGAAACGTATCATTTCACATTGTAAATCTCTTTGTTGCAGGTTCGTAATATTAAAACTTGGCTGTCTGTGAGATCTTACCTGAAGCGAAGAGGTCCTCAGCGCTCTGTGGATGTTATAGTATCGGCAGCTTTCCTGATTGCCCTGGCATTGCTTTCGTTCTTGTGTGTGGAATGTTTAAAGGTAAGCAGCTTGTTAGATTTAAAGTACCTAGTTATTACACTCAATTAATTACTGAATTCTAATGCATTGCTGTCGCTGTGTAGGAGCCAGTTCACACGCAGTCCATCCTTGAAGCCTTGTTCTGGTGCATGGGGCTAGGAGTATTCTTGCTCCGTTTCATGACCCTAGGAACGAAAATTAATCGCAAGTATCGGAATCTTTCGGTGCTAATAACTGAACAGATCAACTTGTACCTTCAGATAGAACAGAAACCTCATAAAAAGGACGAGTTAATGGTAGCCAATTCTGTGCTAAAGCTGGCTGCTGATCTGCTCAAAGAACTCGAGTGTCCGTTCAAGATCTCTGGCCTCTCAGCCAACCCCTACTTGTACACTATCACTAAGCTAGTCATTCTCTCTGCCCTTTCAGCTGTACTATCAGAGATATTAGGGTTTAAACTCAAACTACACAAGATCAAGATTAAATGATCTACAAAATGCTGACTGTCAAATCATGTTTAGATTTAGAATACAATATTATTGTACACTTTCTATCATGTACTAGAAAATATGAACATAATTAGTTGGTTTCACCACAATTGTTTAGTAAATGTTAAATGTATTATTGTGATATTGTGTGAGCTGAATTTCCTTCAGAGTATGTTGTTA
The DNA here is from genome assembly GCA_934045905.1 of Leuctra nigra. Classification (NCBI taxonomy): domain Eukaryota; kingdom Metazoa; phylum Arthropoda; class Insecta; order Plecoptera; family Leuctridae; genus Leuctra; species Leuctra nigra. The sequence goes on along the minus strand of OW203761.1, from coordinate 30,201,984 downwards.
AAGAAGGCAACTCAATCATGTTTGTTTAATGTAAAGTTGGGTAATTTTCTTCATAGAAAATTGTAATTTGTGCTGATATAACGTGAGAAAAATTATCATAATTTGAATCACTCTTTAAGTTAGGCTACATTCACATTGAATCAGAATTTCGACATTGAAGGATTTGCCTTTTCTGAAAAAGCGTTTTTCTTTAGACCAAGGTTTGGTGTATTTCTTGCACGAAATTCGTTTGAACAAGGCGTAAAAAGGCCATTCACACAAAAATTGCGTACTTGTGTGGACAAATGGTGAAAATAATATCCACACAAAATTTGCGATAATATTTTTATGTGAACAGTCATGCCACAGTGGCCAGCTATTCGCTGCACATGCAAAATCATGTACGATTTTCGTTCTGCTTGAGTTACGTTTTTTGTCACAGCGTGTATCACGTGGTGCAGCTTTTCACGCGCGGTGCGGCAAAGAGAAGAGGATGTTTAATGTCCCCATTCAAAATATTGATTTACATCTTTGGAATACCTAGGTACTACATCAGTAATATATTCAGAGGTTCTTTCCGTGTAATACATACAACAATTCTTACCTGAAAACTGAAGCCAAAAGCCAGAAGGCAACTAAAGAGATGGCACAAAGCTACCCAGAACGGTAAACACTAAAAAAAAAAATGGCGGGTACCGGAAAGTGAAAGCTGACAGGAGGCGCCATTGTTGTACTAGCGCTTCGGTACCATGAAGATGAACTAAGCGGCACAAATTTATTCGCACTATTTATACCTGTGCTTTGACATGTAACAAACTAAAGCGGAACGAAAAGCGGCACGAATTTATTCGTTAGCACCGCACTGCCCTGTGCTTTGACACGAAACAAACTAAAGCGGAACGAAAATCGTGTCCAAATTCTTATGCAATTTTCTGTCGAAAAGACATCCATCGTATTTTCAAGATAGTTCAATTCGTTCTACCATATGGATTCACGGCCTCCTGATGTCAGACCAAACAAAATGACATACCTACCCACTGATTTGGCAGCTTGAATGATATTTCGTTGAGTATGACATCACTTTGACATCACTCTCGACTTTACAAGCACTCAACGATCTCAAATAATATAGGGGTCCAGTGAGCCAGCTATTCGCACAAAAATCGTGCACAAGTTCATGTTTCGTGTTAGTGTGAATGGACACTTCGATTTATTTAATAAGTGTCAAAAATAATTACTACTTTGTGAATTTTTTCTTTGGTCTGAGCAATAATACACATTTCAGGGTACATTTCAATTGGTGCAAAAAATTGCTTTTCTGCAAAACAGATCCACTCAATGTGAAGGTATGCTATCTTTATTAGTCTTATCTGTATTCGAGAAAATAAGGAACACGACTGACCTCTGGTGGATTCTTTGGTACTATCCATAAGGGTGATAATGGAGGATATAAATGGTTTATTTATTTGTAAATAAATCATATAAAACTTGCTTTAGTTGTTTGTTATGGCTGAAAAAGTAAACTTGTAACTAAATCTAAATTTCATTTGTTTCTTCTTTTTCACTGCCCTATGGAAACACGAACATCAAAATAAAAAAGTGCATCTAAAAAGTTTCCTGCCATAAGTGGCTCCATCCATAACATATCGCTTATTTGTTCGAATTACATATTATGTATGCTTACTGTTTTCATTTGTAGATAAACAACTAATAAAAAAGGGTATAATGAACTGCAGAGTTAAATATTAATGTCATTTTCAAGGTGAAAGCTTCACATTTAATGGCATAATCATTCATAATGCTACTAAACCATGAACTAGGTAGAATGAATAGATAAATAATCTAGTCAATGTATGGACTATTAAAATTTCTAAGACAGAAGTTGATCATAAATAATTAAAAAATGTTTCTCCCAAGGACAGACTTGTCTCGGCTGGAAGTTTGCCAACTTTCTGTACAATGTTTTCTGCTACACACCATGAAAACATACAGTTTTAGCTCCTTATCTTTATTTGAGATGTTTTTATCTTATCACTTTTATCTTTACTGAGCTCAGTGATTATCATTAAATCAACAACTGCTCATAATAAAATTAGCAATGTTTACTATCTTGTTTTACTGCCATAATCCCCATTTTTCAGCTTAAACTAGGTAATTTGGTTCTGACTGACATTTAAAAATAAAAAATTGAATGAAACTTACTAAACAATAAACTGTACAGTTTTGTACAATTTTTTGGAAAATATGTGGATTATGTTCGTCGATTGAACAACAATCTTTTATTTAATTTGACAATAAAAATGTGATTTTTTTACTGTCGTCAATAATGAACATTCAAAGAAAAGTTGGCGCAGATCAGTGGTTGGCGCGTTTATTGATGGCGTCATAATATTTAAATTTGCTCATCCCACGCCTGGCTGCCCTTCCCCTCAATCTGCGGCCCCCCAAGGGTCCCGCCCAAATCAGCACTTGCAGCTTCGCACGCACGGTTGGTTGCATTTCATTTCAACCATGGCTTACGAAAAGGAAGGTGTTCAACTGTTTCTTTGGCTCTCCGAATTTACCGGGTTACACATCGACTTGGTAAATAAACATATCTCATATGATTTTCTTCTCGAACAGTCTAGCTTACACGCAACGTCATCTCAATTATCTAAGGTTACCATTTATTTTTCTCCGTGATGAGGGCACGAGAGGTTATGCCTACTCCTACTATGTTTACTATTAGATTATGCAATTCAAGGATGAAAAATTATGTTTCTTTTAGATAGTATGTTATCACGATGTATACAAATGTTGCGTGTTTGAAGCAGCATGGATAATAGTACGATAAATATTTAAATAACCAGACACGCAAAGTGATATCGATTTTCACCACACTTATTAGGCAGTCCTAGTTTTGGGTGTGGGATTTAATCATGACATTACCGTCATTGTTTAATAATAGAAACCTAGGTCAGTGTTCAGGTCGTACGAGTGTTGCTGTCAATTAAAAATGTAAGTAAATTCACTGTGCATTTTGGCTTTTTTAACGATTGTAGATGCCTAGTTAGGAGATGTGACCAATATCTTGGCTCAATGCCCTTTGAAGCCAGACCTGTTGGACATTTTGTAGTGGACCTGTTGCATACATGGTTGTTATGATTAGCTGTGATATGTATTAGTAATTACAAAGGAAAGTTAATGCCTGGCTTCTTCCAGCTAAAATATTTTAGCAAGCAAGTATTAGTAGGTTCTGATTGTGTAGGTGAACTTCTTGATGAGCCAGTTGGTAGCGCTTGCTCTGTCACCACTGTTTCGCACGGTTCTGCACCCCAGCACCGCTAGCCCGGCTGCACGCCATGCATTTGGTTTGGTGGGCGGTCTGGCCATCGGATATTTTTGCTTTGGCAAGTAAGTTAGTCATAAATACTAGTCGAGCATTAGTATGTGCACTGTAGACCACCAACCTTCTTAATCTTTAGTGAAAACGCAAAAACTAGTCTCATTTTAATTTCAGGCAGGCAGTTCATTTGGCAGCATTACCAGCACTTTGTTATATTGTGATGCGAACTCAGGCCCCAAGAGTTATGCAAAGGTACGTAACCACAAGGATCCTTATATATAATTCCAGTAGGCTGGTAATGTAGGTATCTCCTACGCTAAGGCAGTGAAATTGTGTTATGACAACTCAATTTACTTTTGTTACAGAACTGTTCTCTCAGTTGCACTCTTCTATTTATCCTGTGTTCATGTCCATCGCCTGATGTATGACTATGGATTCGATTCTGTTGACATCACTGGTAAGTGGTGATAGTTTTTTTATTTAGTTATGAGGTTATACACATTGTTGATAGTTTGTACATGACTTATATGTCTATTGTTTAGGACCATTGATGGTTATAACACAGAAAGTGACTACTCTGGCATTCAGTTTGCATGACGGGTTAGCACGTTCCGAAGAAGAATTGACTCCAAGCCAGAAGACTCAAGCTGTTCGGTAATATATAATGCTTTGCAATCCTCCTCTATTAACGGAAGTTGTATCTTTGCGTTTTTATCTGTAGGTACCTACCTACTCTGATAATTAAATTCTGTTATTTTTAACTTTATTTAGTCCTAACAATGCTGAATAATACGTGCAAACAAGGTATTCATAGAGCCCTGATTTTGAAAGTATCGCGAAATGCGGTTTATTACAAAATTGCAATGTTTGTGAATTAATGAATAGGTATGTTACCCAATTCTGTCAAAATTGAAAACCCATATAATATAATTATAAAACTAAATATGCCAATAATCAGAAATAACAGCAAAATCAGTGTTTATCTGCAAAATGAAGGTGAAATCAAAGATAATTAAAGCTAGAAGATGTTTCATGTTAAAATCTGTCTTTGAGAATTTGCAAAAAAAATACATAATAAGTCCCATGTCTCATAATAAACCTAATAAAATTTGCAGTGAGAATAAAGGGACATAATATGTCCCTTTATTCTGCCAAAATCTCAATCTTTTCAAAAAGGATATTATTATCATGTTCTAGAGCAGCGGTCGCCAACCGGTGGTCCGCGAGAAAATTTTGGTGGTCCGCAGAGAAATTTGGAAGTTTACTTTCAAGTTTCCCTGCAATTTATTTAATTTAGAAAAATTGAAATCCAATACAAATGTACTGAATTCGGGCATGTTTAAATACGTAAATGTAAAACCTAAGAGTCATTTTAAAATTTAAACGCTTTTTCTCAAAACAAAAGTTGGCTGAAATCGCGTAGAAACGCGCTAAATGACTTCCTGAAAACAAAATTTTTCCGGTTCTAAGCGCCCCGGACCTGCTTTATGCTGGGGGGCCCTCCCCTCAGCCCCCCATTGTCTCCCTCACCAATCGTATTTCCCGGCACACGTATTTTACGCTAACGCGCCTGTGTGGTCCGCGAGATATAAAATTGCCATATATGTGGTCCGCGAGGTCCAAAAGGTTGGCGACCGCTGTTCTAGAGCATGCTCAGCTACTGCCGAGAGAGTAGAGACGTTTGTGCGTTTGTTCATTATGATTCATCATAGTCATATGAGTCATGTCCTCCGTCTTGGAAAAGAAGCCCTGAATCATAGGGATGACAGAGGGGAAGAGGATGTGAAGAGGCACAAAAGTCTACTCTCTCGGCAGTAGCTGTGCATGCTCTAGAACATGATCATTTCCTTTTTGAAAAGACTGCTATTTTCGCCAAGGGATTGATTGGTTGGCCCCGTATGGTAGGAGAAGCGATTGAGATTAGGAAGAATAAAATAACTTCAACAGAGACGCACGTTTCGGTCTCAGTCGTGCTTGGGACCCTTTGTTCCTCAAGACTGTTGGGAAGGAAGATACAGCTGAATAAATTACAGAAAAAGAAAGTAATGAAGTATGGTTCTTCGTTGGACGGTCGACTTCGAACTAGAAAATAGATTTATTGTCCGTAATTTTTATAGCCTCTAGGAAAATGTTTAAAGGCATTTTGTTGAAAATATTTAATTGTTTTTAGTTAAGTTTTGTACTGAAGAAGATTTAAATATGTGAAGTGAAACTGTCGACATTACATGTAAATGTAACTACCTACTTACAGTGGAACCTCTTTTAGTACGTTTTTGAAGGGACCAGGGTAACAAAACATACTAAAGTGAAAAACGCACTATAGAAACAATTTAACATGTGTTATTATATTATGGGTTGAGGGACCTTTGAAAAAACCATAATAAGGAGAAACATAGGTACTAAGGAGGTTCTAATGTACCTACAGGATAATAAATTCCAATCCAGACGAATGTAACTTAATATTTTTTTTCGTTTACAAAACTGCATCCTAGTTCTAGATATGAATTCTAATTAATTATGATGGATGTATTTTGTAGTATAATGCCAACTGCTTTGGAGTACTTCAGCTACGTGTTCCACTTCCAAGCATTGATGTGTGGGCCGGTGATCTTCTACGCTGACTACATGGATTTCATCTATGGACGTAACTTCACTAATCACAAGCCACCAAAGGATAGCAATGCAAATAGTCGAGAGTCTGTATTAGTGCTTGAACCATCTCCTCTGTTGGCTGTCATCAAAAAGGTGTTGGCAGCTATGTGCTTTGCTCTCCTCTACATCCGTTATCAACCGCAATACCGCATCAAGACATTGAAAGGTAAAAATATTCAATTTTGATATACCTACATTTTGAAGTTCACCAATCGCCATTGATTTTTAGAATTGTTCGGTTCTGTATTCGAACAAAAAAAAAATTAGTCCACAAAAATTAGTCCGCAGGTTGAGTACCACTGAGCTAGAGTCATTTTCAGCAATATGTTCACCCATGTCTTACAAGGTCATAAAACTAATCCAGTTATCTCGGGGCATTGCCCCCCCGAACCCTCCATCATATCTATTTATTAGGTGAACTTAAAGCACACTAAAACAGAGTTATACAAAGTGAGACATTAAAATATTGCATGAAAAATTAACAAAATAATTTAATTATTGGAACCAGGGATGGATTATTATTTATTATTACTATTTTGTATTGATGGCGGGGGGGGGGGGGGGGGGGGATAAAATCATAGTTCCGCCACTGTTTGAAGTGCTACTAACTACTAGTAAATGTGTAGCTTGGAATGGCAAGTGAAGAACTTGCTTCAATGCAGCTGCTCTATCTTGACAAAACAAAACTTAAATGCAATGGATGAACATTTGCTGCTCCTGGAAATACTTCTAGAAAACTACATGTATACTAATTGACTTGACATACAGCCTCATGCTCAAAACTAGTTGCATCCGCAAGTCCATACTTGCAGACTCCTGCTATCTGTATACCAACAGCAGGAGTTGCGTAGGCAAGTATGGACTTGCGGACACAACTAGTTTTGAGCATGAGGCTGATACCTAGTAATTCTTCCTTAGGCCAAGAATTGCCAGTGGTGTTGAGGTTACTACTTACTATTTTATTCCTGGTACATAAGTACAGGATACGTATTGCCAGAAGCACTTGGATGTACAGTTCAATTATTTATTAGGAGGAATATTCTTATTTCCCAAATCTCAACAATCTCAACCTACTTTGTAATTTCATTGCTGGTCATTTCTAAGGAAAATCATGTTTTCTCATGAGGTGTGGATTATAGATGGGGGAGGTAGGCAGGAGACTGAAAGTGCAGATGCAGACAGGATATACCTTGTATCCAACCAGACAAAACAGACTTTTCTAAAAAAAATAAAAAATTGTGGCAAACTCAGAGAAGTTGACCTAACTCATTTTAACTCGATTCACACCCCAAACTCGACTCGAATTCGAAATTTCAATTATACACCCACCCCTACTATTTTGTCTATTTTGCACTTGCAGTCTATTTTGACTGATGGTACCTACTAGAGGTGAGCGCGTGAGTGATTTTTGACTCACGCGCGGTCACGTCACGCGGGCACGTATTCCACTCACGCACACTCACGCACGCGGGTTCTGCATTTCGCTCACGATCACGCACACTCACGCAGGAAATCTTATGGACTCATGCACGCTCACGCACACTCACGAATTACAACTCACGCACACTCACGAATTACAACTCACGCACACTCACGAATTACAACTCACGCACAGTCACGCACGTTGATAACTACAAAATCATATACTTTGTTTAGGTCAGGTCCCTCTAGGTCAGTTCTCATATTTTTGAGACACAACGCAGCTCTTTTTTTTACAAAGAACGGTTGAGTCAAGTGTAGCAAGGTGAAATGCAACTTGGCCACGGACCACCTTTACATCTCTTTTCTTATAGGTATAAACTTAGGTAGTATGCATAAAATATTTAAATTTGCTTATCAAGGGTCCATAATTTGAAATAACAATCGCAACTTTCCTGAACACTAAGCCCTGGCCAAAATGCACAGAAATCTGTTGTTGACAATGTTTTGTTTTTCTAATTAAAAATAATCATGCCCCGCAGGGCATTTTTTTTGTTTTTCACGAAATAAAAACCAATTTGGGAAGCTGAAATGGCAAAAATAATGGTCACGCGTGACACGCGTGTCACGATTCACGCGTGACCAGTAACTTTGCACACTCACGCACGACTTATAGCAGTGGTGTGTACACTCACGCACACTCACGCTAAAAGTCGTGAGTCACGCGTGAGTCACGCGTGACGCTTACCTCTAGTACCTACACAAACTATGGATCTGTTTCAACTGTATTTTTTTCTAGAACTTTACTCGATTATTTTATTACATTTTAAAACATTTTTGCTTGTAGATGCGGAGTTTCTAAACGACTCTTTGATCAGTAAAATGGGTTTTCTCCTGATGGCAACCACACTGGCTCGATTTAAGTATTACCATGCTTGGATTCTCTCTGATGCAATATGCAATGCTAGTGGAATGGGTTTCAATGGCTGGAAAGATGGCAAAGCTCGCTGGGATCTCATCTCCAATGTTCATGTACTTGAGTTTGAGCTGGGCCTGAGTCTTCGAGATAGCATCCAGGAATGGAATATTGGAACAACTCGTTGGCTTCGAATGGTGGTCTATGAACGGACTCCATATATGAAGACGCTTGCAACATATGCCCTGTCAGCACTCTGGCATGGATTCTACCCAGGATACTATCTTACATTCCTCAGTGGGGCCTTCTTCACGTTTGTTGGTAGAGCGGTCAGTACATTCATATTTCATAGCTAGGTTACCTTTGTAAGATGGGGGCCTCCTGCCCAATTATCGAAAAGAATTTTACTAATTTTGCCTCTTGTAAAGTTGTAATTTATTGCCAGGTATTTAATAATTTGCTGTTTGTAGTACGTAAGACCTTAAATAAATGTAACTTTTATATGTGGAGGAACCTACCTACCTCAAATAATTCAATAGATAAATATTTGGCCAAGGGGCATTTTGGGTTATAATTTGACAGTTGCTGTCAACAATAAACATAGCTCTAATGAGTTGATCCATTCTATTTGCACCTACACCAAACACTATTTGTGGTTGTATGTTGTACAAAGGCATATTTGTTAGATGCAAACTTGTATTTTCCATCGATTAACTGAAGACTGAATGATCAGGCTCTGTCAGTGCCAATAGTGATTCCACCAGTTTCGGTGCGAATAGCGTTTCCACCGATGTTTGTTCGAAATTTTGGTGGTCGGTGTCGGTGCGAATAGCCGATTGATGAAAGTTTTGTCACAATTTTAAAGTGCATTATTACTTACTTTCAGGTGAGAAGAAGCATTCGGCACAAAATGCTGAAGCCTGGTTGGCTGAAATTTGTATATGACGCAGTTACCATGATAACCACACGTCTTGTGATGGCATACATTACCTTCAGCTTCGTTCTTCTAGATTTCATGCCAAGCATTCAAGTATACTGGTAAGTTAGTACCTTCTACTCACACTTATATTTACAACATCAATTGATTTTGACCTGAAGAAATTCGCTCTAAAACCGCTCAAAACCGACCGTTGGCGGGAAAAAATATATGACCGGCCTTAACTAGATTTGCCCACCTCTAGCTTCCAGGACCCTTACGGTACATAATATCGCATTTGGTAGCATGGTTCTAAGTAGCACTGTGCTATTAAATGTGCGATATTAGGTAAGGGTCCAGGGACATCAAATAAGTTTGATTTAATACCAAAAAACAAGAAAAAAAATAAGGATTAGCAGCTAAAATACTCTTCAGGAAACTAGCCCCTTTATCGCACTAACACTAGCAAAGGGATCAACAAAAAAATCTCGAGCCAAAGGAGATGTTCCTTTTAAAAGTTGCAAGTAACTGACGAGTGAGAATGTGACTTTGTTCTCTCCCAATTTTTTCACATTAGCTTCTCCTATTCTTTCTACCTCAAGACCCATAAAAGCTATTTTCGCTATTTCAGGAGCATGTACTTCTGGCTCCATATGCTTGGGTTGCTAGGCCTGACACTTCCTTTACTGCTGCCACCAGTGCAAGACAGACAGATGCAGAACGGTGAACCCACCAAGAAGAAAGTTACGGATCAAAGCAACGGCGTGGCTGGCCACCATTAAGCCATGATCACGTATGTAACTCAGGGACAGACTTTCAACTTTTTAGACATATCTTGTTACCAGGAAGGTTTACTAGTGTAATACATTCTGGTGACAGTCTTCCTTTTTCAACGAGGTTGATTTAGTTTTTATAAATTATTAGACCCGGTGTCTTCCAGTCGAGCGATCGAGCTCGTAGATTAGTTTTACTTATAATTCATATAACACGCTGTGGGCCAGGCTCTATTTTATTAGGTTTCTTTAACTGACTACTACTATATACCTACCTACGAGTAGAGTTGTGAAGTTGGTGCTATTTGGTGGAGAGATGTGGCAAGGCTGCGGGCAAGGATGGATCAACCTTGACTCGATGTTTAGAGGAGTAGCTTTTTAATATTTTTAAAACAAGTCTGTTTGTGCACATGTGTGTTTGAATTTCAATACTAACTCTACAATATGATGAATATAATAATTTTACTACGATCAACTTTGCAATGGATGGAGACATTGCAATGCTGGCAGGTGGCAGAAAATTGGTGCCACTTTGTGTAAGCCCTTGGTCAAGATAAGGGTGTCTGCTATGATTGCTGTTCATTCTCACTGTATGTCCAATTTGATGTAATAATCAGTCGGGAAACAATATCATTCAATTGTACCTATAATTGTCTATCCATTGGTTGACAAAATAAATATTAATCGATAGAATGTGACGACCAGCAATCTCCAAACAGTATAACTACTATATTGATGTGAAATTGTTTTAATAATCAGACATGGAACATTCAGCTCTAAGTAATGTGATAAGTCTCCACCAGAGCTACTTTTATAATATATATGTATGTAGCATACAAAGTAAACCTTGTTATAAATTGATATAAAAATTATAAATGTGATTGCATTTTCCTTCTGTTTGAGCTTCCTACTCGAGTTTACTTACATGAATAAGTGGATTTGTGGTTCATCTACCACTTTGACAATACTACCTCAGTCTAGTGTATAATATAGAGCTAATTTATATCACAGTAGTATAGGGGTACAAGTGTACCTAAGTGCTGGCACACGATAAGTAGTTCAGGTTATTGTTAAAATCTCCCTTCACGGAGTGCCTAGGCCTATTAGAATTAACAGTAAATAGTTTTATATAATTCTAAAACTAGAATAATTGTGAAACAAACAATACTTTTAGTCCCAGAAAACATTCATGACCCAAGACATAGGCTGGCAGTGTTGAGACATAAATAGTTTCTGACAATTTTTTTCACTGATCCTAGAGAGTTGATGGAATGACCAAGAGTGGAATGTGGTTTAACTTTCAGACTTAATAAGCTGACCATTTACTTGATCTTTGCCATTAAGAGATGGAGTTTTCATATTGTCTGGATCATTTGCTCGAAGAGGCTCATTTGCCAAGTCGCTGGGCTTGGGATAATTCCAGGACTGTATCTCTGCAGTGCCAAACACCTGGAAAGCTATGTATGTCGAACAGGCCACACCAGCGGCGACCCAGAACACTATTCTCCATTGCTCCAACTCCATCTAACAACCAATAAATACACAGTTAGGTTCAGGTCAGATAGAAGATTCTTTAAAGCATATTGTATTTCATAATCACACTCACGCTATTTCGCAGCAAGTGGCCCGCCACAAGAGGAGACACGAAACTAGCTGTCATGTGAATGGTCTGAGCAAACGCTAGAACTGGTCCTGCTAGGTTAGGAGCGATGTCAACGATATTAGCCATGGCGCCAGCGTAAGCAGCTGTGATCAACGTCACAGCCAGGAACCATGAGAACAACACGATCACAAGGTCACAGCCGGAATAACCAATCACAAGTAAGAGCAGGCCAGGAATTATCTGAGCTGGAATCAAACAAGCCTTTGAGAATTTGGACAATCATTTCACAAGAAATTATTTCAATATCAATTAGCACTCAGTTAACTCACACATAGCTGTGAACATTTTGCGTATGTTGGTAAGAGTCATCAAGTTGCGATTGACCAATAGGTCTGCAACGTAACAAAATACCACCGATGATAGATAACTGCATAGGAAAGGCGCTCCGGACAACAAACCATTCTGAAACAACAAAATGACAAATGTATTTACAATATTTTTAGAAATGAGTTGTCATATCATTACGAAGCACCGATAGCATTGTAATTTGTAATTGAATGTTTGCACTTTTTCCGTAACTAGGGTCTCATTGCTTAGTTTATCAATTTGAAAAAGTGTATTTTAAATAGCACGAATATTTGCGAGTCAGGTAGCTTGGCAGTCAAAATGGCTAAGTTAGTACTGGTTCAGCAAAAGTGAGACGTATAACGGTCATACTCATGGGACATCAGTATGCAATTATTTGAAAAACCATAAACTTCAACAGGAAGTAACACATGTTAGACAGTGAAAAAAGATAAATTAGTCACTATGAAATCAAGCTTCAATCAATTCCTCACTTAGTTTGAAAACGACTTGCCAGCTGAATATGATATCAAAGCACACATATAATAATGGCCAGGGCCAGTTGTTTATGGTTTCCACGATAAACGCGAAATGTTTAGAAACATGAATTTTCTGACATATCTTCACGTTTCATACACTCCTGGTTCCAAATATATGTATCCTTTTCTCGCGAATTTTCACGAAATTTGTGTTTTGACGCGATATTGACGAATTCTCGCGATTTCACGCGATTTTGTCCCAAACCTACGTGTTTTGCAACATTTCCCGATTCCGAGTATATATTTTACGAAAATTTCCTCGATCTGTGTTAAAAAAGATTCACACCGTTTTCTTCGTAAGCCAGCAGTCGGTGCCAGCCAAGGAGTGTTTGGGGGTGCCAGCTGGTTGGCTGCTGAGCATGGAATGACGCATCTACATGACCTTGAACAGGGGTGCGCATGCGCACGCGCCGAGTCTCGCTAGTGAGAGGGGGGTTGGTAGTATTGCGGCTCCCTCGCGCGTCATATTTCACGCTTATTCTTATAAAAATCACTGTTTTTTCCATTTCACCACCAATCGCGAAAATTAACATAATTATCACCACCAATTCACCACTTTCAGAATGTTGAAAACGAATTTTGGCTTTTTTTATCACCACAAACAACTGGCTCTGATAATGGCTTACCTTCTGTATGCTGAATCCCAGCACAGTCTTCATGTACATTGGTCCTGGTATAATGAAAACGTAATGTACCCAGATGCGACCGAACGTTGTTATGCCGATGGACCACGCTGGCAAAGAGGTCAGAATCTTGATCCATGGCACTGGCATTCCCTGCAACGCACAGATAGGATAGGTAGGGGGGGCAGATAAAACAGAAGGTAAGATCCTAATGACTAGCTAGGTACTATAAATAATAACAAACATAACTGTGGGCATGAAATAATAGGAAGGATTAAAGAATTGAGGACAAGCAGGAATTGCACACGATTAGTATAAAGTTTTAAATATAAATTTAATTACAATGGTCAAAGTAAACTGGCATTTGGCCGAAGTATAAAAAGTATTCGGAAGAAACGTATTGGCTGATAAAGATGTGATGGCTCATCTGATGAAGTACCCATCATCTCACTCTAGTAGAAGAGCTCTGTTTTCAATGATATGAACAGGAATTAAATGTCAAGGAAACTGACCAGCAGCCAATACGCTTCCCTTAAAAACGTTTTTACTTAGGCTAAGTGTACCTAAGTATTCTTAAGGTAAACCGTAACTCTGTTCAAAATGTCTTCTTAATTAATTTTATTATAAAGATGCGCGAATTTTATTTGAGTGGAATATCCTTTGAAAATCAAGCAAGTTCCTCACAATACTAGAGACAAAATCACTATTACCATTTCGTCAAATGTTTTATTGAAACACTTTAACCCATCATCACTCATCAGCTTCTAAGAATTTTAAACACACAAATACCTACTTCCATACAGTAATCTTGTTAATACTTTTACAGATAACGATATATGTTAAAAATCGAAATATGTATTCTATCATATTGATTATCTACTCGAGTTGTTTCTAATTTGAACCCACCTTGTCACCTACAACAGTGTTGCCAACGTTGGACTTGATGTAATGTTTCTCCTGTTCAGTGATCCGTGGATGTTTGTCAGGAGTGTCATAGCCAAGGAAGTACCATGCGATGCACCACAAGACACCTAACGAGCCAGTGGTGTAGAAGCAAGTCGGCCAGCCCCAGTGTGCAATCAGGAATCCACACAGGGGATAGGTCAAGCCAATGCCGAAACTGAAACCTAAAACCAAGTCAGGCTGGAACAAATGAACTCTTCTAGTAATTTCCTATTTCAAATTAAAAAGTAAAAAGTAAAAATGGTTGACACCAGGGCCTCATTTACAAAGTTTTTGATGTTATTATTGTGGTGTTAAAGTCTAGAAGGAATTATGTTCCATTATGGCACTACGCCACCTAGACGAAAAATGGAGGTAACCCATCCTAACATCATTTCATGAATGAGGACCCTACTGTCTTATATTGTTTTGAGCCGCGCTTAGAAACTGCGAGGTGGAAGTATCAACGAACATAATTACAAAATATATTTTTCAGTTGGATATATCTCCGAGAACCAATTATTTTTCATTTAGATTAGGTAGGTACTGTATTTTGGGAAATTTTTACTTGCACACAATATACATTTAAAACTAGGTATAAATTCTAGAGTAAATATCTAACCCTTAAGACATTAAACTCAATATTTATTTATGTCTTCATGATGTACTAGAGTTGCAATCCAGTGAAAGATTGTTTTACGATAAGTAGCATAGAGAAGTACCTTGAAATGAAGACATGAACCGGCTGCGTTCCTGCGGAGGGATCCAGTGCCCCACTAAAGCATACATTGCTGGCCATGTGAGGCCAGAGGCATAGCCTTGTATAGATCTTAGAGCAATCACTGCTCCATAATGCAGCCTGGCTGCTTGTGGAATTAATAGAGAGCAGGCAGCAGTAGCCAGTTGAGATAAGCCAAACACCAACTTCGTACCGAATCTAAAACAGAACATAGAACGGCTATGTTGAACCAACTGACCTAGAGAAGGGCAATACTGATTTTGAATTCCCAAAACGGTTTCAATTATAAATGCAAACTGATCTGATGTCTACATAAAAGCAGACATTGTACGTAAGCAACAAACAATAACAAATTATGCAGCTGGATTCGGCTGCCTGCCCAAAGCAGCGATCATATGCTACAAGCATGTTGAATTTGGCTCAATGAAGAGAGAACTCCATGCCATCTACCACTCGAGTGAACACTAATCAATCACTAAATATCAGAAAATATACTAATTGTAATAAGAAACATCGCCGAGATTTACAAAGCAGTTTTAACTATCCCTGTAGTATGATCGCTGGCAAGACAGATAGATTCTACCCCATTCATAATTTGGAAAAGCACAAATAGTATCACAATGAAGTATCTTCAGATTCCCACAATTATTCCAATTATACTATTAATGAGGGAAACTTGCACCCACCTCTAACATTACTTGAGTGACCTTGGATTTTAGAACTCATATCTATAATGTTCAAAATGCACTGTGTCCTTGGAACAATTTAACATTACCACACGTCAATGCTCGCATCCAATGCGTCAAGGATAAAAAAAATGAAAGGAGTAAAATTCAGGAAGGAAATTCATTCTTTGGCATTCCCTCCTCTTCTTCCCACCACCTGGGTCCTGATTCTACAACTCTTTTCGATTGCTGGTGGAATAGCAATCTGCATAAAACTTATGGCAAAATCTCATTGCTAGCGGAATTGCTGCCGCTTTGCAGTTGTAGAATCCCAACCCTGTTCAATATTGTTGATTGGTACTAGAGTAAGGGAGCTGTGCATGAAGGATGTAAAGCTAAAAATTGGTTTATTTTGACTCCCCCCACCCTTCGCCCTTGTCACACTTTTCGAATGGCTCCCCCTAAAAGGACCAAAACTATCTCTACCCCCCCCCCCCCCCCCCTCCCCTTCCATAAATCGAATTTGTCTGACTGCGAAATTTCAGGTCCCGACATATCAACTGAAATTTAAAATGCATTTAAATGTCTGTGGATGTCACGGTTTAACCACGGATGTGTTTAGTGGGTGTGGCACTCGAGTAGAAATTCTATAGAAGTTTACACTTGAAAATGAATATGAATGCAGTAACTACCCCTGAATACTACTGAAGAGCAAATGCTGCCGACAAACTTACTTCTGTGTCAGCATGCCACCAACAACTTGAGATAAAATGTAGCACCAGTAGAAGGACCCAAGTACAAGTGATTGTATTGTAGCATCCCACTCAAACTCTCCTTCATCCTGAAACAATTAAACTTATTGATGATCAGGCATGTAGAACAGTTTTCATCATGGGGGGGGGGATGCCACACCTGGAAGGGGGGACTAGTGCTGTGGCTCTAAAATGCACAAAACAGAATAAAACAACAGGTAGCTCATCAGGTAGCTCAGTTGGTAGAGCTCTCGCCCGGCAAGTGAGAGGTCCCGGGTTCGGTAGGATATTTTTCACAACGCACATCCCTTCATATCATCCTGACTCCATGGAAGTTTTCCACAGAAACCTACATTCCCAACCCTCCAATAGTTGCCCCGTGGCGTGTCTTTTTAGAATTTAAACAATTAAGAAATGATTCTGGAATACAATTTTTTTATTTTTTTTTATGATACGAGTCAGATTAGAGTTCTTTTTTATGCGCCTGTTTATGATGTATATGGATGACAGATGCTGAGATGATTCATTAAGTGAGCGTAGTGAGCCGGCAGTGTCCAGGTCAAACAGTTCAACCAATCGATCTCAAATGTTGCACATACTAATAAAATCTGAGCCATGATTTTCGACAAGATCCTGTGATTTTTAGAAAATTAAAACTAGAACCGTTTGACCGATCAACTTCAAATTTTGAATGGTCAGCCGGACCAACATTTGAAAAGTGTTTTTGTTTGTTTTCAAACAATTGTTTTAACTTCATTAGTTATTGACATTTTATGCAACTCCACATGCTCGAGAATCAAGTTTTGAGAAAGGACTTTGAATTTACAGGCAATTTATGAGATTTATGAGAAAGCAGGTAGACAGAAGAGGTAGACAGAAGTTTTAACAGTATAATGTTACTTTTTTATCGAAGGAGCCACTTTGCTTTCCAAAAATTTCCATCATTTCATTTTCTCCTACGTGCATTATCAGATCACTGGCATTCAAAAGTCTTGTGCGAGAAAACAACTCCACACGTGTATTAAAGTCACACATCCATAATTATTACTTGGTTTTACCCTTGATCACCTTCTCTTCTCATTGCTGTAGCAGTAGTAGCTGCCTTACTCCACAGTTCAATACTGGAGATTATATGTTCATGAGAATATTATTATTAGTAGTCCGTGTTATTGCTGGAAAGTTTTAGATTTCGTTTTAGTGTTTTTTATTTTATAGGAAAAGTAAGATGCAATTAATTAATGATTAGGCATCATCAGTATACTTAGTTATCATTTTAAGATTGTTTAGTGTTATTATTTATGTTAATTTGCGAGTTCAATAACATGTTTAAATCAAAAGATTATTTAAATGAGGTCAATTTATTTATTGAAGTCAATTAACCACAACAGATCAGTCCTGGTCCGACAAGACTTAATCAGCTTATGTTGTCTTCTAATAATATGTGTAAATTTATTTATTATCTCACCAATTGCTACCACATAGTACCTTAAACTTATATTTGCTTAGCAAGTGTTTACCTGTGATGTAATACTGTCATCGGATTGGTTTGATGGCACGTAACAGTGCGAATGAACTGTAACATTAGAGGAGGGGTCCGAGCTGTTTTGTGGCGCCAAGCGAACCATGGCTACGATGGCAATGTTGATGTCTGTACGCATCATGAACGAAACAAGGAAGCCGGTGAAAGACATTATGTAGAGTACCGCACGAGCAGCAATTCGATCTACAACAGATCAGATTTAACAAGAATTAGCCAAATCGAATTACTATTGTTCCCATTACTTGAAAGTTGAAACTAGTTGAAATGAACATACAAAATTACAACAGTATAAAACAGGTTCTTTATTTCATTATAGAAATGTCTAACAAACTTACTTTGAATTTTGCGGCATGGTGAAGATACCCTCTTTTTGCTAATCACTGGTTCTTGATAGCTAGACAGAAAATGAAACAATTATTCAGGGCTTTATAGGGGGCTTATTTAGAAAAAGTTATCACGTCATAAGTTATGAATCATAAAAAAAGTCATAATATTAACATGGTGAGAGATAGGACAAACCTCCTTATGAATCATAACTTGGGAGTTATGACGTGATAACTTTTTCGAGAATAAGCCCCCTGGGTTGAGTCCGATTGTATTTTACGATTTTTTATATTTGGCTAATAAATAATAATAATAAGTGGCATGGTTAAACTGATGTCTGCTTTACAACACAGAATCGTGCAAAAAATATTGTTCCGTTATGGGACTGTTTGCAGCCCAAACCCGTGCACATAATTTATTTATTTCAAATGTGTCCTGAGACAGGGCGACAGCATCGTCACCGGTGGTATGACAGTTCGTAGAAGCATTCTCTACCTTCATTCCATTCTCCTCGGAGATCTCTAACCCTCATCAGTATGTTGTGTCTAATGTCCGTCCGTCCGATCGGGTAGCTCAGTTGGTAGAGCTCTCGCCCGGCAAGTGAGAGGTCCCGGGTTCGAGCCCCGGTTCGGTCGGATATTTTTCACAACACACATCCCTTCATATCATCCTGACTCCATGGAAGTTTTCCAAAGAAACCTACATTCTTTTATAAACATGTTCCCGAAAGATGTAGGTACAGTAACGTTGAACATACCGTATCTACTTGCGTTTAAGGCGCAGTTATATTAAAAAATTTGCATTTCAAAAAGTGGGGGTGCGCCTCATATGCGCCAACAACTATATTCCAAGATTAGGTTTCTCAAAACAACACTGCGCCTTATACGCGGGTGTATACGGAATTTAAATTGATTATTAGGCACCTAGCGATAAATAAAATAGATTCATTATAAAGGCTAGGTCCGCACAGACCTTTTGTGTTTTTTTTTTACAAATTTTATGTCTCCGCTTTTGCTAGAACTTCCTTGATGAAGAAGTATGTAGAGCGGTGAAATTAAAATCCACACCTGGCGGACCAGTGATTGGTTAAAGCTAACAGGAATCTCACAGGTTAAAGGAAGAAACCACAAAACAGAAAAACGGTATGTGGACCAGGCTAAATTAAATATTATATCAATAATTTTCACTAAAAATCTATAAATAATTGGTACCTACCTACCTACCTAGTTAAGAAATAAATAAATACAAATTAATCATATCATGTTATAACCTGAAGTTTGTCTTGTACGATAATAACTTTAATTAATTTAAAATGTCCTACCTAGTACAACAGGAAAGAATGTCGCAGCCACAGAACATCTACAAAAACCACTGTATGCACACATAGTGTGTGTACCTACAACAATAATTTTACACTATTTGTTTTATATAAGACATGATCAAGAGTTGACTTTCTTGGTAGAAGCATAAGCCTAACAATATAAGCTTAGAATTATCTTCGCTTGCTATGTGTGTGATCAATGTAGTCTTTATGAAACAAAAAATCAAGTTAATAATATGCAGGCTAGGACCTACCTCAGCATTGGCTCCATGATGACTGGTCAATAGGGATTGCAGAACTCGGACCTGAAAAAACAAGTTTATTTTTTTGACCTGGGGAAGAAATTGCATAATAGGTACACAAGCTATAGGTTAGGTTAGAGAGGTTAGGTCAGTCTATTTGACTAGATTAGACAATATTAATAGTATTTTTATTTAGTATGTTACGCTTTGACATGGCTGTATGTAATGTTAAACCTAAACTCCACCGGTAGACCAGAGATGGTAGACCAACCTTTCGCACTCAGAAAGTACACACAACAGGTAGGTAGGTACCTAGGTAAGTATACAAATCTAGCGTGACAAATCTAGAAATAAGTGTAGTGCAATTAACTCTACAAACGGCGGTAGCACGCCTCTTCTGCAAGGAGAGTCTCCGAGAGGAGCGACACAACATGAGATTACCAATGGACTTGTTCCACGGTATTTATTTGAAAGCTAATCGCAGCTGTTACACACGTGCGAATGACGTTCGTTCACTCAAGTCAGGTTGTCAAAGTCAAACTCGTCAGTCGTCACTACCAAGGCAAGAGCGAGGAGTAGGAACGAAATCGTGAAACACATAACAGACGATCGACAACCCTTATCTTATGAGGAAATAACATTGATACGTCATAGTCGGTCGACAACAATGTCGCGTCAATGATAAAATCTGAAATAGATTTCAAATCTCATAAGAGTTGTCGAATGTCGATCGAATGTTGACATCAGTTACACGATTGCGGTGCAGTCATGATTCCAAAGTAGTTCCAAAGCGTTGGGAATGCGAAGTATGTACCTGTCACTGTCAGAGTCAGATTAGCGCGTGAAAAATATGGACCGCGTGTTTGGAATCGTAATCAAGCTACAACTCTGCTAATAGGCTCTCTAAACTCTGTTGTTACCAACCATATTAATTATAGCCTTCTTTCTTCTTATCAGTGTCCATCGAGCATTTCAGTGATAAAAAACATTCACTTTTGACTGATAACAGAAAACGGGATAAAACCAGGTCAGGTGGAGTCGATTGATGATTAATTATTATAATGGCTATCCAATTATGATTATTATCAGATCTCGAATGAGTAGGTAGCACCTAACTATAAAATCTATTACAGGTACATTTACAAATAGTACCTACACAAATAGTTCAATAAATAATTGTTAACCTGTTAGTGCATAATTTTAAATTTGAGTTATTTGTATAAATGTGTGAAATTTGTAGTCTGAACTTATTTTTTATTATGTCTGCTCTGACCTGTACAACTTGTACAAAACAACTCCGTAGTATCCAACGTGCATATTTTATGTATAAAGCGAGGACAAGTAATAATCAATATGTATCATTTATGCATTTCCTTATAAATTATGTAGGTATCTTATCTTGGCACTAGACCAAAGCAAAACACATTTGTATTATGGCAACCTATCCTATACTAACAAATACGGTAACAATGCTAGTAATTTATATATAATTGATATAATATTGGACAAATTATTAAAATATTAATACTATTAATTATTGTTTGTATATTTCAAATAAAAAATATATAAAAACAAATTAAAAAATTAATTGTCATAAAAATAATTATGGTCAGCAAAAATAATAATCATGCAAGATGTGAACAAGTAAAGGAGATGAATGATGATGATAGGTAGTTAATTAATAGGTAATAAACCAAGAATCTGGTCGTACAACGTGCGGACCAGCGAAGTGTAGCAAGGTCAGCAAATGCTGTGAATAAAATCAACAATAGGGCCAGCTTGTAATCCTGAGTGTTTTGACCACGTTTTGACGCGTGCCTGCAGTTGTAAATATCTCTAAACCACTGAGAGATACTGGGCAACAGTGTTAGTGTAGGTCAGGGGTCAGCAACCTTTTTTGGCGAAGGAAAATTAACAAATTAGATAAGAATGTGATGTGAGCAGCAGTAAAGGCAATCAAATATAATACACCGAAAATAATAAATTGAATTACTATAGTTATATTTGATATTTTGACGAAGACCCCCAGTTGTTGCCTCGCAGGGCATTTTTTTTTAGAATTTTAACAGTTTAAAGGTGATTCTGGGACTCTAAAATGAACAAATAGAAACAAATAACATCCCAATTTTGTCCCGCATGGCCATTTTTTAGAATTTCTACAATTTAAAAGTGATTCTGGGACTCTAAAATAAACAAACTTAATCAAAATACCTTCCCATTGTTGCCCCGCAGGGCGTTTTGTTTTCGAATTTTAATTTTTTCGATTCCAGATCTTTATTTAAATTATAAAGAGCCATTCAAGAACCCCCAAGGAGCCGCATGCGGCTCCGTAGCCGCAGGTTGCCGACCCCTGGTGTAGGTGGAAGGGGTGTCAGGTAATTAATTAAAAGAGAATTTTATTGTCAGAGCTTAATTGTCGAAAAAGGGTCGAACAATACCGTTCGTCTCACGAAAGAAAAGACACACACACTCGCTGGGTCGACTTAACCTTTCTATCTGTCAGTGGCGGCTATTTGGCTTTACAACAGGTGTTCAATTACATAGAAGGACGTAGAAGAAAGTACTCTAAGAGGAGAGCCCCCAGCAGATGCGGGGCCGGGGCGCATAACCCCGGATTTTTTTGTATCTTTAGTCTAAAATTGATGCATTTTTACGACTTTTGGAGAGCAAAATGATTAGACAAAATATTTAACTCCCTACTTCCTGGATTAGGGAGCACTTTTAAATAATTTTCTTGGATGATCAGGTGTGCAATTGTCACACCTTGCACACTGTAATAGCCGCCACTGCTATCTGTTATTATTATAGTGACATCTTGGCATATTAATTTCATAGCGTTATCTAAAAATCAATAATTACTTTTTAATGCGGCTGATAAGAAAAAACAATTAGGATGCGTTCAATTATCTCGTAGCAAAATACAAAATAAATAGGATATGGGTCAAAATCGGGTCATATAACCAAAAGTTACTTCCTTTTTGAGTCGCGATTTTGTTGAGTTAGAAAATATAAGTTGAACTCACTGCAAAGTCGAGTCGTGCTAGCTGAACATGCTCGTGGACGTAGTATGAGGTGGTCGACGGTTGTAAGAAGCCGTCAGATCATGGTCGATGTCGGACACACATAACCCCAGCTGAGTCGGCCCGCTGCCATGACAGGTGCCTCGTCTCGAATCAATGAACTGCGAGCAGCGGCGCGCTGTCGGTGACGTCACGACGCCCAAGAGTGACGTCATATCCACGCCGCGCAGGGCGCTCGATATGTTTGCAGAGTGTGATGTCACAGTGGAAAACTCCATGAGCTTTCACACTTTTCATGTACGGGAGGAGGTTTCCTGATAACAGGTTTTTCTATATTATTTATTTTTTAGGAAAAAATTCATATCATTAAAGAGAACAAGTTCTGAGCAAGATAGTCATAATCAAGGTCATTGTATTTTGTGTAGCGTAATAACATAAGTAAGTACTATTAGACATTTGTAAATTCATGTGTATAAAATTGATAAGAGGAACTGACGATCAGAAATATGTGACTAATTTATTCTCTTGATCACTCTGCTTGGTGGGCTATCAGATCACACGGGTCACTGAACACGGGACCTCTGTAGTTTTTTTTTTTAATTCTGTTACTGGAGATACAGGTCGCACCGTTTTTCCCGATTGTGCACACATAAAGACAAACTTAATGCTTTGGGCTGACATTTTTTTGAAATAATAATGTTGATTGGTTAAAATTTAAAAATATATATATATCTTCTGATTGGTTGATCCGATCAATTAAAAATTTGGCAATGTCGTTATGACAAATACTTTATTACATTTTAAAAAAAATCAGTAAAATACTCCAATTATAGTCTAAGTTTAAAGAATATCGTCCGATTGGTCGAAAAACAAAAATTTTGCATGGTGATCAAGGCCCTATTTCACGCATTTTCAGCCCAATCGGTCAAGTATTTACAGACGTATTGCCATTTTTATGAGTTTTGATATAGCTGTCAGAAGAAAAAGTACTTACTAAATTCATGATAGGGTCAGCGTCAAAGAAGACGGTTCCGAGTGTTTAGAAGTAGGTAGATGGAAAGTTGCATAACGATCTATCAGTAAAATGTAGTTGTTTGATTCAGATGGGTTGGAGGTGTTGTAGCACGTATCTTTGCTTGCTTATCAACGCGTATCACCGAGCGTTTTAACTCCGATATCAAGTTTCCTATGAAGTTGAAATTTGCAAGGTCATCCAGACCAAAATTATTTCATATTGGTGGCTTTTGACGTAAGTGTCAAAATATTGAATCGTAATGCACCGCACATATATCGTTTGCAAATGTTTTGGGTTTTGTTTACATTCCAGAGTACGTAGCAGTAGCTCTGTTTCCAGGTTGCAATGAAAAGTAGATAGCCAAGTCGTACAGTGCGCATACTCCCACATTTTAATTACCTAATTGATTGTTCGCGTTAAAACATGAACAGTTGCTTGCTTTACGCGTTACATAGATGTCTGTGATGTTGCTCTAAAATTCTCTAACCTTGATACACAAAAACTTAATTTATAAAATTACTCTTCCCATATGAGGCCATACATCTCCCAAACAACAATAAAACTGCTTCGATTAATATGCAGTTTCTTTGGGGTCAGTTTTTCAATAATCTGTTGCCATGGCAATACAGTCCTAAACAACTTTTTAAAATTTAGCAGGTTATTGTTTGAAAACTGGCCCTTAGTGTACAGAGAGAATAATCAGAATAGTGAGAGTTGATTGTAGATAATCCGCCTTGCCTAACCTTAACCTTCAGGTCGCCATCGACAGTCCATAATTTATTCACTTAATTAATTCACTATTTCTAATTGATCAACATCACACTGCGCCGCAACTAGGTTTATGAGGCCTCGGTAAGGTAACGGGTCGCGCGTGGTTTCTTCATCACTAACAGAAGTTTCAATAATCAAAGAGTATGCAACTCCCTATACGAAATAATGCCCCACCTTGGAGTACTTTCCGACCACTGATACGCCTATCAATGTGCGCCTACTCTTTGATGTTTGAAAATTATGTGTGAAGGAAAAACTGAAAAAACACTCTGAAGAACAGCGTGCGTCCTCTTACCTTCCTGGGGCCTCTTCAGGCAACTGATAAAATGATATTGAAGATGATAAGAGATGAAAATGAATAAAAAGGAAGGGCGGAAGGGCTAGCTTTCCTAATCTTTGCCACTCGACTGAGGAAACAAAAAGGAAATTCAGTCAAGAAGGTGGCCGCGGGAATCGTCATGCCGGACCGTTTCTACCTGAGCCAACTTGCTCTAACTGTCGTGGATGTCGAGAGATAAGCTCCCTTTACCGTACCATTGAGTGAGTGTAGCGAGCGTCACCACGGTACTCTTATACCACTTTCTAAGTGTGTTTTAGTTTGTGTTTTTGTAAGCAATGACCATGTCGCACTGTTCAACCTATCGATCTGAAATTTTGCACACACACTAATGTCATAGAATCGGTCACTTGGATAGTTTTTCAACGATATCTTGTGATTTGCTGATAATTCAAAATTAACCCGTTTAACATATCAACTTAAAATTTTACGTGGTCCATTTTGATACCAAATTTTAGGTGATTTTGAGAATTTTCAGAAAAAGGCACGATATTTAAGGGTACCTAATTGACATTTTGGACATTTAATACTTGTTTTGAAATATTTGTCAAATTTATTCAAAGAAATTCATATGCGAAATTATCTAGATGCATGTTCTTTTCCTCTATTTCCAAGGTCTGTTAGGGCACAACTTTCACACGAATATTATAATTACATTCGCAAACAATACGAAGGATCGCTTATCAATGGGTTGCACAGAGCGTTTTCCCAGTGTTATAGATCGTGGACAATGTTGGGCTCAGGACTCGCCTATGGAGGATGTCATCATTAAAATTTGAAGTTTCTTGCAACCTTTAGTGACATATCATCAATCGATTTTTGTATGACGCAATTGGCAGGCAAATGTCAAAGAAAAACATTGCTATTTAAACATGCTAATTATTGCACAAATTGCCTTGTGGTTCAATTAGAGTTGTTATTACTGTAAGTTTTCACGGACTTCTTCCTGATAGGTATTAAACGTTGTCTAATTCAAATTGGATAACTGAAAAACACAATCAAGTTCAAGTATTATTGACATAAAGACCAGCTTTATTTCCTAAACCATTACGAATAGACATGAACGCTTCTCTATTGGTAGCAAAATCAAATGTCATAAGTATGTGAAGTTCGTTATAATTTTTTATGCCTCCATGTTTTGCATGCTTCTTGAAAACACCACTGTTCCTGTTCCAAAGTAAATCACAAACATAATTTAAAATTTGATTCCTAAAAATACTTCTTGTATTGGTAGAGGCCCTACATTATTATTATTATTATCATCGTAAAAATCAAATAAGATTTTGATTACCTACTTGATTGATATTTTTATTCAGAACCGTTGGTGTAACCATGATCTGAAGGCGTCTTGGGTAATACCACAGGTGAACTATGGTAAACGATCAAAAGTACAAAAATTATAGTTTTCGTGAAATAATAGGTAATAAAAATGATCAACAGAAATTCAGTCAGCAATCACCAATATCATGGTAAACTGCAACCATCTGCATCGTGTAAGCAGCTACTTGTATAACTAATGCCCCAACTCGAGTTGCCGAAACTCGGAATGGGCTTCAAAACTCAAAACTGTGACTATAGAACGCTCCACGGAAGTAGGTTCCTTCGAAAACAATCAAAATCGAAACCTCTAACATTAATATATAGCAACAGATTAATATGTTTGTTTGCTGTTGTTGGATTTAGGATTGAAAACAAATAAATTGGTTTTAAATAAAGTCATCTTCCAGTTCAAAAAGTAAGTATTTTGAACTAGTTTTACATACAAATAATACTAGGTCAAATTAAAAAAAATATATATACCTACCTTCATTTCGAGCACACCATTTGGCATTATATTTAAAAGTCATTATTGATCTATTGAGCTATCGTTATTGAGCATATTCAGCTATATTCAGGAGTTCTTAGTGAGATTCACGCAAAGCAACTATAGTTGCGCGAGTGTGCTCTCTGCACGTCTTTTTCATCAGTAGCTTGGTGCCAGCGTGTGTTCAATCAATACTATACAAGTTGCAATAGTTTTCTGCAAGATAAAAATATGATTAAAAAGTGTTAAAATCGTGTAGAAATGCACCAGGTCCGGGGGTGCTGTGCGCCGCGGACCAGCATTTCGCTGCCCCCCCCCCCCCCCCACACCCCCCCCCCGACCCCCATTGTCTTCGTAGACACTAGTATCTCCAGCTCAAGATCTTTTTTATACATTTATTTACCCCCCCCCCCCTTGCAAATTTAGTTCCTACGCGCCTGATACCTAAACATGTATTGGTGCCTAGGTTTTATTTGTTTCACGTAGTACTGCGTGTTTCTTAGAGAGTAGTTTTTATTAACTTCCCAGTACAGTAGTTTATTTACCTTCGTTTATGCATTGATTGATTGCTTGCATGTCCATTTGTATGCAGGGCTGACATGGGCAAAATAAACGCGCCCTGACTTGACCGAAGGTGAACCTGCGCTATGAAGAGCTATTTTTCAACTATACGCGAGTTTCCTCAAGAAAATCAATTCAAGCTGTACCATCGGAAGCATTTTATAGAACGAAGCATAACTTTTACCAAAAATATTTATCGCCAATGCGGTGAAACAATTCGACCGCTTTTCTGTCCGTAGTCCGGCCGATGTCGCAGAGTTAATCGTGGATGGAACATCTAATGGCGCAAAACTACGTACAAGCTGTTTCACTTTATACTAATCGATCAACTCAAGCGGAAAATAATCTGTACGAGCGTGTCTGCATCCACGGTCATTTGAAACACGTTACGCTCATTACATTTACAGATATCACGTACATGTGTCACAATATCCGCTCTTCCCACCCTCATTTACACACCGGTGGCGTAACTTCATATCTAAGGCCCCAACTGCTTTTTTAATTACCTATCATAAAAATCTTACAAAATATACCAATATCTTCATGCGTGTTTTCATTATTATGTAATTCGCAGTTGCGTGCTGTGGAATTTGTAGTACCTAAGTAAGCAATATATTATATTGCTGTATAAGATAATATCCCCAGGTCGTATTTGGGGTCTGGGGGCTCTACAGCTAACGTGGGTCCGGGCCGCGTAGGATCCGGAAAAGTTCTAGAATTTCACAAATGAATTTAGTGTATATTGAAGCGATTTAAATTGCATCTTATATTATTGGCTTTAAATGTATAACATGTATTTTATCTTGTACAATGTTCATTTGCCAAATAAATAATTTTGAATTTGAATTAAATTAAATTCAGTTCAATTCAATTCAATTCAATTCAATTTGAATATCTCCCAGTTGCTCCCAATATGTTCTGATTTTCCATTTTTAGAGCGTTGTTTCAGCATTTCAGTGTCAAGCTGGACAAACTACGATACCTAAGTTGCCCAATCTTGTCAAATCAGTACCCATCGTAATATTGTATACTAAGATACGTATTAGATAAAATAAAGTATACCTTAATTTTCTTTATCGCCTATTTTATTTTTATCAATAATATTTATGCCTTTTATACCATTCATTCAATTATATCCTCTCCCCCCTCTCTCTCCCCTCCCCCCCCCCATCACTGTGGATGCGGTGACATCGAAGTGACGCCAGTGACTTCTAGTTATAGTCACCTTGATATGTCCTAATAAAATATCGCCGTACACAGACGTAGTGTAAGTTTCCTAAAAGATTGATATTCGTATGCAGAGGGGTGGTTTACAAAAATGGTTTATCACTAGCATTTATCAGAACATAACGAGGAGGCTGTATACACGAGACACAGAGCTTCATCCTCATAAACTATCGATAACTGAAACAGGGAGTATCAAACATCATGGCACTCGCGCACATTTTACATCAGGTGTTGACTTAAAAACACAATACAAATATTGTTCATCTTTATCGTAACGTGATAATGAATCGTACACACATTCAATGAGGCTAAAGATATGTGGTTTAATGATTCAAAATATGACAATCTTGTGCCTATAGAACTGAAATTGTTATTTTTTTAGATTGTGAATTACATTATCTTGATTTTGGTTTCACTATGATTGTAATGAAAGAAAATGCCGAACGACGAAAGCATATCTCCAAAGTAAAATGTTGGGTATGTAATGCTTGCACTGTTTGGTTGTTTGCATATGATGCTCTACAAAAGGTCGCTCTTTGTTCGGAACTAAGCTAGCTCAATAGTTGTCAACAATAAACTATCACCATTGCAACATCTGATAACAACAGTGTCAGATCGGCTGTTATGGGGCTAGCAGGTAGGTCTAGATCAGTAGCTAACCTCAGCATCATACTCAAATACTTCTCTTATCTTTCGCACAATTTACTTTTTTTATTTTACTGCTTTGAACGAGAAATATTGAATTTGATTTATTTTTAAGACGTGTTTTATACAGACAAAATAATCTATCAATCTACGCGAAATATGTATATTGTAACAAGAAATAATTTCAAATACAAATCTACCATTTACCTGCTCCAATTATCTCTAAACCACTCGCCTCTACTCTACTAATAATCGTCTGTCAATTGTTATTCCCTGGTTATAAATACCCGACACTTCGTCCAATCATCATCCTGGGTTATGAAATCTGTTATCAGCTGATCTACCTTCACTTCAGAGGTCATTGTCCAGGGTATAATATTGTACTTCGACCATTCAGTCTTGGCTACACAGACGTGATATGAAGTTGTGTCTGTTAATTTTAAACTTTCAGTAGTGATTATTTATTCGTGATTTAGGTACATGAATATCAGGAGAAATCAACGGTATAACTGCAATATATCTCATCAATATCTTCAACGACATGGCGAAAGGTATAATCTGGTATAATTAACCAACAGTCACGCCAAGTGTATGCTGGGGTAGGCAGCAATTGGTGGGGGTTGTTTTTTTACACACATTTTCCACAAACGTTGCTGTTGTTAGGAAATGTGAAAAATAACATAGGGGTGACGGGAACGCTTCATGATGCTCGATAAGAGATTGAAAATGCGTACATAATCGCCCCCTCACCCATTGATGTAGTTTGAGTCAAAAAGAGAAAACCCTATATTTAAACCCATCATCAGCTGTCAATTTTAAGACGGCTGAGTAGTGAGTTTGACCTTGAAGAGTTTTTTAATCAATTTGTTTCAATATCTTTTACCAATGTAATTGTCAATAAAATACTGGCTTTGTACGAGTATTCTGAACTGTTCAATGAAAATATTTCATAGTTTGGAATAGGTTATTAGTTTTATTTCGTCCTACAGACGTTTAGTGCCACATTATTACTAATTTTCAGGCACTAAACGTCTGTAGGACAAAATAAAACTAATAAACAATTTTCAAGATTTGGAATTATTTTCATTGAACTGTTCTGAAGACTCGTACAAAGCCTTATTTTATTAACAATTTCATTAGTAAAAGATATTGATAAACATCGATTTAAAGTGGAACCATACACTTGTTTTCATGAAAAAACAAACATTCATAAATACCAAAGTATGAACTTGTCACACTGATATTTTATTTTAAAATAAATATTGAAATGGGCTCATGTTTTGCAAATCAACCTACAAGTGCTTGAAATTTCTCAAGAACATGCAATTTCTCAGGATGTAATTTCTTCATAATTTTTCACCTTCCAAACATGAAAAAGTATACTAATTATCAAGATAGAAGCTTAATTTTTGTTTTGTTTTGAAGATAATTTATTAGAAAAGGTTTTGAACCTCCACCATAGATGTGTGATTTGTGTGAATTTCTTGACATGCATTTTTAGCAGTCAGAATATATTTTTTTAATTATTATATTTAAAAAAAAAATTAGGTTAAAATAATTATATTACAAATCAATAAAAATTGAGGTTCAGGACATACCCTATTCTGTTGCTAACAAATTTAAAAAAAAATGCATTGCTAAGTATAGCCATTTTTTGTTAATCGTGTTTTTTGTAATGTATTGTTGTTTCAATAAATAAATTTTTCAACAATGGAATATTTGATACATTGTTGTTTTAATTTTTTTCTGACTTAATGCTAAAGGAATCCACACACAAAAAATGAATCGAATCTACCAATAAATAAATTTTATTTATATGAAGTGTATGGTCCCACCTTAAAAACCCTTCAAGGTCAAACTCACTTCCTACTCAACCGTCTTAAGAAATGTTGTTATCAACATTCTTCCGCTCTCAACACACAGATTTCTTACTTCTATGCTCAACATAATTCATGACTCCATGATATTGGTTATGGTTTTGGTACAACTAGGATGGTTCTCGGCGAGATCGGTGCTCTGGCACTTGGTGTTCTGGGGGTTTGCCGTCAACTACATGGTGCGCATCAACTTGAACATCGCCATCGTGTCCATGGTGCGCAGACGCGCAGGGGCTGGGGCAGTCTTCAAGGAGTCCGAGTGCTTCACTCTCAACTCCACCAACACTTCAGCGGCTCATCTGGGCTCACCACATGAGGTATTCGACACGCTTGACGTGTTGTGGATTGAAATGTCGTTAGGATGGGGATCAACTCGAATATGGCAATGTCATCTGACGTCACAGCTGATCAAAATCTAACTTGGGGACAAAATGCTTTCAATAAATCCCTTTCGCACCCTGCTGTGGGGAGCAGTAGTTTTGATCAATGTCATAATGATTATTTATAAGTTTTTCTACAGAGATGTCACTTATAAAGTTATAAGTGGCATCTTAAGAAAAACTAACAACTCAAATGTTGATTATCGATGTTTATTACCTACACAATCTTTTTGGATAAACTTCATGGCGGGAAAAATCAAAAAATATATTTGCCTGGATCTGAAAGGGAAACTATTATATTTCTTCATTTCATTTCATTATTTCTAAAAAAGATTAGACTGATTTGTGTTATAGAAACCAGAGTGATTCTATACCCTATTGGCTGTGTTGGTTTGTACTTCAGCAGTAATGCCATGGAACGCAGAAATTAACTGAAGTTTCACTGTAAACTGGTATATCTGTGTCCCGGCGTTGCCCGGGTGAAGCGAGAAGCCGCTGAGCATTTGACATCTCATAATAATAAGGTGATGCGCAGAAAGCCTATCTTTAAGGCGTTACTTCAAACCATTCTTGTCCCCGGGAGGGTGGTATGTTGCATTGGAGTGACGTAAATTATGCTACATTTGGTCTAGATCGGTCAAAAAGTACTATTACTTGCAGCAATCTGCGGGGTTCGTGTGGGACGAGTATCAGCAGGGTTTAGTGTTGGGCGCCTTCTTCTGGCTGCATTGGACGACACAGGTGCCTGGCGGAGTGTTGGCGCAGCGCTTCGGGACCAAGCTGGTGTTCGGTCTGGGCAACTGGATCATGTGTCTCATGGGCCTGCTGATCCCCCTGGCCTCCCACGCCGGGCCCACGCCACTCATAATACTCCGCGTGGTGCAGGGCCTCATAGGGGTGAGTCATCTTCGCATATCATTAGTCATTTCTGCTGATCCCCCTGGCCTCCCACGCCGGGCCCACGCCGCTCATAATACTCCGCGTGGTGCAGGGCCTCATAGGGGTGAGTCATCTTCGCATATCATTAGTCATTTCTGCTGATCCCCCTGGCCTCCCACGCCGGGCCCACGCCACTCATAATACTCCGCGTGGTGCAGGGCCTCATAGGGGTGAGTCATCTTCGCATATCATTAGTCATTACTGCTGATCCCCCTGGCCTCCCACGCCGGGCCCACGCCGCTCATAATACTCCGCGTGGTGCAGGGCCTCATAGGGGTGAGTCATCTTCGCATATCATTAGTCATTACTGCTGATCCCCCTGGCCTCCCACGCCGGGCCCACGCCACTCATAATACTCCGCGTGGTGCAGGGCCTCATAGGGGTGAGTCATCTTCGCATATCATTAGTCATTTCTGCTGATCCCCCTGGCCTCCCACGCCGGGCCCACGCCACTCATAATACTCCGCGTGGTGCAGGGCCTCATAGGGGTGAGTCATCTTCGCATATCATTAGTCATTACTAGGGCTAGGATGTTTAGGACCTATGATTAATGAAACGTCCAAAAAGGCAGTACCTTAAAACTATTAAAAAAGGACCACAAAATCTCGAAAAACGACCAATGAAATTTTATGGTATGTAATATTCGTCAACATATTATTCAATTTGTCGGTTTAGGAGTTGTACTTGGAGCAATTATATTAAAATTAACTTAAAATTATTGTATGAATGTGTCAATGTGTCAAGTGTCAATTGTAGATTGCTATTCAAATGGTGGATGGAAATTTTATGAATTATGGTCTAGACCAAAATTCATAAAATTGTTGTAACTAACATTACATATTATTTTCCCCATAACTAAAAAAATTACAAAAATACCTTAAAATAGCAAGAAAAGGACTGAATTCATCAAAAATGGAGAAAAAGGCATTTTCAGGCAAAATAAAACACATATTTTTGAAATCAGGAACACATGAAAAATATTTATATATTATTTTTAGACTGTCTGAACAATAAACGAAAAAAGGATAAGTCATAAACATCCTAGACCTATAGTCACTACTTTGCCAAGATCTTGCTCATGTATTTCGTCTTGGACTCACGCAGAGGTATTTGCTCTCAACGAGTTTCCTACGTGCATTGAGGATTGAGGATAGTAAGTAGAAAATTATCACTCAAAAAGTTAATTTAATATTTTGGCGAAAGTGTGCCTTAGATCGACTTTAGATGTGTACTGTACAGAGATCGTGGGAAGGCCGCCCTGATGCACATCTCAACCCCAGTGTATTGTTCAACTCACATTCAACTACCTGTTAGAAGATGCTATTGTCATTGTATCAACTCAATTCTATGTCATAAATAGCAATGTCAATTAGTAGAACTCATCCCTGTGTTGGCGGCACGTACAGGGGGCAGGTAGCCAGCCTAACCTACATTTCATACAGCTGATGGTTTTCTTGCAATGCTTTGCGTCTGGGTTGGGGAGGAACAAGGCAGTGATCCTCTGGACATTCAACGGTACAGGTCGCTCCCGGAGCGCACCTGAGCTCTGTACACGGTAGCCTCCGGCACCGTCAGGATTCTAATAAAGACAAGTATATTCTCTATACCCAGTGTCTTATTTCTATGTGAGGCTCCCCATCTTGGCTGAACACCACAGATGTAAGTGATTGTTTTTCTTGTTATTCCTTGAAATATTCATCGATTTCAAATGTTAAAATTTGTTGTATTGTTGTTTGATTTTAATTTGTATTTATTTGTTATTTTATGATAGTAATGAAATGATTGTTTGTTTAATACGATAGTTTGATCGGTTTCATCAGCGAAACACATACAATAATAATGCAATACAAAATCACAAAGAAAAAACAGAAATCAGCACACCTCATATCTTCTTATCTTCTTAGAAGATAAAAACAAGTAATACTGTAGGTACTATTGGTCTAGATGAATATTCTTTGTCCCATTTGAAATGTACCATGACTTGTTCTGCCACCAGGGTGTGTGCTGGCCCTCCATGCACAACATGGTTGGGAGTTGGATCCCGCCCAACGAGCGCGGCAAGTTCATGACAGCTTATCTCGGTGAGAAACCAGGAGGCCAATTCTTGAGATTTACGTTTTGAAACCGTGTCACGGTTTCATTGTTGAAACCGTGAAAAACTTTAAAGTGGTATTCTTGGGGACCAAAACGTATTTTTTTCAAACCGTTTACGTTTTGAATTCACGTTTTCAAACCGTAAACGGTTTCAAAACGTGTGGTCTCAGGAATTGGCCTCCAGTGCTGACAGCACCACGGAAGTCAAGGAACCATTTTAAAAATACACGAGAACTGTAATTATTCCGTTCTTAATTCAATATATAATTATTATTAAAATAAGCCAATTATTTTGAACTTTCTACGTAAGATGAAGTTTACGTTGAAAACGTGATTATTGCGAAGACTACAGAAAGTTCTAAGCATTGCCTTCTTTTGGACATCCTTGGCCCTACAATCAAACGAGGTTATAGGATACATACTCCAGTCACTTTATGATTTGACCCCAAACTAATTATTTCTAAAAATGTTTTTTGACAATATTATTGAGGTCTACTCACATAACTCATAAACAAAAGTTTACCAAATTTTGGGCCGCCATTTTGTTTTTATCAAGTGTTTTGTCAAAATCACCATTTAATTTTTCACTTGAAAATGTGAAGCAAATTTTTACTTTCAATATTTTTTTATTTTTTTGCAATGTTTTGTGCAACTCCAAAAAAATAATCAGCTTGATCGCATTCATTGTTATCCAATCATATTTATTTAAATACAAAAACATCAATTTTATTAAAACTGCTCTAGTCAAGTCGTCATTTAAGTTATCGACTTCATTTTTGCACTGAAATATTCCTCATTTGATACACTATGACATCTAAAAAGTTTACCGAAATCGGCTATTTATAGCCATTTTTTCTCACAACATTTTCTACTTACATTGACAAATATTTTGATTCCACATTCATTTTAAGATTTAAAGCACATGCTAATTGAAAATAAAAATAAAATAATTACTATTTTGATCCGTTAAATATAGTTAACAAATAAAAAAAATTATAGACATTTTTGAGCAGCCATTTTGTTTTTACAGATAATTTTGTAGAAATCACGTATTAATTTTTATTCTAACAATGTTTGAATTTCCGGTTAATTTATTACGTGATTAATTATTGTTGGAAATGTAGAGAATCGAGAAAAAATAATTGTCGCCATTGCTTTTGTTATTTGGCAGGTAATTTCCTTTTTGCAAATAACCTCAAATAAATCAAAACGGCTCTAAAACGACAGCCATTTGAGCTATTAGCACAAAATTTTCGAAATTGTACATCACGTGGTACATTATGACATATTAAAAATTTACTTAAATCTAACGATTGTGAAATAAACTATTGACTAAAGAAGGTCGTTTAAAAAATATGATAATTATTAATGTTTTTCACATTTTACTGCAAATTTTTAACACCGATATAACTGCGACGCTTTTAATAAATGTTATTTTATTATGGTCACCCTAAGCAACTTTATGAACGAAAGTTTACCAATTTTTAGGCAGCCATTTCGATTTTACAGATTTTTTATCCCATAATTATCAAATTTTTAAACGACCTTATTTAGTTAATAGTTTATTTCACAATCGTTAGATTTAAGTAAATTTTTAATATGTCATAATGTACCACGTGATGTACAATTTCCGAAAATGTTGTGCCAATAGCTCAAATGGCTGTCGTTTTAGAGCCGTTTTGATTTATTCGAGGTTATTTGCAAAAAGGAAATTAACTGCCAAATAACAAAAGCAATGGCGACAATTATTTTTTCTCGATTCTCTATATTTCCAACAATAATTAATCACGTAATAAATTAACCATTATAACCATTAACCATTATAACAGGTCATTATAACGAATAATGACCCATTTTTTGTGTCTTCCTAAATTTACTTGATTTCTGAAAACTATACTTGCTTGATCACTCTGCTCACTCAATTTAGAGAAGGGTAATTTAAAAAAATCCGGGCTGTTTTTGGAGGGCATTGTAACTTAAAGGAACTTAGTTCTTTACTGGTAACTTTCCATGTTCCTTTATTTGAAAGATTCTAGGAACTGGAACTAGTTCCTTTTTGATCAAAGGAACTGGAACGGGAACTAGTTCCTTTTTTTGAGGAACTTACCCAACACTGACCCCAGGTCATGAAGAACATTATTCACACGGGTGTTTTGCTCCCCAGGCAGCTCGGTGGGCGCCGGGCTGACATACCCCGTGTGCGGGCTGCTGATTGGCTGGTTCGACTGGCCCTCCGTGTTCTACGCCACGGCTGTGCTGGGAACCTGCTGGTTCCTTGCCTGGTGGTTCCTGGTGTACGACACGCCAGCAGAACACCCGCGCATCGACCAATCAGAGAGGGACTTCATCACAGAGAGCCTAGGAAAATCAGTCGTGGCGAAGAAGGTGACAATTTTAATTTTATTTTAACAACTACTACTTTGCTTTACATTTTTTTCTAATTTGAGACTAGTGATTTGTGATTTGCGAAAAAATATTTTGAGTGACATTACATACATGTTTCATGATGAATATGTCAATGCAGTGCATACTTCATCGATTGATGAAATTTTGACAGCAAATTCGAAATATATTTTAGTATCAATAACTCTTCAAGTTAGCGATTTTAGCGATTTTAGCGATTTCGCGAAAGTTTATAATATGAGATTATTTTGGTCTAAAAAATTTCATCTTATTCGGCCGAACTTTCCCTTTCAATAAATTAGCTGTGTGCTGTTGCAATATATTTTACGCATCTTGTATTGATAACGCAGCCTCCCGTGCCCTGGCGCCGTATCTTGACGTCCAAGGTGATGTGGATCACTACTGCAGCGCAGTACGGCAATCTGTGGGGCTTGTTCACTCTGCTCACCCAAGTTCCGACATATCTCAAGATCATTCATGGCTGGGACATTCGCATGGTAAATCCCAGTATACATAACAGTAACAGTAGAGA
Source organism: Leuctra nigra (assembly GCA_934045905.1). Taxonomy (NCBI): domain Eukaryota; kingdom Metazoa; phylum Arthropoda; class Insecta; order Plecoptera; family Leuctridae; genus Leuctra; species Leuctra nigra. Next base: position 30,164,764 of record OW203761.1, on the reverse strand, counting down.
TGGGTCTTCCAATCTATACCCATGTAACAACATTATTATTTGCTTCAGATTGGTCTTCTAAGTGGAATTCCTCACTTTACTCGACTTATCTTCTCCTACGTGTTCTCTCACTTTTCTGACCAAATGATCAAGAGGAACGAAAACAACAGAACAGCTGTAAGAAAGTTTGGAACGGTAGTATGTAAGTTTAACTGCTTTAAATACTAAAGAGCCGCTCAAAAAGGTCGGGTTTGAATTTTTGTCATTTTTGGAAACAAATTCCTATAGCCCTCCACTTTCGGTTTTTATTTTCGCCTAGGAGATATGATCGGGTCATAGAATATGTAACTCCAGCCGAAACCTCTTCTACAGTCTGTCCCACCCTAACGTGGCAGTGGAATATTCTAACAAAACAATTATTTTGATTATTTCCAGACGTCAAGTAACCTCTACAGCACGTAAAACTGTGCTTCCTATCCAAATCTAAAGGTGGATTCACACGGCCGTTCCAAACTTCGAGTTTGAAACTCAAGTTTGCCAAAGTTCCGAATCGCCGTTCCAAAAACTCCCGTGTGAACTATGAAAGTTTGAAACTCAATCCTCACAGTACGAATCTTTTCATAGTTCACACGAAGGTTTTTGGAACGGTGATTCGGAACTTCGGCAAACTTGAGTTTCAAACTCGAAGTTTGGAACGGCCGTGTGAATCCACCTTAACAACAAATTACCAAAGTTTTAAAATATAAATATTATTATTGGAAATATATTTTAAATGTTATCAAAGAAAAACAAGCTCATATCCTACGGCCACGAGGGTGGGTCAGACTATGGAAAGTGTTTGAAGTAAAAGTAGTCGAACATATTTTATTTGAGACTATAATTACTTCCCTGTGGATTCCATAAATCTTTCTAACTACTCCCAGATTCTGAGGATAAAAATAAATAAAATGTGTCAACTTACCTAATGTGTTTGCTAAAACCTGAAATAATCAAATAAGCAAAATCAGTGTTGTTTTTAAATGTTGCAACTGACTTCTCTGCAGGTACAGTTGGCCAAGGAGTGTTTATCTTTGGTTTGGCCTTCTGCGGCTGCAACTGGCTAGCGGCCATCATTTGCGTCACGCTGGCAACGTCAATGTCGGGGGCGGTGGCCAGCGGTCCTCTAGCTACATATGTGGACCTCAGTCCCAACTATGCGAGTAAGTTGATTTGAAATACAATTATGTTTGATACACTATGAACGCCAATCCGCCGGACATAAAGAAAAATGTAATTGAATTTTACGGTAAAGATTACTTCTCATGTTATTAAATTTGATAGTATTTTAGATGCTGTTTATTGAGCGAGCGAAGCGAGCGTCTCCTTTTGGCTCTTTTGGCACGGACCTCTGTTTTTTTTTTTTTTTTTTTTTTCTGTTACTGACGATATACAGGTCAGAGTTTTTCTTCGATCGAGCTGAAATTTTGCACACAAGTACGTAACATTTCTGATTGTTGCAGACCCTAATTTTTTTGAAATCCCCTGATTGGTGCAAATTTTAAAAAAATTATCTTTCGATTGGTTGGTTTGATCAATTTGAAATTAAGCAAAGACATTGCAACCAACATTGTACCCAATCATAATAAATTTCAGCCAAATCCACCCATTGGTTCAAATTTGAAACCATTTTTCCTGTGATTTTTGAAATTTAAACTAGAACCGATTGACCGATCAACTAAAAACTTTGCATGGTCATTGGTACCAACATTTAAGGTATTTTTGCCAATTTTCAGTCAAATCTGTAGTTATTTTCAAAAGGTTTTGTAATTTTAGTGACATTTTGCGTGTTGGCTGTCAAATTCACGGCGACTTCGAATCTTCAGTTCAAGGCAAGGTAGTTAGAGCAGAAAGTTTCAAACGAAATGAAACTAATAATGACCGTTTAACAGATTGATCTGATATTGTGTACACACTAATATCATATGATTTGAGTGGTCCCAGGTATATTTTTTTAAAGAGATCCTGTGATTTTTGAATATTAACAAGGAACAGTTCAATCATAAGGGTTGATACTAACATTTTAGGAATATTTAGAGATTTTTATTCAAGTCTGACGAAATTCAAGATTTATTGGCTTTTAATGATATTTTCGATAGACATAATTTCGGTTCGAGGTGTTCCGCGTATCCGTGCTCGCTCATCAACGCGTTACTCAGAGCGTTTTCCTAGTTACATCAGCTGCACGCGTAATTGTAGTTCCATTCACTTTACTAGGATGTTCACCTAAACATATTACATTTTTTTTGTCTAAATATCCTAATTATGTTCTCTACAAGGTATTACGATGGGCTTGAGTGGCATGATTGGAGTTGTGCCTGGTTTCCTGTCGCCAGCATTAGTCGGAGCCTTGACTTATCAGAATGTAAGTTTTCATAGCAATTGACTGTTCGACTTTGAAAGTTTCAAGTTCTTTTTGATCGCACGTTTTGGTTTTGTTTGTCGCAGCAAACTGTGGGACAATGGCAGATCGTGTTCTTGATCTCAACTGCAATCCTCGTGCTTCCTGGCATCCTCTACGTGTTCTTCGCTTCAGCAAACCTTCAGTCTTGGAACTCGCCAGACGTAAGCAAACAGGAGCAGAAAGAGAACGAGGAGAAACTCATGTCAGAGATGATCACGCTTAATTCAACCAAAGATGACGATGTCAAAACTTAGATACGTGAAGTTCTGACGAAAATTGTATAAAATGATATTATTTTAATGTGTAATATATAGTTTGTTTTATGATATAATGACGACTAACGAGAATAAAATGTTTCTCGTGATTCATAGATGCTCATTAAAGATTTTGAATCATCATTCCTAAAATAAATCTACTATCGGTATCACTCGAACCTTAGACTCTTGAACCTAGAATTATAAACCCTAGTTTCAAGAACTATGTCCTCTGTATCCTTTTAAGTTTGATGTGCTGATTTGTTGTGAGATGCCCCACCTTCCACTTACCTCTTGAAACGTTGTGCTAGACCTACCCACATTCTACTTATCAATCTAAACATTTTTCTGCGGAGGTCGGGGGCTGTTCACAAAGTAAGTATGTCACGCAAAATGGCCACTTTTTTACCCCCCCCCCCCCCCACCACCCCTCCACCCTTGTCTCAAGTTGCAATACTTTTTACAACCCCCAAAAAAATTATGTCACACCTGAAGACCCCCCCCCCTCCCCCCCCAACAAAAAAACCCACTAAATGCATATTTTTACTATTACTGATTTATTGCAAAGAAAAAATACGTGGAAGAATGAGAAAACATAAAACTTTTTATTGATTTATTGCAAAATATTACATTCAAAGAATGAGAAAACAAAATTTTTAGAATTATTACTTATAGTATTATCCTAAAGAGAGGGAAAATTCAAATCTCAGTTGAGAATAATAAATGTGATATTTCTTTTTTGCTAAAACATAGTTACAAATTATGACAAAATAGGTACAGAGAAAACTGTGACATTACGCTCGTCCCCCCCCCCCCCCCCCTCCCCCTGTCGCAGATTGTCACAGTATAACAGACACCCCCTCCCCCCCTGAGGCGTGACAAACTTTATAAACAGCGAGGTAAACATAAAGTTATTAATTATAGAAAGAAGTACGTTTAATAATATACTCGTACTACTTTTGCAATTGAAGTTTTCAAATGCAGAGTGTCCTACAAAATAAAAATTCTTATTGACACATTTTATTATTATCCCCAATGTACCTATTATAATTATTATACTATTATTTTATAAGTAAACTGACCTCTGGTGGATTTTGTGGTACTAGGTAAATGGCGGCTATCAAGGGCGCATTTACATAAATATAAATACAAATAGTTGATATAGTTGTTTGTTATGGCCAAAAAAGTAAATTTATAGCTAAATATCAATTTCATTTGTTTTTTGTTTTTTCACTGCTTTATGGAAACACGAAATGTAAAAACAAACAAATTAATATGTGGACCTAATAGTAGCCATCTTGCCAGAAGTGGCTCCATCACGTATCACTTCTTTGTGGGAATAGACAACTCTGTTATTCGAGAAAATAAGGAACACAACTGACCTCTGGTGGATTTTGTGGTACTAGGTAAATGGCGGCTATCAAGGGCGCATTTGCATAAATATAAATACAAATATTTGATATAGATGTTTGATATGGCCAAGAAAGTAAATTTAGAGCTAAATATCAATTTCATTTGTTTTTTGTTTTTTCACTGCTTTATGGAAACACGAAATGTAAAAACAAACAAATTATTATGTGAACCTGATAGTAGCCATCTTGCCAGAAGTGGCTCCATCACGTATCACTTATTTGTGGGAATAAACAAAATTTTGAACAGTAAGCTATTTCGTGGACGTTTTCGGAACCATCTTGTAATGACATGGCAGTGGTGACGGTTTGTTCCGTTTGTTCCTCCAACGGAACAAACCGTCACCACTGCCATGTCAGTAAGCTATTTGATGTTTTCCCCCCTAAAATATGCCGAATATCGAGAATTATCGGTCTCAGTCAGAATTACATTTCAGCTCAATTTTCATTGTAATTGCCATGTGGATGTTCAATTAAAAATCTAGGTATGTAACTTTAAAAAATAATATGTCGTAGTCTTTATAAACAACGTTTAATTTAATACTTTTCTGATAGAAAGCTTACTAAATTATCGAAATATCACTTTTAAATCTGTTCATTTCCGAGTCTTTCATGTAAGCGTAGGTACTGGAAAAATTAATTTGTATATAAAAATTTACATTTCTATCCGTATCCATTTGTGTCTTACCCTTTCATTTAAATTAATTTCCATTTTTAGCTCATTTTATTTAGTTTTTACCTACTTTAGTAAAGTTCTAGAAGATCGCTGATATAATCGATATAATGTAGGTAGCCTAACTTTAAATTGAAAGTGAAGTTGTTATTTCCCGCGTTTCTCAAACAGCTGTTGCGTTGCGTCATGGTATCGTCAACAACACTCACACAACGTGACAGTGACAACTGAGTGAGTGCAATGTAAGGCAAGGCAAGGTGTATTTTAGCATCTTTGAAGAGAAGAAAGATTGTTTCGGCAATGGATAATCCAGAAGAGGAGTTTCTCAATACATTTTTCACTTTAGTGTCTCAGCTTAATTTTGAAAAGGCCAAAGAGATTGCGGTAAGTTCTCATAGGTTAGGAACTCCATTTCACTTCCACAATGACCTAATTCACTACAAATACCAGTACCACACATTACTGCTCTATAGTAGATGGCCTGAGTGCTGATTACGCTAATGAAAATAAGTGAGCGACATATCAAACGCCGTAATCGAGGACTCGGTTGCTCCCATGACCTTGTTGCTCATATTTTCACTGGTAGCGTAATTGGCACCATGATACGGCCACAGAGAACTGCTATTTGATAATTTTAGGAGCGTGAACGGGAACCAAATCGATCTGGAACGTCCAGTGGCTGGGGTGTACTTGTTGCTCTTCTTCTTCAAGTGTCTGCCGCTGAAAAGTCATACGTTGAATTGGGCTTTCTACTTTCTAAAAACAAGGGTTTTTTGAGAAAAGATGCAAGTACTTTAAATGCCTACTTACTAAGTGTTTGAAAACATACCTAACTTCCTATCCATATTAATAAGAGAGTTATTTTTAACTTTCAGACTTCATTAAGATCAACCTATGACAATCTTCGCTCTGATTTGCGACGGCTAGAGGATATCGAGCGGCTGAGCAATGACAGACTTGTTTCCACAGTGGCTGGCCACACTGCACAGTTTATCACAGCTAGGATTGAACTTATCGACTTGTATCCTTTCATTCACATCATCCAATTGTTGAACAAGTGAAATCTGGCTCTTTGCTATCATATTATTGGCAATGAATACATTCCTATGAATTACGTAGCTATGAGAAGATGCAGGTTATGGGCACCAAGCATATGCATTATGATGAGTTGTTGACGCATATAGAAGATATCGTTAGCAGGCACGTCATGGCATTTACACACATGGTTCTTACATCCGTTAAAGCAACGCTGAGGTAAGAGTTTCTTCTAAAATTGACAAATTTAACTCACAGATTGTTTTCAATTGAATTGGTTTTGATGTAGTACCTAATTTACTGCTGATGCCTACCAATACCATACATTCAAAACAAACATATTTTTACAGATTTAAACCAGTAACTTGACACTTTCATTTAAAAGATGTAACATTCCCTCTCTGGTGGTAGGACAATTCTACAAATTAAAATCAATCAAATATATTAAAAATGAAGACATTTTGAAATGTTCTTATCAGGAGGTAACACTGACTCTACATGACTATCTAAAAGTACCTACATAGACTAATTCTTCTGTCCACACTGGCTTCATCAGCTTCAAAATCTGATGTATAGGTACTACTCTTCTTTACACTTGTCTGATTCGTAGCCTAGAATGTGAGATTCTTCTACACTTGCTGCACGCTCAACTGGAAATGCAGCAGTGGAGTTTCCTGTCGTCACTCATGATGCTACACAAAGCATCCACCAGGATTGCGGCTTGGGAACAGACGCTGCAGAACAGAGACTCCTGGAAGCTCGGCTTTGGTGCAAACTTCTTGAAAGTCAGTCAGACTCCTGCATTGTTCCAGTGGTTGATCAAACTCAAAGCTGCTTGTGTGGCAAAGTTCTCGCTTTATTTCATCTCGACGTTGGCTCAACAAACATCTGCTCAAGATTTGAAGATTTTGCAGGCAAAACAGAGCTGCGACTACTTACACAAGTAAATACTAACTTACATCTTAATTCACATATTCTATACTTATTCCAATTGAGGTCAGAGGCATAAAGAGGTATGCGCTACCACGTTCAGGGCGAGGGAGGGGAAGGGCGGTTTCAAAGAGATCCTCCAAATAATCACTTTTATTAAAAGTGTTATTGTATAAAATCTTATTCCTATCTAGATTTAAGCAAATTATTAATTTTAACAATGGGAGTTTTATTTTTATTAGAATTTATCAATTGATTTCATCTGCAGCTTGATTGTGAAACTTTCATTTTGAGATGCACCTGTACATCTTCCTTCAACTTCTAGTGAATCGAAAACAAATTGTAGGCAGTCCCTTTTTCGCACTTGGCTGGAAGCCATAGATGTACGTGTGCATATTTAAATAAAACATTGCCTGCTTTCATCAATCATTATCTAACAATTATTTTCTTACCATTTCTCTCAGAATCCAGGTGTTCCAGAAGCGCTGTGATGCGACTGCGGTAATGCTAGTACTCGACACTCATCTGTTGGCTAGCTTCCATGGTCCTGGCTATCAATTACCTGATGCGACGAGCTCACATAACTCTAGCGAACCGTATCACATCATTGCCAGCTACCCACTGGTATGTGCTGCATTCTACTGTTTGCCTCTCAGAAATAGAATCACTCAATAATAATTAGTGATCCAAAAAACCATATATTACTTATCATTGAAATAGGAAAAATTAAAAAATCACAATATCAAAAGTTTGCAATTGCATACTCGCCCTGCAAGGAATTAAAAGCGGACAGCATTTTAATTCGATGGAACATGCAATTTGTTTTCATACTCAAATTTCAATCAATAGCAACACTAGAAAAAATATTTTCAGCTAAAGTTATTATATATATTTTATTCTTAACATATTTTATTTTTGTAATATTTTTTTTCAGAAACCTCTCAACCACATGCCTAATGTAATCAAAGTACTCACGGAAAAAGCTTCAGAACTGGCTGCCATGGACAAAGTCGTCTACTATTTTAGTCCAAAGGTGTGTTGACATCTACATTGACAATAATCAGGTGCACCAGAAACAACTTTGATTGAAACATGATTTTCTCTATTCGTAGGATCAGAGCAGTTACGTGACGACCACCATCGACCCACGCATCAGTTTAGTTGTTGTGTTTGACTCTAAAAAGGCAGAGAAAGATGTTTATGTTGGGAACTTCATATCTGAACTGAGCTCACAGTTGAGGTGCAATCATGTGTTTGCTAATTTGAAACTCAACACTAAGTGACACGACGATGCGGGGGATCTGTCCGATCCCCCATAGATTGCATTTTGAGTTGTTTGGTCTATTGATCAGGTTTCAATGGACATATTCTGTAAATTACTCTAAATTATTGCATTTATCACTTCCTTCTTAATTAAAAGTTTAATTGATTAAATAAATCATATCCGTCACAAAACGGATGTCTCCTCTAAATTAGATTTCAGAATAATACATAGTATATTACGAAAGTTGAGATGAACGAACTGCCTTGCACTGTAATACACTGGTAGTAAAGGATTAAGTTTTTATTGCTAAATATAAAGATTAATATTGTTTTTTTAATATGTTTTCTTTTTCATGACCCGTACCTACTTTCTCATATTCCAGCTTCCTATGAGACATAATAGATTTGTAAAATTTAATTCCAATTTAATTTGTCGTACCATAGTCGTACTCTATTAGAAAAGAACCAAATGTCATCCTTACTCTATGATGATCATAGCTGCGTAACTTTGGGAAATAACAGGAGTACCAGGGCGCAATGGCTCATGTTAATGATAAACGTTTTTTTCTTTGTTTGAACAAGGAGGTTATAATTATATTTATAGGTATATTTATAGTTCGAAGTGTCTTGAACACCAACTTTTGACGGGACACATACTTTTATAACTTGGTGGGAATAGAACCTAGTTCTATTGGAACCATAGGCGTGCGCACGGGGGGACCTTACCCCCCCCCCCCCCCTAATAGGTCAGCCTCAACTAAAAAATTATAAAATGAGGTCCTCACTCCTCATAGTCTTAAAATTTTGCTTCAAAAGGGTTAAAACAAAAAATCTCCCTGCGAGGCAGACTGGAGTTGCTCAAATCACTGGATAATGTACTAGCGTACTAGGTTGATCAAGAACACAATATTTTAAAGGAAATACCATGAAAACAATGCCTCCCTTCCAAAAACATGATTTTCTCATGAAACGCTATGCTTTTCCCTTAAAAATTTATTTTTAATATGCCTCAACAAAATTTATCTATGACCTTCAGAGAATTTTTTCTCCCCCTTTCATCGTTCGTTGATACATATGAAATGTATCAATCTTTGTAAATTAATTCCTTGAAAACTGTTCATCCCACAACAAAAATAATAGCACATCTGTGTTCACTGTTCAGCAACATCTCAAATTTCATTAAATAAATATTATTCTGAAATCTGTTCTTCAAGAGACTTCTCTATTATTCACAAAATGTAGCGCCCGCTTATTTCAGGCCTCTTTGACAGGTTTAAAATGATTTGTAATTCAGGTCATTCAATTCATAAGAAAAATGTGGGTAGGTACACAAAAATCCCGCGCCGCGTGTTTTTTTTTAAATTTTATCTAGCCGTTGTATTTTAATTTTAAAATTTTGCGAGAAAATTTTATAAGGATATCCAAAAAGAATTACTAACCTAAAACTTTATTTTACACTTTTACCATATTTTGTACAATTTTTATATATATATATATATATATATATATATATGTTTAATTTCGTATTTTCACGAACATATGAGTTATATGTTATATTATTCTTTCGGGAATCAGTTCGTGCTCTTTTCTCTCTTGGACAATCTTTATTTATCCAACGTTTCGGTAGAATTACATCCACCATCTTCAGGGACACATACAAAGAGAAAATAAAATTACTAGAAAAATCACCTGTCAAAACTCCCGATTTCAAAGACACAATTAAAAACAACTATTCACTGCATACTATTAACTACCAAAAACCAAAGACTATAAAAATTATGAACCAAATTGACTAAACTAATCTAATCCTAATGCAGTGTGAATATAAACGTTTTGTGAAATCAACAGAACACAAGTGATTTTACCAGGAACAATTATACATGAATGTGAGTTAGGTATTGAAGCGAAGCGCAGTTGTCTCTCTGGATCTTGTTTGGCTTCTTGTGACACGTCCACCATTCAAGTTGGAAGTAGAAGGAGGAGGTTCGATGACATTCGGGGTGTTATTGTCATTGTCAGGTAACTTCTTCTTTCTCTTATCTATTCTTACAAGTGGCCGGTATGGATCGTTTCTTGTTTCAGGAAATGTTGGTGTAATACGAAGATTTACCAATGCTGGTTTCCATGCTGCTGGAAGTCTTTGGGCGTCATCTCTAGTATTGAGATTATGCACTCTCTTTTCTATTTCAATGGCTTCTCTGCAGATCCGTGGAATTTCATGGTTCAACTTTGCTTATATAAATTGAAATGAGTATAAAAGAGTAGGTAACTAAAGTGATAGTGATTGGGTGAAGCAACCACAATTTAAAATAGAGTATCATCATTATCTAGCAATGAAAATTAAATCGTAGCAACCTGACATTTCGTGGTTGAAAAGTGAAAACACTTTTGACCACGAAATGTCAGTTGGCTATGATTAAATCATGTGACGAAAAGGTAATTCATCAAATCACGGTTTAGAAGTAGTACATTGAATCATCGCAAATAAACGACTGCGCAGTTGAAATCATTAGGGCGGGTAGGGGGGAGGGGGGCAAATCTATGAATGAAGACAAAGGGGAGCGCCCAGAAGGCGCGGGTTCGGGGGGCGTAGACCCGGAAAAGATGTCTGATCCTCCAGAGGATTTGTTGAATTTGTGCGAGTCGACACAGCTTTGAATTTCCAAATAATATTTTGCTGGATATTTGCTTTTGAATATTTTTTATACCTACTTGAACAAGTGCTTCCTATATGCAGGGTTGTGTATCAATTTGGGAATACATTTCGAGCAGAAAACATTTTTTCGAGCAATTTATTTGAAGAACAAAACACCGTGAGAAAGTGGGTTCGCGGGCAACACCCGAGAAAATGTTCTCTCAGGGACATTCATATTGGAACTAATTTGAGCCCCCCCCCCCCCCCCCCCCCAGGTATGCGTAGATTCAACACTGTTCACATTGCTATATGCTTTTACTTGACAGTGTGACCCGTGTTTTATGATGGCAGTTATAAGCCTTAAAAAGAGCAATGCTGTGTTCTTAGACACGATGCCGTCATTGGACATCGGACTAAGCAAGCAGACATGGGCAGTATCTAGATACTTGTATCTTAAGATACGTATCTTAGATACATTTGTATCTTGTATCTAGTATTTTAAATACATGAGCCAAATGTATCTGTATCTTGTATTTTAAATACCCAATTCTAAAGTATTTTGTATCTTTTTTGAAGATTTAAAATACAAGATACATTTTTATGCGCCTAGAATTTCAAAGATAGCTTGATCTCTTGCTTGATTTCAAACAAGCATCAAATAATACACGTTGCTGTATTGAATCGATCAAGAAAATGTTAAGTATGTTGCCTTACAAATAGAACAAATTTAAATTTAAATTAGAAAGTAAGTCCCTACATTTTTTACTGTTGGATGATATGTATGAGTATAAACTAGGAAAACGCTCAGTGTAACGCGTTGATGAGCGAGCACGGGTACGTGCAAATTCTCGAAACCGAAATGCGTACACAACGCACAGAAAACATATACCTACATCCATATTGAATAGAAATATGGTCACTAAATCAACATAAAAGTATATAATGCTTTTCATCGAAACTTTAAAATAGCATCTAAGCACCAGGGGCCTCATTCACAAACCTTTTTGACGGTGTTACCGGGGGCGGCCAATGTTATTTCATATGGGACTACGAGCTAATCCGAGCTAAACCTGCTTTGTGAATGAGGCCCCTGGTTCATAAAGCAAATCAGAATCAATTCAATTGGCACTGGAAAACATTTATTTCGATACTTCATTACTGACAGATATTAAAAATGACAATAAGTTCATACGTTCTTAACTGATTGAGATGACATTTTGTAAAATAAGAGACAATGTTGGTCTTAATGATCATGCAAAATATGAGTTTGATCAGAATTATCGAAGACCGTTTTCATTTTTCAGCCTATCAGGAGATATTTATTTAAATTTTAACCAACGAATGGATTTTAAAAAAATTAGGTTCTTGAAACAGAAAAGGTTGTCTCTACATGTGTGCAAAATTTCAGCTCGATCAAAGAAAAACTCTGACCTGTATAGCCAAAATATGAGTTTGATCAGTTTTATCGAAGACATTGTCATTTTTCAACCTACCATCAGGAGATGTTTATTTAAATTTTAGCCAAAGAATGGATTTCAAAAAATTTTGGGGTCTGCAAACAGAAAAGGTTGTCTCCACATGTGTGCAAAATTTCAGCTCGATCGAAGAAAAACTGTGACTTGTATATCGTCAGGCAGCAGAAAAAAAACACACAAAAAAAAACAGAGGTCTGTGCCAAAAGAGCAAAAAGGAGACGCTCGCTTCGCTCGCTCAAAAAAGGATCTTTAAGTGTATCTTTTTTTAAGTATCTAAAGATACTATCTTGTATCTTGTATTTTAAATACATCTCTAAAATGTATCTTGTATCTTGTATTTTAGATACCCAAATTAAAAGTATCAGTATCTTGTATTCCAAATACATTGAAACAGAGTATTTTGCCCATGTCTGTAAGCAAGTCACCCCGTCCTGCTGGCACCGCCGCTCAATTGTCCGCGACCACTTATTTGGAAGTCCTTATTCGTGGCTAACCTACTTCTAGGGTGCGATCACGTAAAATGACAACTGTCTTGTCGCGTGACAATCTTCTCATCTAAATTAATAAGAAGCTTGTCATAGTGACAAAAAAGTTGTCATTTTACGTGATCGCACCCCTGTAGGCCATTCCCCTATCCGCAACCCGGGGACGCGCTCGGAAGCCCAGAGCAAGGCAGAGGTTTGCATTCCCTCACCGAGAAAAAAAAATACAAAAAAATCTAATTATCTTATAAAATACACTTAAAAACATATAAACACTCAATTAGGTAAAATACAATTAACAAATACATAAAAAGAATACCATTCTAGTCCGCCTCAACAAAAAATTCAATTCATCTAATAAAATACACTTAAAAACATAAACACAATTAGGTACAATACATTAACTAGGAAAACGCTCAGTGTAACGCGTTGATGAGCGAGCACGGGTACGTGCAAATTCTCGAACCGGAAATGCGTACACAACGCACAGAAAACATATACATCCATATGGAATTGATTATGATATCAACTTAAAAGTGTATGCTTTTCATCGAAACTTTAAAATAGCATCGAAGCACCTGGTTCATAAAGCAAATCAGAATCAATTTTCAATTGGCACTGGAAAACATTCATTTCGATACTTCATTACTGACAGATATTAAAAATGTAAATAACTTCATACGTTCTTAACTGATTGGGATGAAATTTTGTAAAATAAGAGACAATATTGGTCTTAATGATCATGCAAAATATGAGTTTGATCAGAATTATCGAAGACCGTTTTCATTTTTCAGCCTATCAGGAGATATTTATTTAAATTTTAACCAATGAATCTGAGTAACGCGTTGATGAGCGAGCACGGATACGCGCAACACCTCGAACCGAAATTCTGTCTATCGAAAATGTCATTAAAAGCCAATAATTCTAAAATTTCGCCACAGATTTGTAAAGAAATCTCAAAACATTCCTAAAATATTGGTCCAAATAACCATGCAAAGCTTTAAGTTGATCAATTGAACCTTTATGATTGAACTATTCCGTGTTAATTTTCAAAAATCACAGGATCTCCTTCAAAAAATATACCTGAGACCACTCATATGATATAAGTGTGTCTACACAATATCAGATCGACTGTTGAACGGTCATTATCAGTTTCATTTGCGTTTGAAAGTTTCTGCTCTAACTACCTTGCCTTGAACTGAAGAGTCGAAGTCGCCGTGAATTTGACAGCCAACACGCTAATAGTCCGTAAAATGTCAATAACGTTTGGATTTAAACACAGATTAGTATGAAAATTGTCAAAAATGCAGATAATGTTGGACCCAACCATCATGCGAAGTTATAAGTTGATCGTTCAATCGGTTATAGTTTAAATTTCTAAAAACACAGGAAAGATGGTTTTAAATTTTAACCAATGGGAGGATTTGGCTGAAACTTTGTTTGATTGGGTACAATGTTGGGGGTAATGACTTGTCAAAATTTCAATTTGATCAAAACAACCAATCGAAAGTTAATTTTTTTTAAATTTGAACCAATCAATGGATTTCAAAAAAATTAGGGTCTGCAACAATCAGAAATGTTACGTACATGTGTGCAAAATTTCAGCTCGATCGAAGAAAAACTCTGACCTGTATATCGTCAGTAACAGAAAAAAAAAAAACAAACAAAAAAAAAACAGAGGTCCGTGCCAAAAGAGCCAAATGGAGACGCTCGCTTCGCTCGCTCAACAACTACATTAAAAAAATACCATTCCAGTCCGCTTTAACAAAAAAATTCAATTAATCTTATAAAATACACTTAAAAACATAAACATTCAATTAGGTACAATACATTAACAAATACATTAAAAAATACCATTCCAGTCCGCCTTAACAAAAAAATTCAATTCATCTTATAAAATGCACTTAAAAACATAAACACTCAATTAGGTACAATACATTAACAAATACATAAAAAAAATACCATTCCAGTCCGCCTTAACAAAAAAATTCAATTCATCTTATAAAATACACTTAAAAACATAAACACTCAATTAGGTACAATACATTAACAAATACATAAAAAAAAAATACCATTCCAGTCCGCCTTAACAAAAAATGCAATTCATCTTATAAAATAAACTTAAAAACATATAAACACTCAATAAGGTACAACACAATAACACATACATAAAAAGATCCATCTCACCCGCGTACTGCTTTATTGTCCCTCATCTACGACCACAATATTTATTCAACTCCACGGCTCACAGCAATCTTCCTCAGCGCTGCATCTTCTGACTGACTGACTTGGAAATATCTACGCGACGAATGGATCATTTTTTAAGGATAATCTAATAATGCTAATCATGGTAACAATAAAGCAAATAGTAATAATTAACTGTGACCAATTGTTGGTGCATTTAATACAATGGGCACCAGAGTGTACAGTTGCATTATCGGCTATTGTGGAAATATACAAAACGAAAACGTGTATCTTTTTTAATATGGGCGAGTGTATAATTTTTTTTATAAGTAGCAATGCTTACCTACAGCAAGCACTTTTTAAATTTCTACCAAAATATTATTTGGAAATTTGAAGGACCATGCTACGTTCAAAAGTCATAAAATTCCATCAAATGCACAATTCCGTGGCTACGCGCCCCAGACCCGTGTCTTCTGAGGGCGCTTACCCCAGCTACCCTTTGTCATAAGTAAGAGATTAGGCCCTCAAATGTCTCAAAATTGATTTTGAAGCGCCAAAAACCAAGAAACGTCCTGCGGGCAAGGTAGGGGGCACGCCCCCACACCCCCCCTTCACGCGTGGGAATTTTTTCCCCATGACTTTCTCCCCCTGGCATTAATCCTGCCGGCGCCCATGTTGCCCCCCCCCCTAATGATTTCTCCTGCGCATGCCTATGATTGGAAACTACTTTTGAAAGTATGTGTGCCGTGCACTACACCAACTTTTGACAATCTTTACAACAAAGCACTATTTTCATGTGGTTTTTAAATTCAAATAGTATATTTTTAATAAACCTACACAAATCATTTTTTTTTCCTGCGATAAGCTTTTAATTATGGAAAACACATTAAATTAGATTTTAATTACATCGCAATTATTTGTTCCGATGTGAAGCACTTGAAAGTTGGCGTAGTGCGAAAGTATGTGGGAATTGAACTGCCAGTAGTGGCTGTGCTATTCCCAACCAATTCAAGTATGTGTCCCGGCAAAAGTCAAAGTATGTGGGAATATACCCGGTCTCTATAAATAATATATACATTTCCTTGGGTAGTAACTAAAATTGGTCATTGGAAGCTAGGAAAAGGCTCTATGGTAGTTTAAACTATTGGTAAAACCGGCCCTTATAGTCCAGTAATTTTGTGAAGACAATTTATACCCACCACTAATTGCAACAGAAGGTTTCAATACATGAATCGATTCAGAAAAATGCCCTCTACAACATATCGAAAATCGCCCAAAATCCGTGCACCGGAAGTACTGTTTAATCACTTTTTAAGTTAATTTCCCATGTTAATTCCATCTTCAGAAAAAATAAAAAATAATATAACTCCGATTTTGACGAAACTTGGGAGAATTGTTCACCAACATAAATGAACACAAATAGCTCTTTTCTCTAAATCTTATCGTTTGGGAAATATGGCCCATTGAAAAGTTATATTTTAGTCAGTTTTCGACGATTTTCGAGACGATTTGAGGAAAACGCTCAGAGATCTATTTGTGTCAATTTAGGATGGTGAAAAATTCTGCCAAAATATAACCCTCTTAGCCGTGGCAGGGATAACAAATAATTGAATATTTTGATTTGGTCAAAAACAAAATTTTGCTACAAAGCAATATTCAATTTGGGAAAAAAAAATATTTGATTCAGTACGTAATTACTACCTATAACCAATACTAGAGTCCGCAAGCCAGAGATGGGCAAGGGCGTATCAAGATGAAATGTCGTAGGGGGGCGGATATTAATATTTTGAAAACGACAAACGTAGATACTGCTACAAACAAGAGGGTTCGGAGCGCAACTATCCCAGAAAAAAATGTTCGAGATCGTTCATTTTGATTCAATTTTAAATCATAGTGAACCACATTTTTTGCTACGACGTTTTGAAAATTACGCTAACTGAATTTTTATTTTTGTTTGTGGTATACAAACTAGGTCTTCACTTACCTACCAACCTACCAACTTAGAACACATTTGGATGTTTCTAGATGTTTTATCAGCAACATTTTGTCCAGGAGTTATCGAACAAAATTGAAACTGAATAGAACGAATGGAATGTTTCGAGAATTATCTTGCGAGCCAGAACTGTTTATGTGAATTACCGAAACTACGTCAGTAATTTGGAAACATTACAGAAATGTGTCATTTTGTTTTAGTTTAAACTAAATCCGACTTTTTTAATGACTTTATTGGCTGGTGAAAACCAAACGTGTTTTAATGAGAGCCAAAATTTGTCGACTTTGTGTGTATTAAAGTTTTTCTAATGCGGCGACAGCCCTATGAAATATGTAATCAATATCTTATAGATATTATAATTATGAGAAGCGGTAAGTGAGAAAAAGATTTACACTTGAAAAAGAGGTCACTCTACTCAAATATAAATCGCTGCATTTATTCGTTGATACAGTTGCAAAAATAGATTTATTGGCAATCTCTCGTACGCTTTTAATCAAGGTTCATAATTATTAATGTTCGTATAAGTCGCCAGTAGGTAATTATTAGAAGCATTATGCCAGATAAATAGACTCTCCAATACAATAATGATCCTTACAACTTCATTTAGCATATAAATTTGTCATTTGCAACTGGAATCTGATTTTTATTTAATACGTTATTTCCATGTCACTGAATTCAGGTCACCCATAATTCTGTGCAGCATGTCCTTTGCAAAGCTGGCGAGTCTTACCGCCTGATTTACTGAATGTCACGCCGGCAAATTGACGGTGATTGAAGGCGAAAGATGATGATATCAAGCAGCAATATCGCAAGAATCTCTGCAACTTGAACTCGATGCAGAAACTCGACTGGAAACTGGTACTGAAGTAGATGATAATGCATTAGCGCATTAGCAATGTTACAACACGACAATGTACAATCAAATTAAAATACATACACGATTTTAGGAATGTGATTAATATTTAATACCAAACCAAAATACTAAACTAAGTCATTTTCTTCTCAGAAAATGTCACCAAAAAGATGCAATGCCTCAGAAAATATACCGCAAGGTGAGTTTTTTGGGTCTACGATACTTGATGAAATCCATGTTTAATGAAGCACAAAAAGGCGGCCCCTACTCTTTTCTAAACGGCTTTACCGATTGTCTTCAAATTTTCACAGGTTATAGATAAAGAGTAGATCTGTGTCTGTAGTGGCCCCAAAGTTTTATTTTTTGTTTAGTTATTTCGGGGCAGAGGTGCCAAAAAGACTCATATATTGCCCATGTTAGCACTTCCTCAAAACGAGAAAAAACATTTTTTATTATTTTTTTCGATCACTAGAGACACAGATTTACTCTTTATCTATATGCTGTTAAATTTTGAAAACAATCGGTCAAGCCGTTAAGAAAAAAGTATGGGCCGTTTTTTTATGTTTTTTTGTGGTTTTCAATATTTGAATTAAAATAACTTACTTCACAGCAGTATATATGCAACATGCAACACACGATTAAATGTCACAAATGTCACGTACAACCCAGAGCTAATGCATTTTCATGCATTTTTTTAAAAAATATTACATCGGAATCGAAATTTTCTGCGAGTCCTGTCGACTCTTAAGATATTATGTTTTTGTCCGAGTTCAATGAATATCTTGACAGAATTTCATGGATTATTAGTTCCTTAAGTTTCATATTTAAAACATTATTTTTTTATATGTAGGGATCGAATTGAATATCTAAATACCTTGGCTCACCTAAAACATACCGAACAATGTGACTAATGTACCTGAAATAATAAAAAAATTATGCAATATTTTCTTATTTGTGTAAAAGCATAAAAAGTACATTCTTCCAATTCAAGGCCACGGCCATCGAACGTCATCTGTGTACGGTTCGGTTTACCTTTAGACATTGTAAAGACAGTGCGGTGTAGGTCCACAAAGTCGATCTGGTCAAAGTCTTTCCTCTGCCTGGTTCCAGTCATCAGCTACGATGTTTAGACCATTAGCTCAGCATTAGATAAACACTGGCTTTCTGATCTACTAACTCCTGCAGAGCAATTACTACTCCTTGACAAGTTCTATACACTTTGCCTCGCGAGCTGATATAGTGAGCTATATGTAACATTGAGGATTATTCACTGCCAATGTGTTTCACTTTGAGACACAGACCCAAATCGTGTTCACAACTCAGCGTGCGTTTTGGATCTTCAGATATTTACAGACCCTGGCATTAAAATAAAGGAGACTATGAGCGTTCTTGGCCTTCCAAACCCCTAACATTTACAGAACTTGACATTGAAACATAGAAGTAGATATAGATCCTCCTCAAGGAGATAATGCTATCATGCTAACCTATACTTGTTGTACAAGAATTGTTGGTATTCATGTACAATTTCAAAATCCATAATGCAGTTTTATCTCGCTTCGTAAAATACCAAACTTGATTTGATCAACGAAGTTATTTTTGTTTGTTATATTTTTGTATAGGCAACATCCAGGCCACACCAGTCAACCAATCTAGTAGCTGAAATTTTGCACACATGATTAATGCTATTCTAACATAGACCTGAAAGTATTTTTTAGCACAATACAAACGTGGATTATACTGATGACTATAGAAAAGGTTGTTTTACTTTGATTTGAAAAAAATTAAGTAATGCGATTTTTTACATTTTTAAAGTCACAAATGAATTTTAAATAAAAAATTGATGGGAATCCCCTTCTTGATTCTTGCATTTCGGTAAACATTTGACCGAGTAAAATGTAGTGATTTAAAAATATTTGTGTTACTGTATTCGAGGCATTTCGCGTATCGGTCTCGGCGTTACACAGAGCGTTTGCATATAGTTTATTTACGAGTACCTACGTATACGTGGAAGTGGACATCTTCATTTAAAGTATACCCATGATAATATGATAATTGTGCGTGTTTAGACTTAACTGTCTACCTGGATATACAATAACGAAAGAATCTTGATTTTGTTAACTTCTACATTGCATTTGAAAGCACAAGAATAATTATCGGTCATGGAGTCATATTTTAATCAATTGTTTTCTATAAACACTCAAAAGTTTATTTTGTAAAATAAACCATTCTTAAAAGTTATCTATGCTTGAAGCAATAATAATTCTACTTGATAGTTACAGATATGGCTTCTCGCGGAAAGCGTGATTGCGTCCTTATATAATCTGGCCTCTGGGGCTGCTAAATCTAAAGCTTTGTCTCTCTCCCCAAAGAACCAACCCTGTAGCTAGAGCTGAGCCAAATGGGATAACTGTCACACCTACAATCCCATTTATTACCAAGTTTCATGGTGAGCAATGGAGCTAATGCTGAAGGAAGCTTGAGACAAAGATTTCGGCTAAATCAAGTACGTATACGTAATACTGGTAAAACGAAATCGCTTGTAAAATTTGGTAAAATCCCCAAATAAATGGGAAGGGATCACCAACGAAGATATCCGCCGGTTTTGGGATTGTGACCTTGAAGGTAGAATATTAAAGCGAAAACGTTGTAGTAACGATGTTCTTCTTGAAATTTTGTTACTTTTGAAAAAGTTTGATCACCAAAAATTTATAATCGATTAATTTTGCATAAAGTTGCTGAATGAATGCGAAAGCAACCCCACGTAACTGCAGCTCATGTCTTTTAGATAAATCGTTTAAAAAGAAGATAACGAATTCCCAAAGAGCAATTCATTTACTTCGACGTTGTCGTCGGTTCAACATAGACATCTTCAACAATACGAGCATAATCCCAAGAAGAGACGGGTTAGAGACTGATACTTCTTCTTCATAAAACTCTATAATTCCTAAATAACATTACTTTTGTAACTCACAATATTTCTGTGTATCAATCTTCATGCTACCTTACCTCTATGAGATGGTACCTACACTAAAATACTCCTTCAAATACATCATGTCAGGTTGATATTCCAGACACAAATTGATTTGCTTTTCATGTAAAAATCTATAAAATATATAATCTTCTTACCTCTATGATATAATCACTAAGCGAACGTCAACTTTGACTTCTTTCGCGCAGGTTTGAGATGTTTCCGCTTGTACATCTGACAACACTTGAACCCTTGTTTGATTCCAAGAATAGGGTTTGAATAAAACCCTCTGATTGATTGAAAAGTGAAAATAAAATCCTCTGAGAGATCGAAACATGAAATTACCATTTTGGCCAATCAGATTGAAAATTTGCAATGTCATCGAGAGCAGCATTTATAATATTTTAAAGAACTTCAACGATGAGAATGTAGGTTCCTGTGGAAAACTTCAATGGAGTCAGGATGTAAGGAAGGGATGCGTTGTGAACAATATCCGACCGAAGCGGGGACCAACTGAGCTACCCCTGGGCTACAACCAACCGGGTAGCTACGACCGGGTAGCTCAGTTGGTAGAGCTCTCGCCCGGCAAGTGAGAGGTCCCGAGTTCGAGCTCCGGAGGGTTATTCTAAATTTCCTTGTCGTCTCATATCAATTGACACGGCGTGTCAATATTTTGAATAGACTCGAGGCTCTTGGAAATGTTCGCTATACGGAAATGAACCACTGCACAATGGATTCAGCTACTTTATCATTGATAAAACAAAAGATTTCACTTGATTTCGCATAGTCGAACATTTTCGCATGCGGTTTCGATTCGAGAATAGGCACCCTGGTTCGGTCGTATATTGTTCACAACACAACGCATATCCCTTCCTTACAACTTCAACGATATTAGTAAAGAACTTATGATGTTATTAACATATATTGGCAAACATATTATTTTAATCTTATGTCATTTCGAGCGTTTGCACTCCCCGGTGCACGCTTATCAAAGCGTAACACATCACATTCAAATAGCGTTTTCGAACATTCAATAACGTCGCTTGAATTGACCTATCTGATCTATCTGAATCATTAATATCTTATCTAATATAAGTTCGTAAAGTTTCTGTAGTGTATACTTTTACAAAATGAAGATATTTTCAATCGCTTGGGAAAATACTTTGTGGTCAACACAAACAAACTTTTGAAGTCAATTCAATCTTTCGTTTGGATTCCCATGTTTCTTATTGGGCGCGACTCTGTCTGCTGTCAGCTCGCAGAGTTTTATCTAAATGTTCATAAGCGAACTGAACGATTCCATTTAGGAACACGTCATTCGTTCAGTGAGTTGGGAGAATTGCAACTAGGATAAAGACTAATAAGTTTTTCTAGTTTTATGGGGTGATTGCATTTTTGGGGCGCGCATTCGCCGTAGGACGCTAAAAAGCAAGGTAATGACCTTTTGTTTTACAGCTCTTCGGTTGAAGCACCTGATGCCAGAATAAACGACAGGGAAGTTTGGGACATAATCGTGCCTAGGGTGTTTTTAAAGATCGTTTGCTCTTTCCAAATTTTTGGAGATGATGGCCGCTTCTAAACCTTAAAGGGTATATGTATAGTGACTTTTTCATATTTGGCGTAATTTCGTTCGCAATTCTGGCTTAATTAAACCCCTACAATATATTGACAGAACCGATAAAGATGAACAATCTATATGACATCTGTCGGCTATTGTCAATTTGTCATCTTATCAATCAACGTAGTGATAGGACGTATTGTGAGCGAGCAGTCCAAAAGCTCTGTTGATCACAATCCCTCAGTATAGGAAGATAAGTTTAAATACTGCTATTCAAATTTTCAAAAATGGTTGTAAGACACTGTACCTACGACTAGGAAAACGCTCAGTGTAACGCGTTGATGAGCGAGCAAGGGTATGTGCAAATTCTCGAACCGGAAATGCGTACACAACGCACAGAAAACATATACATCCATATTGAATTGATTATGATATCAACTTAAAAGTGTACTATGCTTTTCATCGAAACTTTAAAATAGCATCTAAGCACCTGGTTCATAAAGCAAATCAGAATCAATTTTCAATTGGCACTGGAAAACATTCATTTCGATACTTCATTACTGACAGATATTAAAAATGTAAATAACTTCATACGTTCTTAACTGATTGGGATGAAATTTTGTAAAATAACAGACAATATTGGTTTTAATGATCATGCAAAATATGAGTTTGATCAGAATTATCGAAGACCGTTTTCATTTTTCAGCCTATCAGGAGATATTTATTTAAATTTTAACCAATGAATCTGAGTAACGCGTTGATGAGCGAGCACGGATACGCGCAACACCTCGAACCGAAATTCTGTCTATCGAAAATGTCATTAAAAGCCAATAATTCTAAAATTTCGCCACAGATTTGTATAGAAATCTCAAAACATTCCTAAAATATTGGTCCAAATAACCATGCAAAGCTTTAAGTTGATCGATTGAACCTTTATGATTGAACTGTTCCGTGTTAATTTTCAAAAATCACAGGATCTCCTTCAAAAAATATACATGAGACCACTCATATGATATAAGTGTGTCTACACAATATCAGATCGACTGTTAAACGGTCATTATCAGTTTCATATGCGTTTGAAAGTTTCTGCTCTAACTACCTTGCCTTGAACTGAAGAGTCGAAGTCGCCGTGAATTCGACAGCCAACACGCAAATAGTCCGTAAAATGTCAATAACGTTTGGATTTAAACACAGATTAGTATGAAAATTGTCAAAAATGCAGATAATGTTGGTCCCAACCATCATGCGAAGTTATAAGTTGATCGTTCAATCGGTTATAGTTTAAATTTCTAAAAACACAGGAAAGATAGTTTTAAATTTAAACCAATGGGAGGATTTGGCTGAAACTTTGTTTGATTGGGTACAATGTTGGGGGTAATGACTTGTCAAAATTTCAATTTGATCAAAACAACCAATCGAAAGTTAATTTTTTTTAAATTTGAACCAATCAATGGATTTCAAAAAAATTAGGGTCTGCAACAATCAGAAATGTTACGTACATGTGTGCAAAATTTCAGCTCGATCGAAGAAAAACTCTGACCTGTATATCGTCAGTAACAGAAAAAAAAAAAACAAACAAAAAAAAACAGAGGTTCGTTCCAAAAGAGCCAAAAGGAGACGCTCGCTTCGCTCGCTCAATAAAAACATAACCTGAATAATACCGGGTGGCGCAAAAAAATCACCCTGTTTGAGAGGTCACTATATCGAGATAGGATTCTGAAATTTGTACAAATATTAGAAAACATACCAAAATGTAATATGTGCAAGTTTCAAAAAAATTTCTCTTGTAGGAAAAAAGTTACAGCTATTCAAATTTGGTTGTCAAAATTTTGATTAAACAGAGCTCAAATAGCGCGCGTCAGAAAACTTCCAATGGCTGGGACGCTGTTTCTTCAAAACTACGTACGATATCAAGCTGAAAATTTAAAATTATATTAAAAATATATTAATATCGATTGTGTAAAAATTTCAATCAATTTGAACTTATGGACCGAAATTTATGGAATCTTGAAGTTGAGCTTGAAAACAGAATAGTGAGAAAAAATTCACTTTTATAACGTGTTTATTAAATGTTTAGAAATAATCTGCATATTCTGATTTTACGCTCAACTTCAAGATTCCATAAATTTCGTTCCATTAGCTCAAATCGATTGAAATTTTTACACAATCGATCTTAATCTATTTTTAATATAATTTGAAATTTTCACCTTGATATCTTACATAGTTTTGAAGAAACAGCGTCCCGGCCATTGGAAGTTTTCTGGACGCGCGCTATTTGAGCTCTGTTTAATCAATTTTTTGACAACCAAATTTGAATAGCTGTAACCTTTTTCCTACAAAAGTAATGTTTTTGAAACTTGCACATATTACATTTTGGTATGTTTTCTAATATTTGTACAAATTTCAGAATCCTATCTAAAATAGTTTCGATATAGTGACCTCTCAAACAGGGTGATTTTTTTTTTGCGCCACCCGGTATATTAAATGGGAAATACATTATATAAGGCACAATGGGTACTTTTATTCTTCTTCTTAAACATTTAGTAGTACCTACTGGAATCTTCTTCTTGTTCTAATAATACCTACTGTTTGTATGTTTGATCTTCAGAGTAGAATGAAATTATGTGCTTTGATTATTTAACAGGTTTTGAACGAATCTATTTTGTGTTCTTTCAGGATAGCATAATTCTGAAATTGATCAACACTCTAGGCTAAGTGATGTTTTGTTTACCAAGTTTTGTGTTTTCTAGAAACGGAAAAATGTTCCACCACACCCCACAATGTCAGCAAGTCGTCTTGCTCCAGAGTCCAGACACGAGCAAAGTTAGTCGTATAGACGTAAATATATGTACATGTGAGTAATGGCTACGTAATTCTAGTAGTTTCTCTAATTGGTTGATTCTTGACGCAGTGTGCGAACAAACGCGTCGTAATGATCCTGCCCTGGGATTGGTCCGCCTGGTTTAGACGACGTCACACAGCAAGGAAACCTCTTATTACGTGGACGAACAAACTGGACTGATTGACTGACGAGAGTTGAAACTAGTTATAAATCATCTATCTGCACAATGCAGTTGTGATGCAATTGCGCCTTTTTCGAACAGTGAGAAACATTCTAATATATTATAAATATACATTGGATTTTTCCATTAATTACCATAGACTTCCATAGACATTTCATTACAATGCCAGAAAATATAATATCCTAATAAAATATCTCTGAGAGGATGATGTATTCATGTTGATGACATAATTTCATGACGCTGAAGATTATCCTTGAGGCTGGCTCGCCTAAAGAACGAAAAATTCAACAACTATTCACACTATTTACCCGAAAAATTAATGCATTTATAACAGTTTTGACAGTTTCAGAATTTCAGTAGGTACTTAAATTTAGTATAATGCCCAGGTCAAACCGTTTAAGCGATCGATCTGAAATTTTGCACACATACTAAATGTAATCAATGCGGTCTCTGGGATCGTTTTTGAACCGGATCCTGTGATTGTTTGTTAAATGAAAATGGCCTATAGCTCACACCGTTTGACCTATCAAAAATTGATTTTTTCACAGATTTTGAGGCTTTCTTAAAGTTTTATGGTTATAGCATAGAGGTAAGAAACCCTTCTTACCTCTATGGTTATAGTACGGGCTGTACATAAAATAATCCTGCAAATAGTGATAAGAAGCTGCCACTTGGCACACTGTTCATTGGTTCATAAGAAGTTTAAGACCGGGAGGCAATCTGAAATTGCGTACAGAGACTCTATGGAGGCCATTTTCCAAGATGGAAAATTGGTGTAATTTTGTTAAACTTGATATGTTTTCGGAATGGAATTTAGTCAATAAGCACAAAGTTTCAAACAAAAAAAATATTGTCAGAGCAGTAATTTGGCTGTAAAAAATAATTTTGGTGAAAATTGTACTTTTTGAAACAATTTTGCATATTGGCATTTCAGCACAATTTTTTTACCACATATACTTATAGTATAAGTATACTTATAGTATACTTATAGTATAAGTATACTTATAGTATACTTATAGTATATTTTTGGTAATACTGAATGATCGCGTTCATGATTCTCAAAACAGTTGAACAATCAATATTGCTTCAATCGGAAGAAAACACAATTTGTAGGCTTCATTTCTGTTCCTAATAGTACCAAAATTAAAATTTACAAAAATTACCGGGGGCAATTTTCCCCGGACCCATATCCTCGGACCCTCACCCAGACCGCACTTTAACAAATCTCTCCCCCCCCCCCCCCCCCCCCCCCGCCCACCAGGCAGATATCATGAGGCGCACGTGGGGATTATTATAGATAGTTTGTGACGCTTCGCCGCATAGCTCTTAAATAGTGTTGAAACCATTTTGTCCGTATGCTTACGCTATGTGTGCACCAGTAGTTTATTTTGTCTTGAGTTATGGTTTGTAATTAATGAGCGAATTATGAGTTATACAGTAATCTACTACCAAGAAGCAACTCAGTAATTCTTGACTCGACCGAGTCATGTAAAATCGTACCCCGTGCTCCGACTAATATACGAGCAAGTTGGCTCAGACAGAAATCCTCTGACTTGCACTCCGGAGGTACCGGGGTCGACTCCCGCGACCGTCCTTCCAGACACAGATACTATCGTGGTTCCCTCCAGCCGAGAGATTGAATGTTTCCTAGTCCAGTGGTGTAGTCGAGGGTATACGCGGGTATAAGCCGTATACCTAAAAAAAAGTATTTTCATACTGAAAAGTATACCCAAAAACTTAGAAGGGGTAAAAGCGGGTGTACGCCGTACCAATACCTAAAAAAATAGTTTTGCTGAAGAGTGAAGATGTCAGGATGGAATACTTAAAATTTTTGTGTTGTTTTACGTCTAGTTTCATTTCGTAAGCATAAAACTCATATAAGTTAATTTCAAAGTGTCAAAAAAACAAAAAAGCACTGCGGGGCAAGGTGGTACCATGCCCTCCACCATCCCAAAGTGTCAAATTATAAAATATATTGAATATTTTAACAAAATACGCCTTATAACGTCCCAAAATTGATTTCACGGTGTCCAAAAACCAAAAAACGCCCTGCGGGGCAAGGTGGTGCCATGCTCTCTACCAACCCATAGTGTCAAATTATAAAATTCATTAAATATTTTTACAAAATACGCCTCATAACGTCTTAAAATTGATTTCACATTTCCCCCCCTTATTCAGTGGAAAATTGTTTTCCTTGCCTTGCTCCCATGGCAGAAATCCTGCGGACGCCCATGGTAGCGTATACCCCCCAAAAATATGAGGACTACACACTGTTCGCTACTATTATTACGACCGCCTCCTCCTCTTTCCATTTTTACCTATTCTTCATCAGTATATGTCCCGATCATCATAACAATCACTCATCGGCGCCATTAACCTAGTTGCATAACAGTGCGGCGTTAAAGACCAGACCGCTATCAAAATCCCTACTATTGTCAGCTTGTGAAGCAATCCCGACAAGCTGGCTACGTTTAGTACCCTCACTTTACTCCCAAAATGAACAAATTACGATCCCATATCTGCTTCAACTTTATAGCATCTATTTCGAAACTGGTCCAAGATCTTCCCACCAATATGGTATTTTATCGATATTTATGATACGTTATGTTGACTAAATCATATCGAAAATCACGTCAAATCATAAAAGACCAATTTGTTGAGAAGTTTTGCGAATATCTACAAACCAGAGTTCATTTCACGTTGATCTGTTTCAAATAGGCAGAGTTATTTTCCAATCGAATGCCGCAATAAATGTTTTCTAATTGAGCTATGGTCTCTCGAGAATTGCATGTTTTCGCCAAACATGGGTAAACGTGTTCTCGTCGGTATGCCCATGCAGTGACATGTGTAGGTGAGGAAGTCACTGTCGGACCTTGATGAGTGACGCATGCGTCTCCTCGACGTCGGTCGCCGAGCCAACCACTGGTCATTAAGCGTCGCGACGCCGGTGTGCAAGCACGCGATTGGTCAAAGCTCAGACATGCAGGGGACGAGAGTAAGTACGATATTAGTTTATAGCGATCATTGTGAGAACTGAGATTATTAATGAAAACAGATGAAGTAGAGGAACTCTGTAAGGGAAAGAAAGAAATTCAGCCGATTATGTTTTATATAGGTACCTATGCAATGTTCAATTGAATTATTATAGAGTATGTTCATATTATATTATATTTCATACTTTGTATTTTATATATATATATAATTTTTTTACATGTATATTCCCCTGTTCGCCTCTTAAGCCCGATAATTGTACAATGTCCCGATAAAGTTATAGCGGCAAAATTTATCGGTTGAAATCTATGGCAATAGCCAATGAAACACAGCCATCTAGGCCGCTAAAGTTCACTTTAGGCTAAAGTGAACTTTATCTTCCTTATCGGTACATTGTACAACCGGGCCCAAGTACTTTGATACTTTTACAACTTTGTTATGTTTGCTAGTAAACATGTATTTTTATCATCGATAAAGTATATCTTACTCATTGCTAATTTTAAATTTTGGATACATATGAATTTTGCATTTTTTTACTGACATTTCATTTGTATTCGTTTCTGTCACTTATCTTCACTATATAAATGCAGCTACTCTTTGTACCTAGAGAAGGGAGAAATGGATAAGTATACGTGAAATCTAGATACGTTTAAACACAAATTTCAGCTTGTACATTTTAAAAAATCCACTTAAAATTAGTTCACGGTAAGAATAATTGACCTTGAAACGGAAAAGTCGAGCTATTTATTAGATTGCCATCCAGCAATCTAATAAAAACAATTTATTAACATTATAAATATCATCATTGATATTTTACAAGCATTCAAATCGTATTAAAAATTGAGAGAAATTACTAAAGCTTGACAGAAGATTTGAATGTCGTCTTTATTTCAATGAACTAACTCGAGGGCCTCGACTTACTCTAGAAGCAAGAAAGTTCCATCCATTAGATTAAACGGTCTTCATAAAAAACAAATAAAACACACGCAAATAAAAGCTGTTACAACTTTTAAATACACCAAGAAATGTATCCCTTTTATGTATATTCTAACTGTTCACATTCTCTCGCGGTACAGATAATTTTCACTCGTCATTGAGTAATAATTCAACAGAAAACAATCCACCTCACCCGTTGGTCAACTCAATTAAACCAGTTACATTGTGTTTCGTGATGGTGTAATTGTTATTAATGAAATCACATTAATCTAACCATAAGTTCTCCCATAGTCCGTAAACGCTTGACCATTAGTCATATCCTTGTTATTCAACTGACCTAATTAAGAAACTGCAAAGATTCGATAGCGTTTCAGAAATTGTTATTATTTATAGCTCAGTCCGTGTGGGGAAAAAGGAAATGTTGCTCTGTGTTCTCTCACAGTGACAGATGAGTGATCTCAAAGTCAAAACTCCTCTTGGCTTCTTTTCATCATATCAACTACTCACAGCGGGATCCTAATGGTATCGTTCGATGACTGACTGCACCGTATTCATCAAAACTCTCAACTTCGCCCTAGTTTGAGAAACAACCGTATAAACAAAATCCACGAATTTTATAGAAAATGTTTTAACTTGAGTTTTCTTTTTATGGAAACCAATCAAGACCCTGTATATTCAAATCCCTTAGATAAAGTGGAAAACTACTACGCAGGGCATGCAAATTGCATAATCATCTGCAAAGAGCTATAAACCTTCTTGACAAACTGCTTAGAAACCAAAATCTATCGCAGGTAGGTCCATAATATATTTTCCTGAGTTCATTTTTCTCATTTTTAAATCTAAGTTATAATGATTGCATTTGGGAAGTTTCCCTAGCACTAAGCCTGGACATTCTCAAACCTATATGCAATCTCTACTTGATTTGATCCTAAATATATCTATACGTAGGTTTTCCCTTGAGCTCTTGAGATGGGAATAGAGAAGTGCATGTAGCCAATGAAAACTCTTCTTTTGAATATAAGTGAGACACGTTCTTTAGATACTATCGAATGACGGTCTAGAACCGGCGAGGGAGGCAGTTTGTCTTGATTCGCTCTGTGTCAAAGATGGCGGCTTATTACGTCCGGCCGGCGCCGCTTCCCGACGTCTTGAATTGTTGTTTATGTCCGACTCCAGACTCGATTGAACATCGTTTACATGCAAACATTCTCAAGTACTCGACTCTTCTCCTGAAGCAGTAAAGAATATCCACTCAACCATCAAACGATTAAATTTACATAGAAATTAATCGAGAGAAACATGAATAAAATCGAGATGTTTAGCCAAAGAAGGCTTCCGACGCGCCTCAATAAATCTCCTCTGTTGCAGCTCCATAACATGACGCCACGATGCAGTTTCTCACACGACTCGACGTGTTTACCAACATTTTAGCTGAGAGACAAATCGCTGGCATTGCTTGTGCAGTGACACATGAATGTGCTGCCGGAAGCTGCGGGCACCTTGCGCTGCGCATTATCAACTAAGTGACACGCTGGCACACAGGCGGAATCTCGTGTTTATTTAGCTGGTGAGAGAGGAACTAAGTGATGGGATCCCGGTGAGAATATGTTCCAAGTGGTTTCACACTAACGGTTTTGGGAAAGAACCGGAATTACCTTTCAAGTTGAACTTGATTAATTCTAAAGTTCATTTGTCCCACTCCGAAAGAGCAGATGTTTTTCAGTGAGAACAAAAGCAGCTGCTTCACGTTCTAACTACTTGTGCTGAAAACAAACTAAGTGAATAAAGTGTTTCTGATGTAGAGAAAGAGATCGCCATCTAAATCTTTAAACAACTAGTATGTTCTACTGATACCAAATATTAAGCTTTCCCTCACTCTTGAGGTGCGTCGTCAGAGTCAATTTCTACCACCAAAATGTCGCTTCAATCTTCCAACTTGTCGAACTCTACTCTCGAGACGAACGCATCTTCTGATTGGTCAGATCCTCGCCGCGACAGCCTCTACATCGTGATCCCCGTCACACTCATCTACCTGGTGATCTTCCTCACCGGCCTGGTCGGCAACGTCATCACCTGCATCGTCATCTCTCGCAACAGACACATGCACACGGCCACCAACTACTACTTGTTCTCACTGGCTTGTAGCGACTTGTTGCTCCTAGTGTCCGGTCTGCCGCAGGAGATGTACGTCATTTGGTCCAGATATCCGTACATCTTCGGCGAGGTGAGTGTTTCAAGTTCAAATGATTATAAGCTTTCATTTTTTTTCTTTCCAACTTTGCGTTGGAAAATTTAAATACAAAAAGAAAGATCAGCCTATCTATGTCCACTGATTTGGTTGCCCACTTCTCAAAATAATAGAAAAAGAGATTGCAATAGATGCTCTATCGTGAGGGCCCCTTTAATATTTTTAAAATACAGCGACAAAACTCGACAAATAATAGTATATTTACAATTTCTGAACCGATGCTCAGCTTATAACTCAAATATCAGCCAATGCGATCAGCCAATCTCAACCTTGCAAAAAATATGGTATCATAATATTATTTCTTGATGCATGACTTTCCTTTTCCGATCATTAAATAAAATTACGACTTGAGCAGACGCTAATATTTCGTCTGTTCTACTACTTGTATTGAGTTATGTGTTTCTTCTTCTTCATTCAATAGTTTGTCTTTCCAAAGAAATATGTTCTGTATAATAAGCTGTAACAGAAAAATAAACAATTTGCTAAACATAGTGCAGAATCATGTGTGATAAAGATAGACCCCCAAATTCTTCTCAGCGCTACATACATTGTGGAGGATAGAATTTCTCTAGTATAATGTACGATACAGATTGTACAGCTTTGTATCTTTATGTAACGAGCTATTTTGTAGGTAATTATATATGCGCCCTACAGTGTCATCGGCGGACAAGTATTTTCTGTTTCGGTATCCTGTTAGGTATTTTGCATCGTGCAAGGTTTCGCCGCCGAGACGTCCGCCAACGCCACCGTCCTGACCATCACCGCCTTCACCGTGGAGCGCTACGTCGCCATCTGTCATCCCTTCCTCTCGCACATGCTGTCCACGCTGTCCCGGGCTGTGCGACTCATCATCTGCATCTGGCTGCTGGCCCTCGCCCTGGCCGTGCCGCAAGCCATCCAGTTCGGCATCATCTACACCAACCAGTCCGCGGAGACGGCCCAGTGCACGGTCAAGTGGGTGTTGATCCATCACGCCTTCGAGATATCCACCGTGGTGTTCTTCCTGCTGCCGATGACCTTGATATCGGTGCTCTACGTGCTGATCGGGCTGAAGCTGCGCAGATCGCGCCTGCTGACGGCGGCCAAGCGAGCCAGCGTGACCGGGCACCACGTGGAGAGCACGCAGAACTACGTCATCAATATGCTGGGTAAGTTGGATGTTTTGAGTCTCATAATGTTGCATGACAGTTCCACGGTACATTGGGTTCAAGGGCAAAGTCGTGGACGAAGGAGTACAGGGGTGCGATCACATAAAATGAGAACTATCTTGTCACGGTGACAAGCCTCTCATCTCAATGTTATTCGCAGCCTTCGAGGGTCTTGTCACCGTGATAAGTAAGTTATCATTTTATGTGATCGCACCCCTGGTGTTAGAAATCAGAAAATAGTATATAAAGAGGTATAGTGAACCTGAAAACTATGTATTTTCTGATCGTACTTGACACTTTTTCTTCTCTTCTTGTGTTCTTCTTCTCTTCATGTTTCTTCTCCACCTTCCTCCACTTCACACGATCCTCCACTTCCCTCCTCCACTCTGGAACTCCTAGGGTAGCGGCGTCACTTGCCACATTGTCCGGCCATCTCCTATTATTACTACTGCACGTAAATGATAATTGCTATCATTTTGAATAGGTACCTACCAAGGGTACCTACTAAGAAAAAGTTAAGTGTAACACGTTGATAAGCGAGCACAGAAACGGACAACACCTCAAACTGTAATTCCCTTAAAAATCATCATGGTCCTTATAGGTATTTATTTCGTAGAAACACTAATTGACTGATCTTGCTAAAAGTCATAAGGTAACCGAACGAGATAGTATTATACATTTTGGGAAATATATATCGCCTGATCCGTTACTTCGTTTGACTTGTAATAAGAAAAAAAAACAGAATAAAAGAAAACAGATTCGTGCCATGAGCTTCAAGTAGAGAGCTTGTTCCGCTCGCTTAAAAATCTGGTAATGAAGAGAAAGATTTGTTTGTTACTTCATCATTAGTTTCATCCAACGTTGTACTCTTCTCAATAACGTAAAATGCCATAAAGGCTCTAATTCTGACTTGCCAAGAGGCAAAAACATGTCTTCTTAATAATAATATATTTTTTTTTATTTCCAAACCCTGGTTCCAAATATTATTTGGGTCATAATATTATTTGGTTTTGGTTACTTAAGGGTCAAACTCATTAAATTGGGCTAGATCTGTCTAAAGCTAGATCTGTCACCTTAGGGAAAACTATGGATTTTCCAATTATGTAATGGACTATTTCCCACTTCCTACAAAATTATTTACAGCAGCAACCCACATTAACTGTACACCCATTTCGCTATGAACACACGCGTGGAAACTTACACGCATGGAATCTTTGACCACATCATAAACAACCCCTCTATATGAGCGGCCATTACAAAACACATCTAGCGCCATCTACATTCTAAACTCTATACAAGTATACTGCACACGTTAATTTTACATGAATTACACTTGCCGTGTGTAAAGTCAGAGTTCGACTTTAGATCGAAAACGCCCCTGTAAAATAACTCAAGACTCCGTGATCGCAATCATAACGACCGACACGATAAATATAGGTGGAATTTACAATATTACACTTCGATCTAAAACGGATCATCTCGGTCATGAAAAGCATTTGATTGCCGCAGTCGGACATTTCCCCGACTGGCGTGGCGAGCTTTCTAAAGTCCAAGTTAGTATTTGCACTTACAATCTTTACTCATGGTACGAGGTACAGATACTTGACGACACAGCGAGATAGGTTAGGTCTAGATATTTATATAGATTATAAATGTAACTGTACATGTAAATATGTTATACATTGTAAATGTCTGAAATTCATCTAAAGTATTATCTTGAGCTTACTTTATGCTTGAGCTTTCATTATATTCATTGTTATTTCGCCAATTAAATGATATAAAATATAGATGAATGACATGACAGCATATTCTAATGAATAGTTTTGCATGTGTTTTCAGAATCACTATCCTTGATTCATTCAACGAATATTATTTGCACAAATTGACCTTCAATTTTCAGATATCAGTTTGAGCTGAATTGGTGACCGGATTAACCTCTTATGACTATAGGCTTAGCTCCACTTAGTAACAACAATCTTCTTCAAACATGATAAAAATCCTCCCCAGTAACGCGTCTGGAAGTGTCGAGTGCGTCGGGATTAACCGACACATGTAGCGCCATTAGTCCCGGCGTCGATGCCAGGCGCCCACCGCCCTCGATAATCACGAGTGACGAGTGCTAGGATCAACACACACAGCCTTCTAATAGGAGTCAGCACATCCAATATTCTTGACAGATCGTTATAACATCTTGTCGTCGGTGGGTGGGCGAGGGGGGGGGGGAGTCGTCTAATGAGTCGTGGGGCAAGAATAGAACGCCAACGTTATAAGTCGATTACGACACTATTGCCAATTTATTACCAATTACTGGATTTTATATGAACGATCTTTGACGACCCACCCGAGGTAATCGCTCCATTAAGCTATAGTTTCTGAAGGAATTATGATGCTGTATGGATCTAGGAAATGGGTTCTAGAAATTGTGATTATTGGTATTAAAGTATCGACTTAATAGCGTACGAAGATGTCATGTGGCGAGTTAGTAAAGCAAGAATAAGGCACATTAGCGCCATTCGAGGCTCCACTTCGCTAGTGGTCGACATATTAGCCAAACTACTGCACTCACAAGGTGAGAGGGTTATTTCCTCATTCTAGAAAGGATTTGACTACTCACATTCACATCAAATGACCTTTTACCCTTCCAATAGTAGTTCTAAGAATATTCGACGTATTTCCATATGTTCGTTGGGAACATATGGGGATAAGTTCTTGATGTTATAGAAAGTTTTCATACTCAAGAGTGCTTTATTTGTTCATGAAGAATTGGCAAACGCAATCACTGTGAAGTTTCAATAAATTAATTTCCACTCCGATTACAATCTCTACCAAATCAGTGATAATTTGTTTAAAAGTTAGGAACATTTATATTTTTATGTTACGACTGAAGATAATAAAAATACGCCGGCACTTGCTAACGAATCACATTAATATTTACATTGAAGACGTCGTTGGGTGTAGTAAAGAGGGAAAGAGAGAGAGAGAGAGAGAGAGAGAGAGAGAGAGAGAGAGAGAGAGAGAGAGAGAGAGAGAGAGAGAGAGAGAGAGTGCACTCTCTCTCTCTCTCATTCCCATTATCCAAAGCATGATCAAAATGATTAAAAATAGTACCGTAGGCACTAAAGAACACTAAAAATCTTATAAATACAATTTTTGTGACCAAACTCAAAATAAAGGTAAAATAATAAAAAAAATCGTGTTTGAGTCGAGTTTGTGCACAAAATTTTTATAAATTGGTGATCATGTTCTAAGGTCGACTCAAGATACAGCTTACCAAATTAGTTTTCACATTTTTAATAATTAAAAGTTTTAAAAATTATGACGATTATACTCTGAAAAGTCTTCGTATAATATTGTTGTACAACATTATATTAAATAAAGGGATGCATACTAGAACATTTACCAAATTGTCTGATAGACGCTATTCAATGTAGGTACCCATATAAATTGTCCCATGACATCACAGAATCTGACCAAATCAATATCAGTGACCAAACCAGTGGAAACCCATGAAGTCGGTGTTCCGAGCCCTTACAGCTTCACTAAATCCAATCCGGAAATTATATTTTGCAAGCTTACATGGCCCGTGAACATGTGCAATATTATTGTTTTTGTATAATAATAATATGCGAACTTTCCGTGTTCTCCTGAAAGTTGATACAGAGTGCTCCCTGACTTGCATCTCTTTTGGAATTCGGGTTTGATAATTAGTAAATAGTCAAAAATGCCTCGATCATTGATGAACGTTTCCTAGATCGGGTTGCTTATTAGTCGAAGCACCTTGCATGTGAGTAATAAATGACTGACGGCAAACACACTTGTTGAAGAATTTGGCTGACTGCCATTGAACCACAGATCTGTCCCATCTGTCAGATCCAAACATGAATTTAACTACTTCCTAAAACATTTAGCTTTCCTTTGCTGACTATGAATAAACAACTATTAAAACAAGGTTTCTGTGCATGTGTCAGTTGCGGTTGTGGTGGGCTTCTTCATATGCTGGGCGCCATTCCATGCCCAGCGCCTTCTGGCGACGTACGGCAATCAAGAGAACCACTTCACGATTGCCGTTTACTCGGCCTTGACCTATGTGTCTGGAGTGCTCTATTACCTGAGCACCACCATCAACCCGCTGCTCTATCACATCATGTCGCACAAGTTCAGAGCAGCCTTCAAGGTGAGTTGCCCGACAATGTATCAAGAACTCGAAAGTTTGTTTACACGGTTCAATATTTCATGCAATTCATTGAGTTAAGTTGATGCAAGTGCGAGCGATTTGCCGCGTTTTGCAGGCACTTTTTTGGATACGATTGAGACAAAATGGGTTGATGAAATTATTTGAAACTTTAACCACGATTAGATTTAAAACAAACTTAGGGTTGTCCCGTCGTACATTTTTAATTTTTTGCTGCGTTAATTAGTAATAATTAGTAGTTTTTTGGTGAAAAATTGTATATTTTCTTGTCTCAATGGGTGCCGTATGAAATTTAATTTGAAAAATGTGCCAAATGATAACCCTAAGTTCGTCTTTTATCTAATTATGATTAAAATTTGAGATCAATTAGTTCACGGGTATGGTCTCCAATCGTATCGGAAATTTCATTGTTGTGAGCGGTTTTGTTGAATAACCGGAGCAAATTAACAATGCAAGAAGCAAAAATGAAAAACTGGTACAGACTGATCAGACTGATCATGTGAACATCCTATCAAAGTTCCACCCACTTATGAAACATTGTTTCTCTCTCAATTTTCTAAAACGGCTGAGCGCTTGTATCACCTTAAACCTTTTGGTTCAACGAATGTAGCCGTGTAGACGCGAATTAGAGCAAAATAACTAAAAGTCAATATTTTACTTCAATACATTGCATATAGAACCGGCTACAATAACCCAATTAGTTGAATGAAACATTGAGCCGTGTAAACCACCACATTAACACGGTGGAATATTTGATACCCTTGAAAAGAAAATATAATCAGTAGAATGTGAGTTGCTCCGGAACAAAGTTTCGATTAATAAGTGGAATGTAGGCCACTCCGGGACAAATACTGACAGAATTTAGTAGTGCATTACACGGGACAGAGCGAACACAGAACAACGTGCTCAACGTCTGGAATGGTTTAATTTGCTCGATTAGACACGTTTTACACGCGAGTACAGAGTAAATAAATTTTGAGTGAAATGTGGCCAGGAGAGGAACAATGGTCTCAAAAGTAAGTGGAAAGTAGGTCATTTCGGCACATTTCTTTAAAATTTTAAGGAATAGATAGATGAATATTATGTAAGTCTCATTAATTTGTATCATAAATTAGTAAATATCAATATTATAATTATAATAATGATAAAAACACGAAAAATTAAAACTTTTCAATCATTAAAATAAAATAAAATGAAATATTATAATGGAACCTTTAAACGGGAAAAAATGTTGGTGTCGTGTGACAGCCCTATGATGTCATTTCTAAGTCCCCAACAATGTGTTACCATGGTGAAGGCTTTGTTGTCATGGCAATGCACTACACTATGACGGCAATATACTGCTATACGTTTTAAAATAAGGTCTATAAAAAGTAAAATACAGAGATTTCTATCAATCTTTGTAAATCGATTGCATGACAACTATTCATCCCACAACAAAAATAATAGCACCTCTGGACCCTTACCTAATATCGCCAATATTTCAGTAGCACCGAAATCTGGCGATATTAGGTAAGGGTCCTGCGTTCTGGCACATCTCAACATTTATAATATAAGCAATATTCCGAAATTGAATAATATAGTACTTCCTATTGAAACATAGGCAAGAACATGGGGGAAACAGTGAATATGTGCATTGACACAATTATTGGTGCATGGATACGTCTGAATGTTCGCGTACAGTTCGGCAACTTGCGACTATAGAGCAAACTCTTCTAGCTGAGTAGTGCATTTGTGCTCGTGCATACCTAGTCGTCGTGCCTTCAATGCAACTTAGTTCATCAAACTAAATTAATATTGCATTCGATTACTATCCTCGAACCCCGAATTACTAACAACCCCTCCAACTCGACTAACAAAGTCATTGACAATAATATGCAACATAACGAAATTTAAGAAATCGTACCTAAATACAATTAATTTTTGTCGAAATTTAAAAAAGTCGTACACTCCTGGACACGGAAAATGGTCCGCAGTCAATATTCACTCGACTCCTAGGCTAGTATTTATTATTTATTTAAAGTAATTTTTCGGCCCTAAACTCACACTAGCCATCCGGTCTTTGTGCCAAAAAATTACATTAAAATAAATGTTAAATACTAGCCGTAGTGTCACTTGAACATTGACCGCGGACCAATTTCAGTGTCCAGGAGTGTACCTAAATATAATTAGTCACTTCATTCTGCCTTTTGTAAACACTATAATGCAGCCATAGAACAGTACACATTCGATTACATTCATGGCATGTAATCGCTCAAAACGAAGTTGCAGCTGACAGCAATGAGAATAAATGAACCAATGTTCAATGTATTTATTGGCAACTTGTTTCAGGCAACCCTAACCCAGGCGCTAGGGCGGAAGCGCAAACATAACGCTTGCCATCTGCAGACATACAGCATGCTGTACCGTAGCCAACCTAACAACACTGCACAGCGTTGCCAGCCCGATCACAGCATATTCCAGCGCCAGCGACAACTGTCAGTGACCGAGTTGGCCAACCTGCGGAGATTGCAACACCGCAATAACTCGGTACCGCCCATGCACGGATCCAAGCAGGTGAACCAACATTGTCCACAATATGTGAAGAATAATTAATAAATAGGGCTAGGATGTTTATGAGATATCCCTTTTCGTTTTTTGTTCAGACAAGTCTAAAAATGATATATAAATATGTTTCATGTGTTCCTGATTTCAAAAATATGTGTTTCATTTTGCCTGAAAATTCCTTTTTCTCAATTTTGATGAATTCAGTCCTTTTCTTGCAATTTTAAGGTCTTTTTGTCCTTTTTTAAAATTATTGGGGAAAATTATATGAAATGTTTGTTGCAAGTTACAATAATTTTATGAATTTTGGTCTAGACCACAATTTAAAAAATTTCCATCCACCGTTTGGATGGCCATCAACAAATTACACTTAATACATTGACACATTCATACAATAATTTAAGATAATTTTAATATATTACTCAACCACGTCCAACTCCTAAACCGATAAATCGAATTTCAAAGTTGACGAATATTAGATAATATAAAATTTCATTGGTACTTTTTCGGGATTTTATGGTCATTTTTTAAAAGTTTTAAGGTACTATTTGCCTGCCATTTTGGACGTTTCATAGGTCATAAACATCCTTGCCCTATTAATAAACGATTAAAGCGGAAATACATCAGAACGTATGTGTTAAAGTGTAGAATAAACTATTAGCAGAGTATAAGAAGGCAGAATATTGTAATTGTCATTATGACAATAAAGCTTAGGAAATTTCAAATTTGGTAAAAGTATGCTTTATTTTATCATTACCATATTATTTGTATGTATTCATAGTTTGCACGTGATGTAATATCATTGTTTGCTGTGAATAGCTGAGATTCTCTTCTTTTTTGAAGATATTTTATAGTTAATGGGTACCTGGGAAATTGTATAAGCTCCGGAGATATCTTTAGTACGAAGAGGAATCACTCACATTACAAAAATACATCGATTTAACACAATAAAGTTATTATCTGACCCGTCAACGTGCCAACAAAATGTCCGTCCTCAGGCGGAAAATTCAATAATTTTGCATTGCTGATATAAAACAAAAGAAGTTCGTGCTAGCTATGAATACTTTAGCAAATTGGTTATTTTAAAGTAGGAAAACACTCTGTGTAACGCGTTGATGAGAGTGCACTCCCATTCTATTGCAAAAATCTCTATTCGTACACTGTATTGTCAACCCCTCGACCTAAATATCGCAGGGCACAGAAATCATGACTGAACACATAGCACGAACAAATCAATCAATATAAAATAAAATTGACAATAGGCCTTGTCCACCATTCAATTTGTTTCCCAATTCGTGCCAAATCTGATAAAATGTTGATCTCAATAATTAACCATGCAAAGAGGTGAACCAATCAGAGTCAATGTATTCAACAAATCTGACACTTTTGCTCAAAAACTATAAGCCGAGGCTATTCGCACAAATCCGTGCATGCACAAACCGCACGCATTGGTGCGAATAGCTTTGGCCGCGCGGCCGATGCTATTCGCACTACTGCGTGCACGCACGGATTGGTGCACTGAGTGGTGTGGTGTCAGTCAGTATTGTCAGTCAGTCAAGTATTAATTGTCATTTTACGAGTTTAGTATGGGTTGTCAAAAGAGATTTCTGGAAAAAGTAAGTAGATAGTCACGTCGACACAATGGATCTGTTATTCATCCAGAGTGTTTATATGGAGATTGGAAAGTTGCAGAGAAAATCGTATTGTGCCATGTCGTGTATCGTGACTGTGGATGTTGCATGGTCTGTGCTCGCTCATCAACGCATTACACTGAGCGTTTTCATAGTTTTATACATACACGTCAACATTAAGCAAATAATGCATTTTGTTGCTATTGCATCAACCTCTGTTTTCAAACTATTCCGTTAGTGTTGGGGTTTACTCCATGTATTTGCTTTGCTACCAGAGTTTCAAAGTTAAAAAGTATTGAGATTAAAATATTGTGATATAACTCATGGCAAGAGCGAAATCACTGTTTGTGCGGAGCTTCGCATTGTCAGCTATATAAGCTGTTCAAATTTAAATAGGTACTCTCTGAAGCCTCTTTAAAAGGCAACTTTTTATTGTTTATTACACACAAAATGTAACAACTGATCACGTAAATAATGGCCTTATTATGTCTTCACTCCATATTTTTTCCCTGGATAATTGAATTTAACCTCTCAGATTTTAGAAGTCTATTAACATTTGAACAGCCAGTAGGCGAATCTATTCTAATGCTGCTGTCAAAACTTCTGAATCTCCCAAAACTTAAATCATTTGCTGTTCCATGATTGAAGAACTCCTTATCGTAATGATGATGAACTCGTGAAGGTCGAAGTGATTCAATAGGCCTCTAATCCAACTAGTGCTTATCGACGTAGATAGAGGTCGTTGAAACGAATGAAGATTGTGAGCCAGAGTCTGGTAATGAGTGAGAGGAAAGGGAGGGGGGGGGGGGGATAGTGCTACTCCTCGATTCTACTCTTAGCTGTGTTATCTACACTTCGCTGCCCTGCCAAAAGGCCATTATCCACAAATAGTAATTGACTATGAGAAAGGGAAACGTTTCAAGGAAACTCATTTACTTTATTTTCAAGTAGGTATGACATTGAAATAAAAGTATATGATCCCAAAGAAATCAACGTTGCGTATATTTAAGCAGTCAAGTTGTCAGCCAGGATGATAACTAAAATTGAATGTGAACTGAGTGTCACCACTCATCCTAGAATTAAGACTTGCGATTTTTGTTCTTCTTCAAATCAATAATGGCTGATTTCACATATCTTGAGAATTCGGCTCAAGAAAAACTCACATTTTGTGGTTCTGAGAAAAAGTTTGTCAGATTTTACAGTTTTTGTGTCGAGTCGATATGAGGCAGTTGGTTTGGTATGGTAATGGCAGAAGAGTGGAGGAAGAGAGACGGATGTTGGGAAGAAGGAAGCGTGGACGACCGAGGAGCTCGTGGATGGATGATATTCTGAGAGCAATGGAGGAAAGGAGTTTGGGAGATTAGAAATAATTGGAGGTTGAGTTGCAAAAAACGGCGCCCGCTTTAAATCCTCGAAAAAATAACATTGTTTATGCTCTCTTCCCCCAAATTAAAATGTATTGAAGCGACCAAGAACCGCAGTTAATGGTGTTGACCATTCACAGTGATGACATTTGTCTTCAGGGCCGGCCCTCCTTGGACGGCAGGAAGCGCGGAGGTTCAGCGTCCAGTCAAGCGACAATCACAACCTCCATCGGCAAGCTGAGTCTGGAGCGATGCAAGTCAGCGACCCCCGTGAAGAA
The DNA here is from genome assembly GCA_934045905.1 of Leuctra nigra. Classification (NCBI taxonomy): domain Eukaryota; kingdom Metazoa; phylum Arthropoda; class Insecta; order Plecoptera; family Leuctridae; genus Leuctra; species Leuctra nigra. The sequence continues at coordinate 30,122,278 of OW203761.1, read as the reverse complement.
CGCCGACTCGGGGTCCATCAGCAACTCCAGCCTCCAGGACATCGGCAGTCAGGAGCTGTGCAGCACAGAGCTGGCGCAGTACATGGGGCAGCTGAACAGGCGGTGAAGAGATTGCTTTATCGACAGGACTAGACTGTTTGTTTCATCGACACGTGTCTTCTTTGGTTGGAGTTAGCGCAGTACTTTCGTGTCTTGACCGTCAGAATCCGATTTATCGGATATTTTATTCATTTGAATTCAAACAATACTACGTTTAAATTAAGTTGTGTTATTTTTCTTTATTCAGCGTATTAGTAATAACAATTGAATGTTAATAAGACAATAACAAATGTGTTATTCTGAAATTCACAAAAAACTACAAATGGTGTCAGACGTAGGATTTTTTTTTTTTTACTGCTTAGTGTTTAATATGATAAATGTGAAGTATGTTTAGAATGTCATAGACACACATCTTCATTGATTGCGCAGTGCAGAGCTTGTTCAGTTCAATGGGCATGTAAACAGAGGACGAAAAGTTCCTTTTATTGAGAGATACAGACTGTTTCATCAACATACTTCTTTATCGGTTTTGTCAGACCGTTGTAAGACGATTCGCAGCTAGTTAGAACTGCTGTTTGAATCCAATTGCAAATGTTTTATGATGAACATAAGCTGTTTGTACGTTTTAACTGCAACTTTTGGCGCAAGTCCTTGTCCTTGTCTGCTGACAGATAAGAGATATGATTTACGATATGGAAGATATGTTGTGTGGTTTCAGCGTATAGTTAGAAGTTGACGCTTGAGATCTGCACATCTTTTAACAGAAACAAAAGAAAACTCAACATTTCTACAACATGTAAGTTAAAAAATAATACTTATTATGTAAATTATGTTCGGTTTCCGTGATTCATGATAATTGTGTTTCGCCTCAAAGAAGATAATTAAAATTCCATTGAGCCTTTCAACTTGTAAAGTCTTCTTCTTCTTCTTTAACTTATATATAGGATACAATCCTGTTCAAAACCAATTTAAAACGTTTTGTACTGAGCTCTTCATTCTAATGAATCCTTCCATCTCTTGTTTGGACGTCCTATTCTTCTCTTTCCTCTGGGCCGATTGTCCCGTGCAACCCTAACTAATCGCCCTTGATCCATCCTTGAAATGTGTTCATCCCAAAGAAGTCTTCTTTCCTTAATCCAATCAGCCACATCTGTAACTCTGCAGGTGTCCCTTATACTTTCATTCCGTATCCGATCCAGTCTCGTTTTACCTAATATTCTTCTTAAGACTTTCATTTCGGTTACCTGCGACTGATGTCTTGTCTTAGATGTGTCGGGTCTTGTTTCAGAAGCATAGGATATAATGGGTCTTATTACGCTCTTATATATCTGCGACTTCGCATCCTGGCGCAAGAACTTGTTCCTCCATATAACATCTCCCAAACATCCCGCTACTCTGTTGGCCTTCATGATTTGTCCATTCACCTCCTTCTCTATGTGTCCATAACTGGTGATAGTCGTTCCCAAGTACTTGTATTCTAAAACTTGCTCAATAATGTCACCATTAACCACTATTTTGCATCGAATGGGCTCTTTAGCAATCGTCATTGTCTGCGTCTTATTTGTAGAAATCTCCATATTATACAAACTACAAGCATTATTAAACCTAAAAACCAATCTCTGTAAGTCGTCCTCGTTATCAGCTATTAATATAGCGTCGTCTGCATAACAAATAATATTTATCGTACTTCTACCCAAACTGTATCCTTTAATTCCTCGAACAGACTTTATAATTTCATCCATAATCAAGTTAAAAAGAAGCGGGCTTAAAGAATCTCCTTGCCTTACACCCATGTTCATATCAATTGGTTCAGAGAACTGTCCGTTACATTTGACCTTAATTTTACTATTGCTGTAGATATCTTGTATAACTCTAATGATAGACTGTGGAATGTTCCTTTGAATGAGGATATTGATTATGTCTATCAGCCGGATTCGATCAAATGCCTTTGTCAAGTCAATAAAACACATGTATGCAGGGTTGTTGTATTCCAAAGATTTCTCTACAATCTGTCTTACTGCAAATATTGCATCAATGCATGATCTGCCCCTCCGAAATCCTTGCTGTGCATCTTGTAGCTCTATTAAATTGTCGAGCTTACTTGTAATGATCTTGGTTGTGAATTTGAGCATGGTGTATAAAAGGTTTATTCCCCGATAATTTCCCGGCTCCATTTTATCGCCCTTCTTGAAAATGGGTATTAAAATATTTGTCCTCCACTCATCAGGGATTTTAGAATTCTCCATGATCTTGTTTAAGAGTTTTGTTATCTCTCCCGCAAGTGCTGATCCTCCATATTTTAGAAGTTCATTAGTAATACCATCTTCCCCGGGCGATTTTCTATTTCTTAGCTTCTTTAATGTAATTCTCACTTCAGTCTCCGACACACTCACTTCTTCTACATTCTGTCCGACATCTTCCAATTCACTCATCTCTGCTCCCTGAAATAAGTTGGTGAAGTACTGCGTCCACTTATCTATTTCTATTTTTTTGGTTTCCACGAATTCTTTTATTTCTTTTTTTTGATTTTGTATTATTTTCCATACTTGCTTCTGCAGCCCAAAAAAGTCGTGTTCCATTTCCTTTGAGAACTTCTCCCAATATCCTTGTTTTATTCTTCTAATATCTGCATTCACTGCATTTCTAACCACCTTATACTCCAAGTATGACTGCTGTGTATTCTGATTGCGATGAGCCAAATATGCCTCTCTCTTCTGTTGAGAGAGTGCTTTGACTTCTTCGCAGAACCAGGGTGTTTTCCTTGTGCTACAATCATCTTTATTAGCTAACACTCTTCTTTGTCCAAGTGCTTCTTCTGCCGCTCCCATGATATTATGCTTAATCTTGTTCCAACTCTGATTTACATCGTCTTCCTCAGTAACACTTGTGAGATCAATTTTACTCTTAAGTCTGTTCATTTATAAGATTGTAGTGGAAATATCGTGTAGAGATTCAATGTTATATTTCGTTTCATACACCTTTTCTAATTTAACGGTCTTTCTAAATTTGAGTCTCATTTTACTTAATACTAGTCTATGATCACTTCCAATGTCAGCTGAAATTAAACTACGAACATCCAGTATCTGGGTTGGATGTATCCCTCTATTCGTTAGTATATAATCAAGGGTGCATTTGTGACCCCTAGTATTCTCCCACGTGTACTTATGCTGGAGTTTGTGATCAAAGAAAGTGTTATTTAAACGAAGTTCATTGCTTGCACAAAACATAACTAATTGTTCTCCGTTGTCGTTTAAGACATCTTCATTGAACCGGTGTTTTACCCCTGGTATTATGTCATTTCCCACTCGAGCATTGAAGTCCCCCAGCAAAATTATCCTTTCGCCTCCAATAACACTGTCTACAGTGTCTTGAAGATCGTCAAAGAACTTGTCCTTTTCATGCGCAGGCTTGTTATTCTCTGGGGCATACACTGATATAATATTGATGTTTCCTTGATCGGTCTGTAAATTCACCATAAGTATGCGTTCTGAAATGTACTTGCACTCATTTATGCAGCGTGCATATTTGTTGTGCAACAATATTCCCACTCCCTCTTTCGCTCTACAACCTTTACTTGCCCTTTACCCTTACAACCTTTACCTTTAACCTTTACCTTTACTTGTAAAGTAAATTGTCTTATCTTATAATCACTAATCAGCCCGCATTATCTGCTGATGATTGCCATATGCTTCTTGAAATCATAGCGTCGATGAGAGTGAAGTAAAGGAGCTGTATGGTGGGTAGTGAATTATGTCAAAAGATTATGTATGACAGGAAAGAATTCAGGTCCCCCAATTGTTGTTTACAAGCAGTAACCATAGCTTTCGCAATATATATTAATGTCTTAGTGTCTCCATGAATGAAGTGAATTTGCCACTTGCATCTTTAATACGGTTATCATACTCTAGTCAAAATAGCTATTACCGATTATAACTAATCAGATAATGTTTTGTCTTTAAAATTTGATGAAAGTGAATACTGTATATATATTTATTATGAAACAAATTAAGTTACAAATTGTCAAATTCTTACTTCAAGTAGCACTCAATACTATGTATGTGAAATGAATACAGTGACAATCGAGCAAGGAATGTTGGCTGTGCATAATAATTAGGGTTCCAAAATTTACAAACCCAGAAATCTTGAGGAAACAATTTTTTTTAGGGTTTATCATATATCAGTGGTTTTATCCGGAAAAAACGGGAATTTTGGGGAAAATTGATTTAGCGAATATTTCGAATTTTTTTGTTTGTTACCTACATGACGAATTATTTTTTCGGTACTGCACAAAAGAAAGTCTTTCACCAAAATTTTGAGTGTTCCACGTCCTTTTCTGTAATAAAATAAATTAGAAATCTCCTGCCTTTTGCAAAGCAGTGGGAGTGTCCTCCTCTTACAGATGCAGCCATATTCATGTTACTATTTCTAAAATTACAATATGATCTAATTCACATAATATTATTAATAAGTTTTTTTTATTTCAAAAACCTCTATAAATGTATCATTTACAAGTATTGAAAATGCAATTTCCTTATTGACTGTATATTAAAATCTACATTCTCCACTTCTCTAAGTCAGGCTCATGCCAAAATATAGTTTAAATACTCCAATTTACAATTTGAACATAAGAAGTTATTAAGAAACAATAAAATAATAATTTTAAATTTTTCCCCAAAAAACTATTTTTCTCACCTACAGAAAAAAGCTCGTTTTTCCGAAAAAAAAAGTTTTTTTCCTCACTCAAAATCCCTAATAATAATTTTTGAATGAAGTCTGGACGATCTGCAAATCATGAGAGTTTACAGTCGTCAGGAGTTCGGTTGTTTAGAAGGTAATAGTTGTGGGCATGCTACCTGCATTGTTTCATAGGCTATACGTAAACCTAATTGATGTTTTTACCTATCTGCTAGGCCACGATAAGTTTCATTTGGAACACAGAGCACACCTATATTTAGAAGAATGAGTGTTTTCTAAATGATGTTCATAATCATAATCTCGATGCAGATTGTTTGAAGTGAAGGGTACAGGGAAAGAACGATATGAGTCACATTCGGATGAAACTGAGATAAACAAGGTTTTATGTTGAAACCTTGTATCTATCGTCCATACAAATCGATATTTCAATTGCGTTTTTCAAGAATTTGTGGCAATAGTTTCTAAAAACCAAGGGTAAATTTTGAAAGGTCACAAAAATCACTGCAAGATGACACCTTAAACTCAATTTGTCAATAAAAATAACGCTGTAGCGTTCTTTCCCATAGTACCCTTCAAGTGACAATATCGAGTGTCGATAAGAGTTGTGTCGTGATTGATGAACCAAATTGATACTGAGCTTCAAATGTGCAAATTAACATGGTTCTTTTTTTCAAATTTGAATGTCTATGCATCATTATTTATTGCTGATAAATAGTCTTGCTAATTGGCAGCTTCGTACCGTTATTATTGTATTTTCCTGTAGGTACCTAAATATAAATAAGTAACTGTTGTATTTGTCTCTTGTCAATGTTTTCTGTGCCTCTGTATACCCCCCCCCCCCCCCCCTCCTCTTGGAGCTCACAGGCGCGAGCACTGATTTTCATTAAACATGTGGAACCATGAGATTTGTGAAAATGTATAACGTGGTACTCAAACGTATTAGTTGGGGCGAAGGAAACCCCTGAGAAAATGCGGCCAGCCTAAACATCAGATAATATTTCCCATATATCGCTGTAGCTTTTTGAACCATAAAATTATGAAATATGTGAAAATTAATTAGCATAGCTAATATTTTAGTCCACCATATATCAACATATAAAAACATTATGTTTGCCCAAACTTGTGAAAAATCTAAAGAGAGAGACATTTCAGAGATGTTCCACTAGTTTGTGCACGAATGTATTTATAAGAAGGTTTGAAGTAAAAAATTATCAAAACTAATTATTATTTGTCACATTTTTCGTAAATTATGGTAGAAAAGCTATGACGATAATTAGGAAATATTATCTCCAACCGTCCAACGTTTACTACGAGTGCAGCCGACTATTAACAATTAAAAGATCAAACCGTGTCAAAAGTACCATAACTCCATGGTCAAATCATGTCAAACTGGTTTCAATTGGTCAGGCGCGTAGGAACTACTTTCATCATAGGGGGGGGATTGCGACATCCGGAAGGGGGGTCTGGGGGGCGAAGCCCCCCAGCTTTAGCCCCGCAGGGCGTTTTTTGGAATTTAAGCCAATTAAAAGTGATTCTGGGGCTTAAAAATGCACAAACTGAAGCAAAAAACCCTCAAATTGTTGCCCTGCAGGGCATTTTTTTCGAATATCAACATTTTAAAATCAATTCTGTGATATATAATAATCTTTATTGAATAAAAAGACTCTGCAATTCTTATAGAACCTTTTAAAACTAACAATACTTATATCGTCTATAAAATTTCTAATATTTACAATTGAAAAACGTCGACAAAATTCGTAAAAAAACAGCGGAATGGTACCTCGACCGCCAACAAAAAGACCGAACTATACTGCTCAAATTACAACAAATAACTCCATATTTTTGCCCCGCAGGGCCTTTTTTTAGAATTTAAACAATTTTTAAGTGATTTTTGGACACTAAACTTAATTTTTTATGGTGAATGGGGGGAGGTCAGCCTGCTCGAGTGGGGGGGGGGGGGGGATAATCCCCCCCCCTTCCAACGCGCCTGCAATTGGTATTCCTTTAATTATCCATAGGTTCATCCCACATATTCCTAGTTGTGTAGACATCACTTTTTAGTGTTTTTTTATGATCATGGGGGTGGTGGAAACCCCCTCAATTATCAATTAAAATTTAAAATATAAAATATAAATATTGTTTATAGCGACGATATTTTAACTAGGAAAACGCTCTGTGAAACGCGTTGATGAGCGAGCACGGATACGCGCAACACCTCGAACCGAAATTCTGCGTCTATCAAAAATATCATAAAAAGCCAATAATTCTTGAATTTTTCACAGACTTGTTTAAAAATCTCCAAATATCACTCAAATATTAGTCCCAATAACCATGTAAAGTTTTAAGTTGATCGATTGAACCTTTATAATTGAACTACGTTCCCAGTAAATATTCAAAAATCACAGAATCTCTTTCAAAAATTATACCTGGGACCACTCATATGATATTAGGGTGTGTACAAAATATCAGATCGATCTGTTGAACGGTAATTATTAGTTTCATATGCGTTTAAAAGTTTTTGCTTAACTACCTTGGATTAGAACTGAAGAGTCAAAGTAGCCGTGATCAACATTTTCGAGAAATTTGACAGCCAACACGCAAAATGTCCGTAAAATGTCAATTACTTTTGGATTTAAACACAGAATAGTCTGAAAGTAGTAAAAAATACAGATAATGTTGGTCCCAATGACCATGCGAAGTTTTAAGTTGATCTGTCATACGGTTCTAGTTTAAATTTCAAAAAACACATTAAATATTTTTTTTTAATTTTAACCAATGGGAGGATTTGAATGAAATTTTGTTTGATTGGGCAAAATGTTGGTCGTAATGACTTATCAAAATTTCAAATTGAACGGGCCAACCAATCGAAAGATAATTTTTTTAAATTTGAACCAATCACAGGATCCCTTTCAAAAACGATCACAGAGACCGCATAGATTACGTTAGTACGTGTGCAAAATTTCAGATCGATTGGTTGTGCGGTTTAATCTGGGCAGTGAACACAAAAAAATAAAAAATAAAGAAAAATAAACAACAAACAAACAAACACACAGAGAAAGTACCGTAAGAGTACCGTGGTGACGCTCGCTACGCTCGCTCAATAATCAATTTATTTCTAAATAGTATTTATTAAATTTTCGACAAGTTTTATTCCACTGTGAAGGTATTACAAATGTTATCCTAAAAGGCCCATGAACATATTCCGGTGGATTGTAACAACGAAAGAAAATCAGTATTAATGTAACACTTGGGTGGATCGTTGGCTGGGACGAGCGGTGGTTAGTCAAAATCCCATGGTTACAAATTGATTAGTTTAGATAGAATACTACTTTATTAAGATTTACCACGTGCTACAAATATGTTATAAATTAACTACATGATGTGAGGAGTGAACTCACTAGAAGCCTGTGCTGAACTCCACTGACTATTGCATGCTCCAGATGGTCGCATCAATAGTATAGATGACACAGCTAATCACACGGTCTGATCGTGAGATCGGCTGAGCTAGCTTGCGCGTAAAGCCTTGCAGTGTAGATATAAGAGAAACCTGACATCCTAATAATGTCGAATTACCGCGTGGTCAGTTCAGACTTCTAGTGGGAAAATGTACATAAAAATGTACTTGTTACATCCCTCCCTTCTTTAACTTAGCTCTACTTTCAGAAGAGCTAATTCAATCATGACGGGATAGTTCCAAACCTTAATAGCTAGTTCAATAGTTCAATGTTCAATAGTTCAATAGTTCAGAAATAACATAGTTCAATATTCAATAGTTCAGAGATACATAGTTCAATAGTTCAAGTTATGTATAATTACCTAATTCAAGAGTTTGATATTTCATTTCAATAGTTAGAAGTTAACCCAATTCAATAGTTCAATTTTAGTTCAAACCTAGTTCAATTACATGCTTCATAAATAGTTGAAAACGAAATACATAGTAGACGTTCGTAAATAAACATTGGTTCTTAGACATGTAAATACTTTTCTGTTTGTAAAGTGTCTTTGTCCATAACAGAAACTTTAACTCAAAATCATAAAGATAATTCTTCACTTCAGAACTTGCTCTACATACTTGTATTACATTTAATGTCAATACAATAATAATATTATGCAATATGATGATTCTAATTACTGTTGCGCTTTAAACGACATGTGATCAGTATCTGGTATCAAAACACTATCTCAACTGAGTTCGATAGACTTTGCCTTCACATCGCAAGAAGCTTGCACACGCACTTTTCATCCACCGGTCCCCTGCACAACCAACACAACACACGAGATTTCTTAACGACGCACCTGACTTTAACTTTTAATAACTGGATGTTTGATTCGGACTCGACCCCGCGTTCGGCTGATTTAGATTGCTGAATACGTTCCTGGGTTCGTCCTCTGGATTGGTCTGGTTTGGTGGTCTCTCGGATCGTGCTGTCGCGTGGCTCTGGCATCCTAGGGCAGTGGACGACGTCGTGGCTCGCCTCAGACGACGGTCGGGTTCAGTCATACGATCTCTCATCAGTAATTGATCTGAAAATGTCGAGCACACAAGTAATCTATTCCTGGTATAACGAGTCTAGTTCTAGTTAATTGCTAATACATGCATCTTGGCACCTGGCTGAAATATAATTAATTAGTTATTATATACAATCTATTTCTTCTTAGTCAAAATCCACGGTTCCTCGGCAACGGATCCTGAGCTCCTGAGACTTCTGGATGTACCTGGTTGGTTAAGATCAGGAGTAGTAGGGAATGGCTCGCCTATAGTGAGACGACCAGCATCGTTTCCTGCAGCATCAAGTATCTCGAAACTTGAGCCTGGCTTGAATAGATGTTGTTGGTCGGGATTTCTCGGAATGAAATATCTTGGAGAAGGAACAGGAGGAGTAACCCTGGTGGTATTTTCATTTGCTGTGAAAACGTCATCGTCCTGTTCAGATGCATCGTCCTGTTCAGATTCAGACGCATCGTCTCTACTGTCCGTGTCCTCGTTTAGATCGTTATCCGTATCATTGCCTGGTTCATTGTCCGTGTCATTGCCTGGTTCTGTGTCTGGTTCATTCTCTGGTTCATTCTCTGGATTATTCTCAGGTTCATGGTTTGGTTCTGGTTCTGACTCTACCTCGTCATCAGGCTGGACTAGGATGGGTTGGGTCGCTGGTAAAGTCATAAACGGATCCTCGTCATACAAAACTCTTGTCATGGATCGTGTCTGGATTCCTGGATCCTTTTGTCCCCCCTTTCCTTTAGCCTTATCCCCTTCTTTCTGCTTCGGCATTCTCTCTACTTCATCTTCTTCTTCTTCCTTTATTTGTTGGTATAGCACATCTTTGCAAATTTTCAGCCTATTTGAGTGAACCTTCATTTCTTTTTTTCCATACACTTGCTTGATTCTAAATGTAACTGGACCTACTTTTTCAATAATTCTATAAGGCCCGGACCACTTTTTCGTTAGCTTTCTAGATAATCCTGGTTTTACTGATGGTGTAAACAAATAAACCATATCTCCCTCTTCAAAAGTTACTGGACCTGCCTTTTTGTCATGTTGTTTTACTCTCTTGTCCTCTGATTCCTTGAGATTGATTCGAACTCTCTCAAAAGCAATTCTTAACCTAGCTGCTAGTTCCCTGGAATAGTTTACATCTAGATCGTAGTGCACTTCAGCTGGTTCCACGAAATCTGAAAAAGGTAAAGTTATATCCCATCCATGGAGAAGAAAAAATGGCGTCTCGAGGGTTGCTGAATGGACAGTGCTGTTATATGCTAAAGAAACATATGGAATCCAATCTGGCCAGTCTCTGTGACCTTTCTCAACAAAATGAGATAGCATATCCTTGAATGTCCTGTGGGATCTCTCCAACATTCCATTACCCTCACTGTGCCAAGCTGTGGTTTGTAGCTTCTGGATGTCGAGTAGTGCACACGTCTCCCTCATAGTGCTGGAAATCAGATTAGCCCCTAAATCTGTTAAGAGAGTTTTAGGCGCTCCGAACCTGGCAATTATGCCTCTTGCAAAAGTCCTAGCAATTGTTTCCGCTTTTTGATCTTTTACTGGGAAAAATTCAACGTAACGTGAGAACGAATCCTGGAATGATAAAACATACTTGAAACCTTCGTGACTTGTTGGGAAAGGTCCCACCACGTCTAGGGCACATCGGTCCCACGGTCGCAGGGTTTCGGGAAATCTTTGCAATGGAGCCTTTTTTAAGTGAGGAGATGTTTTTCTCTCATTGCAAGATCTGCATAATTCGCAATGTCGCTTGATATCCTGTCGCATATTCTTCCAGTAATACTTGCTTTTCACTTTTGACAACGTTTTTTCAAATCCTTGATGACCTGCAAATGGTTGGTCGTGACACGCTCTTAATACCTAACCTTTCATAGAGTGTGGTACTACTAACGTATCGCATCTCTGGTTTCCGTCCTTGCGTTTGTAAACAAGACCTTCAGCATCGAGCAGGAATGTAGTGTCAGCGTTCTGGTTACTCTCAAGTGATTCTATGATGTCATACAATGCTGGATCTCGTTGCTGTGCTTCTCTTATCAGCTGTCTGTCCCAGACTGGTTCGAAGTTTGCTCGCGTCAGCGCCACGGGTATTCTTGACAGAGCATCGGCGTTGCCATGCTTACTTCCGGGTCTGTGCAAAATGTCGAAATCGTAAGATTCGAGTGTCAATGCCCATCTAGCTAACCTGGATTGCGGGTCATTCAGCGATCTCAACCATTTTAAGGGTGCATGATCAGTGATAAGGGTGAACTTACGCCCGTACAAGAAAACACGGTGGTGTTTTACACCCCAAACACAAGCTAAAAGCTCTCTTTCGGAAGTCGAATAATTACGCTCGGCTTTGTTAAGCTGACGACTGGAATAGGCCACAGGTCTTTCAAATCCATTTACTTTTTGGGATATTATCGCGCTAATGGCCACCCCTGACGCATCAGTCGATAAAATAAATGGTTCGTCAAAATTTGGATATTGCAAAACAACGTCTGTTGTCAATGACAACTTTAGCTTTTCGAAGTTTTCCTGACATTCATTCGTCCAAATGAAAGGTTCATCTTTACGAGTTAATTGCGTAATTGGAGAACAGAGGTGTGCGCAATTTGGGATGAATCTGGAATAGAAGGAAACTAATCCCATGAATGACTTTATTTCGGTTGCAGATTTAGGAGTTGGAAAATCTTTGACGGTTTTTACTAGATTTGGATCTGTTTTTACACCCTCCTTGCAAATAACGTGTCCTAAGTATCTGGTTTCTTCCATGAAGAGTTTACATTTTGATGGTTTTAACTTCAATTTCGCAACTCGCAATTTCTCGAAAACTTTGGCCAGGATACTAATATGATCCGCCACTCCACCTCTGGAAAATACAATGATGTCATCAAGATACACCAAAATTTGGTCAGATGGTAGACCTGATAACACACAGTACATCAACCTTTGCCACGTACTTGGGCTATTGGCCAGCCCCATGGACATTTTCAAAAATTGGTAATGCCCGTCCATCGTGGAAAATGCTGTCTTCGCTCGACTTTCTGGATCAACCCTTACTTGATAATATCCGGACTGAAAATCGAGGGTAGAAAACAGTGTAGATCCACCTAGTTGGTCTAGAGTATCTTGCAAATTTGGAAGTAGGAAAAAATCTCGAGTTGAAATGGCATTCAAAGCCCTGAAATCGACTACAAGTCTCAAATTTCGGCTCGAATTTGGGTCTGGATCACTCTCTGATACTCGTTTCTTTACTAGAATTACAGGCGCAGAATATGGACTTGATGAATGTTCTATGATTTCATCTGCCAACATTTCATTGATAATCTCTTTCAACCTCGGTCTCTGGCTATGTGGTACACGATACGGGTATTTCGCAACAGGACGTGAGTCCTGCACTTCGATCTTGTGCATCACAATGTCCGTGCATCCTAGCTTACTTCCTGGTAACATGAAAACATCTCGATACTTTTCCAACATGCTGACAGCAGCTGTTTTATCTTGGCTATTTAAATGGCTAAGATTAAACAACTTTTCAACTGGTTCCCTGGATTCTTGAGCAAGTCCTGCTACTAGCTTTGACTTTCTCAAACTTTTCTTCACTGGTTTAACTGGTTCAACTGGTTCAACGGGTTCAACTGGTTCTGCTTTCCCGAGTATTGTGTTCTTTGCTATCACAAGCGGTGTGTTTGACACATTCATCACTTTGACGAACACCTCTTTACTCTGCTTAGACGTGACTACAACTCTTGCTACTAAGATTCCGCCTACGCGAACATCTGTCGGCTCAATGATAATATCTCCAGAAGTCGCGAAATCCTGAAGACCAACACAGATAGCTGCACATCGTGGGGGAATCTCCATCGGTGATGAGAGACGGACAAAACAGTGATCAGTTGTCTTATTCGCTTCTCCAATAGCTTTTCTCCCACTACTTGCATGCGATCGTCGTTTCATATCATCTCGTGTTGAATGACAGCTCTTATCGCGTCCTTGTAGTTCATTCACGTCACTGGATACTCCTCGAGTTACCTGGTCGATGACATTAGTATCGCCAGCTCGTAACTTTCTTCCCTGGTTCCTACACTAGATTCTCTGGATTTACTGGTTCCTGGTTCTTGTTCTCTCAATTTCTGGTTAGCTGGTTCCTGGTTCTTAGATTTAGTAGGTTTCATTCGCTTGCTAGATACTGCTTGCGAGAGCTCGCCTACTTTCTTCTCTGAATGCTGACTCGAGCGATTTGAATCGCTCGCGTTCACGCATCTCGTGTCTGTGTTGAGTGAGTACAATGGAAAAATGATACCTTGGAGTTCCACATAGTTTTTAGGCAAATTTATGACTGCATCAAATTTTTCAAAAAAATCCATGCCTAGCAAACCATCGCTTTCAATTTGGAGGTCTTCTGTTTCGACAAAACAGGGGTGTGTAAAACAAGTTTTCCCAGACCAAAATGGAATGTTCGCAATGCCAATTAAAGGCAATGCGTGGCCTGAAATACTTGAGATTCTCCGACAATTCTCATCCCCTGTGGTGTCCACAGCATTTCCCTCAAGAACTGAATGCTTGACAATAGAAATCATAGCTCCTAAATCAATTAAAAACTCCCTGGATTTGTTAAATACATGTAAATTTATAGTTTTTAAGTTGCCTAAATACCTGTTTGCACTCAACACTTTTAGCTGACAAGGGTGGATTACTTTTTCTTGCTCGCACTCCCGCCCTGGGACTGGGTTGGGAGGCGCTGATCTTTTGGGTCATCCTTGGTTTCTTGGTAATGGCACACATTTTGGTGGTGTCCTCGCTTACCGCAATTTCCACATTTTGGTCGATGTGGATTTCGACATGTATTCTTCATGTGGCCAAAACCCCCGCAGTTATAACATTCAACCTGATTTTTCTGAAAATTGCCCTGGTTAGAATTTTGATATTTTTGGTGTCCGTGGTTTGAATTTTGAAAGTTACCCCTGCCCTTGTAACCGTTCTGGTTCTGGTTCTGGTTCTGGTTATTTGTTCCTCGGGTGAAAAATACACTTGATGGTACCGGCGCAGGGGTAGGAGCGAGAAGTTCGTTGTTCTCCTCCTCTTCAGCAATTTCAATCGCAGCACCGAACATTGCTGGCGATCTGGATAACACGGGACGGCGAATTGAAATGCGTAACCCGCTGAGAAATTGAGCCAACAAACTCTCCTCGTGGAGTGTCTTCCTCAGCGCGGTTTCAGCTGCGGTCGTCCCCTCTTTTAAAAGATGTTTTCCCTCAATCATGAGTCGCGTTGCATAATCCTCAACTGACTCTTTTTCGCCCTGAACACAATCCCGAAAACGTTTCTCAGCGTGAACTTGAGGTTCTTTACGCTTAAATTTTGACTTTAAGGTGGTCACAAATTCATTCCAGTTGGCGAGAGCTTTTACGTCGACGTTGGCAGCAAGGTAGAGGCGCGCTTTACCTTTCATTGACATCTTCGCAATGCCAAGCTTTTGCGCCTCCGACCATCCTCCAACGGTCGCCGCAAGATCTACGCTCTCTAGGAAATCATTAATGTCCTCCTTTTTGTCTCCCGAAAATGACTCAATAAATCCCAATAAATTTGGGCCCTTGATTGGATTGGCTTGGCCTGGATTTTCGTTTTCGTTCACCATTTTTAACAGAAAAATCAAGAAAAAATAAAATATAAAAAAAACTGAGGGTCAACGACAAATAGATCAAATAGAAATGAGTTTAAACGTACCAAAAATAATTATTACGCCTCATTCAAAACACGAAAATTAATTGAAACATTAGTTTTAACACTTTGGCAAAAATACACAAAACAACTCTTCATAGTTCACTGGATATTACTGGATTTCACGCGGTTAAAATACTTAAAAATTTTCACTTACCCTAAAAACTGGAATTCATCTCGAGATAATCCTTCGTAGCTGGAGTTCTTCATTTTAGCTGGATTTCTTCCGTAGCTAAAATTTGTCCGTAGCTGCCACCATTGTAACACTTGGGTGGATCGTTGGCTGGGACGAGCGGTGGTTAGTCAAAATCCCATGGTTACAAATTGATTAGTTTAGATAGAATACTACTTTATTAAGATTTACCACGTGCTACAAATATGTTATAAATTAACTACATGATGTGAGGAGTGAACTCACTAGAAGCCTGTGCTGAACTCCACTGACTATTGCATGCTCCCGATGGTCGCATCAATAGTATAGATGACACAGCTAATCACACGGTCTGATCGTGAGATCGGCTGAGCTAGCTTGCGCGTAAAGCCTTGCAGTGTAGATATAAGAGAAACCTGACATCCTAATAATGTCGAATTACCGCGTGGTCAGTTCAGACTTCTAGTGGGAAAATGTACATAAAAATGTACTTGTTACATTAATATAAGAAACAAACCTAACGCCTTGTCAATCAATTCTTGTTGACAGGCTACAGGAAGACAATCTAATCAAATGCTTCAAAAATCATCGATAACATGTTCAAAATATCTGCAATAAATTTGACTAATTTTTCAAAAATCTTCAAAAATAAAATAACACTTAAAATGTTGGTCCCCATGTCCATGCAAAATTGGAAGTTGGTCAGTCCAGCGGTTCCCTTTGAAATTTTCAATCAATCACGGAATCATTTTCAAAATGTATACCTATACGTGACCGTTATTATGACATTAGTGTGTGTGCAAAATTTCAATCGATTTATTGGACGGTGCGAACTGGACTTTGCCTACAACAAAAAGACCACAGAGAGAGTGCCATCAGCGCCCGCAAATACCTAGAGTGGGTGGACACTCAAAATATACTTGCTACAAAAACAATTGGAGGGAGGGGGGGGGGGGATCTTACAGAATCCCTCCAGTTCCAGCCCTCGGGTGCGTTTTTACAATTTAAGCAATTTAAAAGTGGTTCCCGGAGAGCGTTTTTATAAAATATAAACAATTTAAAAGTGATTCTGGGGTGCTGAACAGCTCAAATTACAATAAACAAACACCTGTTGGTACCAACGAGCTTGAATGGTTTACTATTATGTTCAAACTCGTTGATCGGTGCCCTGCAGGGCGACTTTTGAATTTAACAATTTATGAGTGTGCCCGGCGTTGCTCGTGCCGGAGGGTGGTGGGGGGGGGGGGGGGGGGGGGGGGTGTACATGAGAGTAGAAATTCAGGATATTGTTTCATAAGTTTTATTACACCTGATAATGTCAAAAAGTGAAATTATCTCTCGTACATTCTGCCTTTAACCTGAATTTCTTCAATTAGGGGTGGTTTGGGGGAGGGGATGAGTAGCCTGAAATGTGGGCAACACGACGTGTGCCAAATTTTATTGAGGTCAGTCTATGGTGCAGGAGTAATGGCCGAAAGTGTCAATTAAATTTTTTCAATTGGTGGTTTTTTCAATTAGGGGTGGTTTGGGGGAGGGGATAAGTACTCTACGATGTGCGCAGGATTAGTCAGAATCTCCATACCAAATTTGGATGAGATCGGTCAAAGTGTGTAGAAATGTATGAAGAACATACATACAGACAGACATTCTACTTTATAGTTATAGATAGATGGAGGACATATTTTATTTTATTGGGGGGGGGATTGCCACATCACCGCCCCCCACCCCCCACCCCCTCCAGCCCTGGATCCGCCACTGATCTGCGGTGGGATGATGTTATGCAAGCAAACTTCAAATTATAATGATTTAAATTTAAAAAAATGAAAATATAAAAGTATTTACGTTGAAGAATCCTTTTTTTCTTCAATGTGAAGATTATTAAAATAGATTCTGTCAAAAATTTCGATTGTCGAATTTAAAATCACCCGCCAGAAATCTGAGTCACGGCCTCTTGGATCAAATCTTTATGATTTCTGAGCGTACGTCATTCATTAGAAAGACCCCTCTAGAAAGGAATGAAGATTGTGGAGTTGTGCGCATGCGCTGTTTGCAGTGTAAATGTAGCCTAGCCTAGTCAGAGATCCCCCATTTTGGCCACATGTGAGTACGTTTGAGTTGAATAATAGTATATATTTTAATAGGTAGAGTAGGTTTAGCAGAAATGTCGTAATAATATATTTGATGTTGCATTTGCAGCATTCAGAGTTTTCAATTTCTTGCCAAATATATCTATTAATAATGCCAGATGGCCGCGTCACCGGCTTCAAGATTGACAAGACACGTTTTGCCGAGTGTATAGTTTCCCGCCATGTTGGGTTTCGTGAAAATTTCATATGCTTTCTTTTGTAGTGTGGTCTTTCGTCCCCAAATAAATGGGATTTTATTGTTTCAAATGGAAAATTAATGCATATTTCTACACCATTATACCAGTAGTAGAAAACGTATGTTCTGACGTTTCTGTTGAGGATCACTACAATTTTCTACTCGACTTGCACCTACTTTTAGGTGGTCTGGTTATGTAAAGTCGAAATTACTGTTCATATTTGATGATCTTCATCTTGGTGATCCAGATAGGAAGTTAAATCAATCATTCATATTTTAAATAACACTGTTTTTACATCTTTTGGGTAGGTAGTACCTACTACAGAGGACTTTGACCTAGCTTTGCAATCTCGGATTGACCCCTAGCTCTATGCCACATGGTCATCACCATAAAGGAACAATCTTGTACCTAAGGTGGACACTAGGTAGGTAGGTAACTAGACTGAGAGGTGGGGCATCCATAGACAGTGTTAGACAATATTGTATTTGGATTATTTTTATGTTGTTGTTCATTGTACCTATCCAGTACTGATACAATTTGTTATAATTTTTTCAGACTCATTCCTGAAGAGACAGCTACAACCATGGCAGACATTGAAGATACCGACTTCGTGACTGGAGACTCTGGTGCTTCAGTTGCCTACCCAATGCAATGCTCGGCTCTACGTAAAAATGGATTTGTTATGATTAAGGTAATATGAAATTACAGTAACCTACCTTGTAGGACAGGTCCTACTACGTAGGGAGGAGGTACTAGTACCTAGATCTACAGCTTCTACCTCGAAGAGTGAAATGGCAGGTGGCTAGTTGTTAGGTATAGATGCAACAAGTTCAAGTGCAGAACTAAAAGATAAGTTCTCCCTCCCCCTACTTATTTGTTATTTTAAATTGTCCACAAACAACAGAATTCCTTTTCTCGGGTGTGTTGTAATGATCTCTGTGCAGAATTGCTGCATTGGTTGCTCCATTGGTTGATGGATTTAACTCGATAATAGGCAACTGGATAGGCTTAGGATGTGGACTACGACCTTTACACCCACCAAACATTGAAACATAAACCAAGTCATCACATCAATGCTATGAATATACTTCATATTGTAATGTCAGAAGTTTGTTTTACCTAAGTGTTATGCTTTCTGTTGAGGCCAGATACCATACAGCTGCATTTCCTTTGCCATGTTTCTCTCCCACACACAACAAATATTGAGACTTCATTTATTTACAATAACATTGTTTTTATTCAACAAGAACATATTTCTAGTGCACACAATGGAAATAATGTCATTTTCTACTGGACGCCCTAGGGTTGCACTGAAATGACGTCACTATACAAGACTCATGCAAATTTCAAACTGAGTGCAGAACTGGTGCGGCCAGTGGAAAACAGCATTATTTTCTCCGTGCAACTCGCCCCACAGATGGTTTACCTTGCGTTATCTTGACTTCATAATCCCTTCACTACAGTGGCATTTTTTAATGTAGGTACACCTGGGGTCAGAAAAATTGACGGTAAACTGCTAAGTTGGAGCTCGAATTACCGTCAACATTTGTTAAATGGAGAATGAATTATTATGTATGAGGGTTTGAATGGTCCTTATAATCAAACCCTCCAACCCCACATGCTTGAAAACTGCGTTTTCCTCCGTATTGTCATCTAGTTAATCAAGTTTTGAAAAGACCAAGTACCTACAATTTTGAAAGCAATTTCTGTGACCGCGGGTGTACCTATGTCAGTATTCAGTAACTTTGCAATGAGATCATTTAATTTTTAACATCCATTTGATGTGAAGGATCACCATAGCATCCGATTATTGGAATACAACCAAATAAATGCATTAACAATGGTTTTTCTTTTTTCAGTCTCGCCCCTGCAAGATTGTAGAAATGTCCACATCGAAGACCGGCAAGCACGGTCACGCCAAAGTTCATCTCGTTGGTATAGATATATTCTCTGGCAAAAAGTATGAAGATATCTGTCCATCAACGCACAACATGGATGTGCCTTTCGTCAAGCGAGAAGACTATCAGGTACCTATTATACTGTGAGGGCACATGGATGGACAGGCGGAGGCCTCAAGTCTAGTCCTTGGGACCAGGAAGAGGATGGATATTCTTAAACCAAAATTTGGGTTACAATTAATATCTCCCATGTAATAATACAAGGGACCCGAACCTTTATTAATAAAGGTACGGTTCCACAATATTATTTTATAAAGTTTCGGTTCTGGTTCCGGCATAAATGTTCCGGTTTTTCGAATTTTCATTCAAAACCTACTAGATTAAAAAATTGCAGCATTTTGTAAAATTTAATGAAATTATTGAATTTGGATTTTTCCTATTCATTAATGAAAGCAAGCCTTGTACCTAGTGTCTGTGTGCGAATACCAATACTGAACAAATGCAAGGCTGGTAATTCCTGAATGATAATGATGTTGTCTTTAAATGTTGATCGATACGATTGGCGACCAAACCCGTTAACCATTTGGCAATTGATCTCAAATTTTAATCCTTGTTAGATAAAAGACAAACTTAGGGTTATCACATGGTACATTTTTAATTTTATGCTTTGTTAATTAGTAATAATTAGTTGATTTTTGGTGAATTATGGTCTATTTTCTTGTCTCGCTGGATACTGTATGAAATTTAATTTTAATGTGCCAAGTGAAACCCTACCTATGTTTGTCTTATCTAATCGTGATTAAAATTTGAGATCAATTGGTTAACGGGTATGGTCTCCAATCGTATCGGAAATTCCATAGTTTTGCGCGGCTTTGTTGAATAACCGACTCCTTATTGAGAACGCACAAAGCAAAAATGAAAAAAATGCTACTAATATGCAATCAGACTGATCATGTGAATATTCTGTCAAAGACACCCTATGAAACAATTTTTCTCTCTCAATTTGCTAAAACGGCCGAGCGCTTGCACCACTCTAAAGAACCTTTTAAATAAAACCTTTAAGAACTTTAAGAACCTAATAGATATTATTAATTATAAAGGTGAACTGGTTCTTGGGAAAAAAGTATTCAGTTCTGGTTCCAAAATTATAAAGGTTTATAGACCGGTTCTCGGTTCCGTTCCGCGTCCCTGAATAATATTAAGTTTGTTGGATTGATGATTCTGGTGCGAGTGCAAGAGAAGCTTGGATGGAGCACCAGCTTCAATGTTAACAAATTCAAAATCTTTGCAATTCTTGGTTTAGAATCTGTTCTGTTTGCCAACTGAAATTGGATATTTGAGATAATGAACGAATTGAAGTAAATCTTTGAAATACAGAACATACCTTTCATATTATTTAATCACATTCACACCTTGTATGCAAAAAATCAACTGTCAACTGAAAAATGTAATGCTAATTGCTGTTTAGGACGATGGTTATGAAAAAGCAAAGCTAACCTAACCTCAAACCTTCAAAGTGACACTGCAAAAGGGTTTGAATTTAGACAATTTTAGTTTAGAAGATTTGAATTGCATAGTGTAATTATATCCACTTCCGAAATGTAATTGTAATTTTGTAATTGCTTTAAATATCTGCTTTCTTAATTAAATGTGTAATTTGTTACGTTAGCTCCACTATGGGCCAACATATTAAAAGAATGTCAGTAAGAATTTCATTTGTTTGCCAAAAATGTGATTACGTAGTTATACATTTTAGAAGCATGCTAAAACATGGTTTTTCTTTAGTGGTCATCTTGATTAATTGAACGTCGATTGGATGTGCACACATGTACACTTGGCCAAACAAAAATTGATCAATTGAACAATCAATAGAAAAATTGAACAAAAACAAGCTTTTATAAGTTATGATGGGACATGACCAGCAGTCATTCAAATTTGTTCAACAATCAATTTTTGTTTGGCCGAGTGTACATACACCCAATAATAAATCATAAAACGGTATTTTAATGAAACGGATTGGCCGCTTGTCAGGTTTCTTGACAATCAATCCTTGTTATTATCAATGAAATCAGAGCTCAACTACTAGAGGTAGATGACGAGTTAGCATAGACTTCATGGGATGATGCCATTGCCAACACATTTTTCCAGCCAATCCATTTCTTTCAAATACCGTTTTATCATTTGCTGAGTTTACCTTCCATTTTTATTTTCAATTTGTTCAACAACCCACATTTTTTGAGACTATTTTTGTGTATTTCAGCTCACTGATATCTCTGATGATGGATACTTGTGCTTGATGTCCGACAACGGAGACATCCGTGAAGACCTCAAAGTTCCGGACGGAGAGATTGGTACTCAATTACGTGCTGACCACGAGGCTGGCAAGGAACTGCTGGTAAGCCCATTTCATTGTATTTACCAGTATTTGGGCTGGGTTTTGATTTGTCCATAGTTTTTGGATTTTAATTCAATTGCGTTGCATCTTTTTTGTTAGGTATCATGTCATTAACCTTTTCACTGCCGTGGACAAGTATACTCGGTCTAGTACAGCTTGCCAGCACTGCCATGAACGAGTACCTATACTCGTCCTTACAGTGTTTGTATTAGCTGCATTTTTCCCGCCGTTTTAGTCGACCAATCAAATTCAAGAACTGATGTGTGCTGCCATATCTTCTCTACTATTTACAATTAATGAGGATTTAGTTTTCGATCGGTAAAGAAGTTTAATTTGCTTTTATTCCAGCTGAGAAATCCAGTCAAGGTTGAGTAATCATTAAAATGGCCACGGCACTCTATATTTTCTGTGCGCAAGAAGTATAGTTTAAGACAGTTATGTTATTAAACAAGGACTTTATGATTAAATATGTGAACTATATATTATGTGCCAAACCCTAATAGAATAATGTAATCCTGTGTTTATATAGAGTACCGAATTTACTCGCGTAAGGCGCAGTTACATTCAAAAATTTGCATTTCAAAAAGTGAGGTGCGCCTTATACGCGCCTATAACTATATAGCGTTTTCCAAGATTAGCTTTCTGAAAACTACACTGCGCCTTATACGCGAGCTAATTTGGTAGGTATGACAGTTTTAGTTGTGACTGAAATTTCGTGAATTAACGTGGCAATGAGGGGCCGTCTAGGGCAAAATAACCTGGCAGTTAAAAGGTTAAAGGCTTAAAAGTGAAAGCTCATTCGTCACAGTTGTTAAAGATCCATTTAAGTTTTAAAATAGTCCTTTGGCTATGTCACAATCGCATGAAAAACTGTTTATCTTGATTCGTTATTAATTATCATAGGTTGATCAGTGATCGCAAATTGTTCACATTAGTTCAGTGTAAAGAGACTAGACCTACACTTCCCCACTGGGAAGAGCGTCATCTTACAATGCTGCCAATGCTAATCCTAAAAAAGTCCAGGGAGGGTAGACTCTCTAGTGCCATTTTCCACATGACAATGGAAGTCATTAAACAATCGATGGCTCAGTCGATACATTATCGTCATGATTCGTATAGTAAATGCATTAAATACGTAAAATATAATTAATTATTTATGAATTATATATTTATTTATAAATATTAAATATAATAATAATAATAATAATAATCTGTCCACTGGTTCCATCCATACAATGGGTCAGGGGGTGGGTGTTTCCACCAACACTAGGGCCGCAGGACTACTGGAGACCGGCTGGCCACGCCTGGCGTCTCCTCCTCGTCTTCTTCTTCTTCCTCCACTTTCAATCGATCCACAAATTGCCTCACCTGGTTCTGTCCTCCCACTGACTCTCAGCCTCCAACTCACTCCAACTTCCTCCTCTCTCCAACACATCCTCAATAACTCCAATCCATCTCTCTCTTGGTCTTCCTACTCTTCGTGGTCCTGAAGTAGCCGACTCAAAACACCCGCCGTGGCACTCGCCCTGTTCCCATCCTCTTCATGTGGCCAAACCACCTAAGCCTCTCTCTTCCCAGCTTGAAGCCCAATCTCTCTACCCCCCGCTCACTTCTTATCTTCTTACTTCGAATCTTGTCCATTCTTGTGACTCCCCCCTTCACACTCCTCAAGAACTTCATCTCCGCTGCCTGAAGCTGATCCATTTCCTTTCCTCCTGCTGACCACGTCACTGCCCCGTATGTTAGAGTTGGCAGGAAATACATTTTATACATTAACATTTTACACACTTTTGGAAACTTCTCATGCCACAGCAACATTCCTCATATGTATATATTTACATAAACATTTACGTTTGTAGTATTATGTAACGAATAGTTCTCTCAGTTCCCACCACCACAGCGTTTCAGGAGCGCTGCGGTTTTTATCCTACCGACTTCGGACGTTTGTTATTGGCTATTTTCAGATCGCGAAAATTTGTAAGATGACGCTCTTCCCTGTGGTGGGGCGAGGGAAGTGTAGGTCTTGTCTCTTTAGTTCAGAGTCAGACAGTGCCTTCTGTTATTGAGCAACCATCATGTGAAATATTTGTTAACTTAACGTAGAAAGTTGTAGAGAATTTATTGTTCTTTGTGGAATTGTCCTATCAACGAAACTTTTAATATTTTGATTTTTGATCCAAAAGTTATATGTGGTTAGGTATTTTTTGCATAAAATTCCCTGGTTTGCTATTAAGCTGGTTTCAAAATAGAGATTTGGAGGGTTGTTCTTCCTCTTGACAAAGTACCTACTTAAAATTTATTGGTTAATCAAATTGATCATCATTCTAATAATTCTGATGACAGTTGTTTAATTGAATTGTATAGCTCTGGAGTTCCTGTTGACCATGAAGCTAACTGTAAAACATCCTCATGTATTTTTCTTGTTTTCCAGTGCACTGTACTGAAGGCTTGTGGAGAAGAATGTGTAATTGCCATCAAAACCAATACCGCTCTGGACAAATAATAAGATGGACAGTGAAGAAATTGACAAGACGTAACCAACGAGCGAGGCAGGACCATCGTCTTGTCAACGTTTACCTTATCAACAATATTCCAACAATACATATTGTACTCTAGCTGTTACAGTTCTGTTGACAGCCGTAACGGTGGCAATTTTGGAAAAGCTTGTTTAATTTCTTTTAAAAGGAAAGTCCCAGGAATAACAATATGCAGAATAACAATAAAAGAAAATCACTCCTAGCAAGAGTTTGCTCTCTCTTCTCCTAATATTAATAATTAGGGTGCATTGACATCCGTATAAAGCCCAGCATAATAATAGGTGGCTTATATTACTGCACAGTAGATGCAAAATCAATTTTCTTGTTCTCTTCACGGACTACTTGCAAACCCGTATGTTACTTTGTGCCAAGGATGATTTGTTCACGTTTAACCCTTGGATGAATGTCAATTTACGTGGTTTTTTTCGATTGCATTGACCTGCCTCGGGCATTGCTTTTAATATGGGTTCAACATTTTACTATAACTCCGTTCTTTTGTATTGTACTAGTTCTGGTGTTGGAAACATTTGAATTGGATGTTTGCACAGAAGTGATTTGTGACTGAATATTTCGGAACGTTTTGTCGAAAGTTATACAATAAGAGATTATTTGCAACCTCTGTGTCCATGTTTTATGCATTTCACCTTTTTGATAAATCCAGTTAACATTTTTATTTTAATAGAAACAGGTCATTGATGACTTACTTTTTTTGTTGGTAATTCTGAATTTATTATTAATTTTAATTTTCCAATTAAAATAATTTCTGCCAAGCAATCCAGCCTAAAATCTATTTTTGGTACTGTAGAATATCATATTTCGCGGCACTTAGTGTGGAATGTTAGCTTTTTTATGGTGCAAAGCTGCCGCGATTTTAATCCAGAGGTCATTAATCCTTTGGCTTCGGCAAGCAAGGTTGCAGCAGTGCAGATCGCTGGTTTTTTTTTCTTGCAGTTGGTATTGCTTTGTTGGTAGACTTGCGTGAGTGTGACGTCACCGGAAACAGGTTTTGCTTCCTAATTTGGGTGTGAGTTATCGATTCCCTTGGTAATGTTGATAAAGAGATTTAATAACAAATTTATTAGATAACACTCCATTTTACAACAATTTGGATAAAGCCAGTTAATGTTTAGTCTCTCTCTCTGTCTTTGGGAGCAGGATATAAACTGCAAAGTTTGCCATAATAATAAGAAACTGGTGCATTGGCTTGTGACATTTCATCGGTTTTGCCAGGACTAACCTACTCCCCACACACCTCTTTTGCACAGAAACACTAGCAGTTTTCACTACAATGGTAAGTACATTATTGCCCAGATATATTGCTTGATTGCTTTATAATTAATAATAAGATGGCATAGTAGTCGATGACACAGACTCAAAATAAGTAACCTACCTGCAATAGGCTAGGCATTGTACCTACAGAGCTAGCCTTAAGCCTAGATAGAGATTGAAGACCTTCCTAGGATGGTCATGCACAATAGGTATTTCGTATAGGAGGTTGGTTTATTGATATAAGCCCAGCAGAAGGCTGAATTGTATTTCATATTAAGGTCCTAGGTAGGTATGCCTACCTACCTACCTTATCTATTTAGGCTGAGCAGAGCAGTTATCTTAACGCCTACTTGACAGTGACACCAATCGGGTAATACCTACCTACTACCTACCTTTATGAAACGTTGGTCAATAGGTCGACTTATATTAATGAATTCTATACGGTGTCAATGTCAGTTTTCAAAACGACTAGTAAGTATAGGTACCTACCTATGTCACACACGGACAATGAAAACGTCTTCTTTTAAATGGTACGTTGTGTTCAGCGGGTGTACAAACAATATTAACCGAGTTCCTGTTTAAACTTCAAAATGTTTCTTTAAACAAGATTGATCATCACTTTATCAAACTTAGGATTTAAATTTTGGTCCCTTGGTTGATTGTTTACGTCGTCATGAACATGTTTCATTTGTTGTTTCTAGACGGAGCAACAGATGGATTGCGCTTTAGACCTTATGAGGAGGTTACCGCCACAAGAAATTGAGAAGAATTTGAGTGATCTGATTGATTTGGTTCCCTCGCTATGTGAAGACTTACTCTCATCGGTTGATCAACCTCTTAAGATTGCTCGAGATAAAGATATGGGTAAAGATTACCTACTCTGTGATTACAATCGAGATGGAGATTCTTACCGATCTCCATGGAGCAACTCGTATGATCCTCCGCTAGAAGATGGCTCCATGCCATCGGAGCGGCTGCGAAAACTAGAGGTTGATGCAAACCATGCATTTGACCAATACAGAGAAATGTATTTTGAAGGCGGTGTTTCTTCTGTCTACTTGTGGGATCTGGACCATGGCTTTGCTGGTAAATATCCTCGTTGGAAGTAATTTCTACTTTCGCCTTGCATAGAGCGTAAAAGATCTAATTATTTCTGCTTTTTATAGGTGTTATATTGATAAAGAAAGCTGGTGATGGGTCAAAGAAGATCAAGGGATGCTGGGATTCTATCCACGTTGTTGAAGTTCAAGAGAAGACAAGTGGACGAAGTGCTCATTACAAACTAACCTCTACGGCAATGCTATGGCTACAAACCAATAAGACGGGCTCGGGAACGATGAACTTGGGTGGCAGCCTCACCAGACAGGTATGTCAATCAATGGAATGTCACATTTACTAGATTCTGCTTGTTTTAATTGCCTTAAAATCCCTATTCTACGGAGATTAGTATCTGAGTTTGGTCACACGCAATGATTGGCTTGTGATGCAATGGAGAGATGTGCAGTGGAACATTACCCTCTTTGCAGTTATAGAATCAGGGGGGGGGGGGAGCTTTGTGAATTCGGGCCTAGAATCAGTGGTGTAGGTAGTCGAGGGTAACGCCGTATACCTTATGTATTATTTTTGACCTGGGGTGTGTATCCCTACTATAAATAAACTAGGAAAACGCTCTGTGTAATGCGTTGATGAGCGAGCACGGATACGCGCAACACCTCGAACCGAAATTCTGTCTATCGAAAATATCATTAAAAGCCAATAATTCTTGAAATTCGTCAGACTTGTATAAAAATCTCCAAATATTCCTAAAACATTAGTCCCAATAACCATGCAAAGCTTGGACCTTTTGAACCTTTCTGATTGAACTGTTCATAGTTAATTCAAGAAAATGAGGAACACGACTGACCTCTGGTGGATTCTTTACTACTATTCATAAGGGGGATAATGGAGGATATAAACGGTTTATTTATGTAATAAATGATATAAAATTTGCTTTAGTTGTTATGGCTGAACAAGTAAACTTTGTAACTAAATCTAAATTTCATTTGTTTCTCCTTTTTCACTGCCCTATGGAAACATGAACATCAAAATAAAAAAGTGCATCTAAAAAGTTTCCTGCCAGAAGTGGCTCCATCACGTATTGCTTAGGTATTTGTTCGAATATTCAAAAATCTCAGGATCTCTTTAAAAAAAATATACCTGGGACCACTCATATGATATTAGTGTGTGTACTTACACAATATTAGATCGATCTGTTGAATGGTCACATCAGTTTCATACGGTTGAAAGTTTCTACCTACTCTAACAAGGCTCTAACTACCTTAGAACTATAAAGAGTCGAAGTAGCCGTGATCAATATTTTCGAGAAATTTGACAACCAACACGCAAAATGTCCGTAAAATGTCAATAACTTTTGAATTTAAACACAGATTAGTCTGAAAATTGTCAAAAATACAGATAATGTTGGTCCTAATGACCATGCAAAGTTTAACGACGATCGGTCAAACGGTTCTAGTTTAAATTTCAAAAATCACATGAAAGATTTTTTTAAATTTTAACCAATGAGAGGATTTGGTTGAAACTTTGTAAGATTTGGGACAATGTTGGTCGTAATGACTTGTCAAAATTTCAAATTGATCGGAACAACCAATAAAAGATAATTTTTTTAACATTTGAACCAATCACATGAGCTCGTTCAAAAACGATCCCAGGGACCGCATAGATTACGTTAGTATGTGTGCAAAATTTCAGATCGATTGGTTGTGCCGTTTGTGCTGGGCAGTGAACACACAAAAAAAAAGGACACACAGAGAAAGTGCCATAAGAGTACCGTGGTGCCGCTCGCTCAATAATCATTGGGATGATCAATGATCATGTGGCGTATGGCTTTTATCTTTAAATCATGCATATTTTAAAAAATCACAGTACCTACCTACCTACCTAAAGGTGGCATAAAGTTGTCATTTGAAACAGAAATTCACATATTCTTTTGCTTTTGCTAAGGAAACTTTAAATTTCAGAAATTTTAATTTTGTTTCATTACATGCATCACTATCTTTGAAAATAAACACTTGTAAGACATTTGTGGGAGAGTACAGAATTAGTAGACCAATCAAAAGGTACCGTATTTAGTGGATCAGGCAATAAGTGGACCGATCAGGCAGGTTGTTAAAATGCACAAGCGACTTTGAGGAAAATTTTCCTCAAAAATGTTTGCCCCCTAAAAATCAATCCACTAATTTTCTTTCATGTGTAATTTTGTAGCGTAGTATCCCTACGGTCTAGTACCTACCCATGGATTTTTTCAGAACTACACCAAAATAAGTAGGTAACCATTCTTAATTATAAATAATACAAATCGACATGAGCTGGCACTCTGTGTCCGGTCGCCATGTTCGTTCTTAGTTGTCGTGTAGTTCTTCTAGTTGTCTCTATTAGATGGCGCGATATACCTATATAAGGCGGTGAGTGACGACGCCTTTATCAAATCAAATGTGACACCTAGATGTGAAATGAAAATGCATACAAAATTTTAGTGCCTCCCTTTTGCTCCAAGAAACTATGCTTTTACAAATGTTTTATCAGTTGTCTACTAAACTGAGATAAGGACATTGATATGTACCTACTACCAATTTATGAAAATATATTTTTTTTAAAGAAATGAGAAAATATGTGAAGTTTTTGTGTTTAGTGTGAAATCAACATGGGAGTACTGTAAGACTTTGAATTTACCTAGTTACATCTGTAGCAGTGGTATAGTTGAGGGTATACGCGACGCGGGTATACGCCATATATAGTAGGTAATAAAAGAAAGAAGTAGATATTATACCAGGAACCAACTAGTAATAAAATACAAATATTTGATCCGAAACACTGGTGTTGTTAAGTATAAAATAAAAATGAGTCCGCAATATTTTGTCGATGCGTTCGATCGACTTCGTCAAACGCGACTACGCTTGACTGTGCTGGAGTCACGCTTGACGAAGTTGATCAAACGCATCGACGAAATATTGCCGACTCATTTTTATTTTTTGACAATACCAGTGTTTCGGTTCAAATATTTGTATTTTATTAATTAGTAGGTGTTACCTACTAATTTTTTTTGATCTGTGCATAATACCCATAACTCATTGTTGGGGTATATGCTGTAAACGGGCGTATATACACCCTTTTTCTTATAAAATCATGCCTGTTTAAAAAAAATTTAAGGTGACATAAAGCTGTTATTTTTTAATTTAAAAAAAATAGTCTTTAGGTGTGCTCAAGAAAACTTCAAATTTTGGAATTTTGAATTGTATTTGAAGCTTGAAATAACTCGAATATTGACGAAAATCGCAAGACACTTCTGGGAAAGTAAAGAAATAGTCAAGGCTTTTATTGCAAACAAAAAGGGTTTCAAGCTCGTTTCAAGTGTTAAAATCCACCAAAACGGTTGACCTTCAGGAAAATTTTATTGAGGGCTTTGCCCCCAAACCCCCTTATTTTCCTTCGTGTGCCGGTTTTTTAGCGTAGACCTACCCATAGTTTTTTTTAGGACTACACCACTGATCTTTAGTTATTAATGTAACTAATCCCTTACATGAGATGAAAAATTAATGGCATTTATAAAAAAAATATTAAAAATGATCAAAGTAAAGTTTACAGAGTAAATGTACCTTCTGACTTTCATTTGTGGTCAGGTTGAACAAGATGCATCTGTAAGTGAAGCGTCACCTCACATTGCCAACATCGGCCGCCTTGTGGAAGATATGGAGAACAAGATTCGCAACACTCTTAACGAAATCTACTTTGGCAAGACCAAGGACATTGTGAACGGCCTGAGGAGCGTACAACCGTTGGCTGATCAACGACAGCAAGCTGCACTGCAGCAAGACCTCGCTGCAGCGTTGCAGAGAAGACAGGCGAAGGAGAACTGACCACCTGACCAACTCTATCAACATTTGGACTAACTATTTATTACATACGAGGTGTCTCGAATGAAGGCTTGTTTGCTTGCAATGCCGGTGCTCTGCTTGACAAGTTACATCTTGAGATCCCATCAAGATATGAGTGATTAAGCTCAGATGTAGCCATTCTAGATAATTATCTACATTGGCTTGATACAAGAAACATTGCACTCTACATGATTTAGTAACTGTCCTTTTGATATGTTGGTCGTTTTTAAATCGTACCTATGTTAACAAATTCGAGGGAAGTTATTTGACACTACCTCAATTGTGTCAATTGTATAATGCTATCTAATAACTCAATTTATTAAAAAGTAACCAGCTATCTTTTAAGTAATTAAGATAACAAGAAAGCTGCATTTACGTCCAATTATTACAAGCTCTTATGCAGTGCTTCAGTCCATTGTAAAGTGACAAAATGTGACGGGAGGTACAGGAAAGGCCGTCCTGCTTCATAGCCTGTTAAGCTAACAAGATAAACTATGATTGGGCATAAATGCAGGCAAAAGCAAAGTGGACATGTCTTCACTGCGAACCTCGTCTTCCAGTTCCGCAGTTATCTATTGTTGATTTATTATTCACTGTTATTCATTGTTGCTTTGCCCTGTTCCTAGTATCTGAATTTAACTCGAGCTCTGAAGCGAGCCAACTAAGTAAATCTACATATTGTTTTTTATTTGTTGCTTTCAACAGTCAAAATACAGAATGATAGAACTCCTAGAAGAGTTAAATTTCTGGTTGAAATAAAGTGATTTTAGAGCCCCGATTCTGTAACTTTGCCTTTTAAATTTAAATGGTATCTTCTTGGAGCGATGTTCTTATGGCTCTGGTGTGATATCACTCAAAACAACAAGGAAAAATCTAGAACTTATTCAGAACTTTGTAGCTTCTTTTTTAATTGTATACACAATTTAAACATTGAATGTACCTATGCCTAAAATCATCTTGTTTCTGTAAAGATTAAAGTCCCCGGGTAGTTATTCTAAATTTCATTGTCGTGTCTACGGTACGGGTGATATAGATTCACTGGATGACAAGAGTGTTATAGCTGATCATTTTTAATGTATCTTCACACACCGACAACGAATATAGAGTAAGGACCCTGGTAAACGTCAACGATTCCTATATAGTTATGTAATGCAAAGTACCATTCTTTGAACAATGGCTTCTTTTTTCATTTCCAATCGTAACTCTTACATTATACATGACCAACTTCCCAAATCAATGTCCTTTTTTAGGATCATATATTTTCTTTTGTTCAACCAAAGAGTCTGTTGATCCACTTTTCTAGAAGTTAAGATTTTGATTTGGGAATCTGTTAATAATCCTTTATTTTTAATCCTGTAATGTCTGCGTGAACAAAAGGTTTGGTGCAATGGTAGGTGTTGATTTAAAATCTAAATAAGCGGCCAATTCAATCAATGTATACCTACTTCAACATCTAGAAATTTTTTATCTTCAGATTGTCAACTAGAGAAGAAGTGCATACGTACCTACCCAAGTGTGTCTCACATTTTGAAATGTATAATAATTTTCTTGATAACATGCAATACCATTTTGTACTGATGTACAGTATATTTCTAGATTTTATCTGCAAAGTGGAAGATTGCATCCTTCATTGACATACTTATGTTCAACTGCCAAGATGCAATTCTTATTCAGTCCTTGCTATTTAAATGCAATGTCAAGTATTCTGTTACAGTAATTGTAATTCAGTAATAATTATAGTATCTATTATTATAATTTGTATTCTTAATTTAGAACATCTGTGCAGTGCACTTCGATGCTAAATGTTACTATGGTGGAAGGTTTTCGGACCTTCGTGGAAAATGGGTTGATAAATAAAATTATTTTGAATGAACTTCATGTGGTATCTTCATTAAATAAAATTAGGTACCTTACTTACTATATTGAAAGAAGTAAAAAAGAAAAGGAAAAACAAATATCGGAAGACTGGCAATTTTGTAGTTTTTGATGGTTTTTGCTTGCTGCAAAATTGTTTGCAAATTGACCAATGTAGGTGGGCGTTGCCTTATGAAAGACAAAAGTATTACCATGGTAACTCCAGGGTTGTTAGAAAAAACAATTTTTCATTCAAACAAATGAAATTTAGAAAGATCAAAGAAATAGCTCACACGTGTTTAATCTAGTTTAATTTATCACTTGAAATAGTACAATCAATATACCTATTTCAATCATATAAATCATGTTTGATGATTTGCTGGACAATTATTACAGATGCTACAACGAAACAAATTATATTTTGCCAGGTATGTTGCCAAAGCGTTTTACTTTTTAATGGCGTCTGTCACTGGATAGTTTCGTCAACTTAAAAAGGCCCTTCCTCTCTTATGTGAAGTTAATTAAGACTGAACAATATTCAAGTAGATAGCTTAAAGCAATACTATTATTAACGGCAATTTGTTGATTGTAAAACTGTTAAATTCTGTACGAATTCAACATTATTCTAATAATATCATGTGTTCAATTTGTTGTGTATACAAGCTCTTTGGTTGTGACCAAACATTGACTTTTGTTTTATGACGTCGTAGTTTGGTCAGATCTACATTGGTCAATTGTCCAAAATTGGATGTTTCGAATATTATTTATACATATATTTTTTACAACTACGATCAACTACGAACAGGTTGGGTGAGTGGTTACCGCTCTGAACTTGTATTCCGGAGGCCCGGGTTCGATTCCCGCAGCCGTCCTTCCTGACTGGGGTTTTTTCGTGGTTTTCCCTCAGTCGACAGGTACCCTACTAATAGGCCACGACCGCCTCCTTCACACCCTCCATCCTTACCTACTCTTCACCATCATCTCCCAATCATCATCATAATCATTTATCCGTCGCCATTTAGCCTCGCTGCAGAACAGTGCGACGTTAAGCCCCAGACAAAAAAACGATCTTTGATCTTTTTCCAACAGCATTTTCGTACTTTAAATATTTGGCG
This sequence comes from Leuctra nigra, assembly GCA_934045905.1. Lineage (NCBI taxonomy): Eukaryota > Metazoa > Arthropoda > Insecta > Plecoptera > Leuctridae > Leuctra > Leuctra nigra. Next base: position 30,088,864 of record OW203761.1, on the reverse strand, counting down.
CGGTTGAACTCTGCGTTGTTTGCATTGACCTTGATTTGTACTGGCCGTGCTATTGGATACACTCGGAGTTGCTCGGAGCTTGTATGAGTCGGTTATGGAACGCACGCAAGTAATTGTGGCAGGGCAGGGCACTGCCCACCTGTGTGTTATGACTGTAAAGTGTTTGTAAGCTTGTTTACATAAATTACATTCATTACACTGTCACACTCCATCTAATTGAAACTAAAACGAGAAATTTGTAAGTATGTATCCGCAACGGTTTTCTAATATTCGTAGTTCCATTTATTATCTAGTTATTACTTACTCTTTGCCAGTGAACTTTTCGTTGCAACAGGTTAACTGTTAACTTGTCTAGTACTAGTAGTACCTACCTACTACCTGGCCTGCAAAACAATTATGTTCTAGGTACCTACCTACCTATTTTCTAAGGTCAATCTAGTTACTATACTATAAACCAGGGAAGAAATAGATATTGTGATTCATCTTTTACAGGCCGGCTGTCAATAGAATTCTTGTACAATGTGTCATTTCATTACAAAGCAGCACAGGTATTTCAATGAGTGTGTGACAAGTGTGCCTTTGTTTTTTGTGTGAATAACACTGTAGAACAGTAACTTCCTACATGTGTATTATGTGTAATAAACAATCTTCCGTGTGTGAAATCTATGAATGCCATTGAACTAATCAATGACCAAAGTTAGCCCCACTTAGCAGCCTCCTGTTACAGGTCAGTCCGCGAGCTGATTGCCAGCAGAGAGTTGAAAGCCGGTGACCGCTGGACGTCACATTGGATTGTCTGTGGCGCCTCTACATTGTAGTGACTAGATTTTACAGACGTAAACTTAGGAGAAGTAAAGAGTTTCTTAGACATCTGAAGAAGATGCCGACACAGATGTCTACCGAACCAGAAGTTCCCGAAATTCGAGTGAAGACAGCATACAATGGGTAAGCTTATTAATAAACACCCCTACTGCAAATTAAAGCTGTTCTCCTTTACATTTTGTGTTGCTTCATTGAAGTGATGAAGTGAATGATCCTGATGAGTGACTCTTTCAGGGAAGTGATGATTACCTACATCGACCCCCAGCTGACTGTGGAAGAACTTTGTCAAGAAATGAGGGACATCTGCAGATTTCCTCAAGATCAGGTCTTCACTATGAAGTGGGTCGATGAAGAAGGTAAATTTTATAAACACGTTACGTATCTCTTCATAAGATGGGGTGCTTTATTTGTGATTTATTTGTTCACATTACGAGGTGAAGTGAATGTACATAATTTTAATACTCGTAATAATTATAGGATCCAGAAATTACTTTAAGGTTTTTACTACCTTACTTTTTGCATTGAGCCAACAAGGCATATTCTGCAGTTCTTCCCTTTCCTTTGTCTTTAACTTGTCTCCAGCCAATTACAAAATAATTACACAGACATATGAGAAAACTGTAGATAAAGGAAAACATCCTTGGAGTTAGTTTAAAGACTCCTTTAGTTGATAGAATGAAACTAATATATGCTGTAACTAACTAATGAGGGTGGACATAATTTTATCCAAGGGCAAGTACTAAGGGCTAGCCTGACCCCCCTCCCCCAAATGCATTGATTGATTCACTTACTTTTGGATTGATCCTATCTCCCTTTGTTGAACTGAATGTTGTGTGTGTACCTCAAGGCTAAGAAGTACCTCGAGTAGAAAATTTAGTAGGTACCTATTATAAAATTAGTGCTGGTTATTTTAATTGTCTGTAAGTACCAACTAGGTACCTCTAAATTTAAAAATCTAAAATAAAATTAACATCCCTTATACTCAAATTTTTAAATCGCTCTTTCCTTTCTGCCTGTCTTAATGGCTAAGACCATTTTCAATGGTCTTGCCATTGAATTGAATGGTTTTCAAATTTGGCATTTTCAATAAATATGTGTAATCTTCCCCCCCCCCCCCCCCCCCCCCCCCCCAACTCTTCACTGAGCATTACTCGGGGAGTTTCTGAGTAAGAATTGTGAAGAAATGTGTTTATCTGCAGGTGATCCTTGCACAATATCAACTCAGATGGAGCTGGATGAGGCAATAAGATTGTATGAAGTCAACAAAGATTCCGAGCTGACAATTCATGGTAAGTAGTAACAAATAAGTTAACATACCTACATAATGCTTCACAAGATTAATTGATTCATTTGGTTGGATCAAACTTATTGATCCCAATAGACACAATTTAAGCTACAAGTGTCCTTGGGTATGTTTGCAATCATCAGTTCGTTTGATTTAGCTAAATATGCACCTAGTAACAAAACTATACTCTATATCTACCGAATCATTTTTAATTCCCTTGTGCTAAAAAATTACATTTTCGATTTCCTTGAGAGCAAAGAATTTAACATTTAGTATTGGAAATTAATAATGATGAGTTCTTCTTGGAGAGGAGTAGGTTGATATAGTAGTCTACCTATTCTCCAAACGAACAAGTAATATGATATTGATATTTTTTGTACAAAACAAAGTATAATATTAAAACCTCAGACTAGTTATCCCGAAATAATCTGCAGCTAAAACTGGGAAACAATTTAGTTATTATTGTCTCAGACTTTTTGGTGCTGCCAATATTTAGGTATTTAATTTAAATATGAAATTTAGAATTTACTATTTAGTAATACTCTAAACTGTAGGTAGGTTTACAACTACTCTTGTTGAGTGAGTAGTATACAATGTTATTTGAAGTCGTTGAAGTTGTGTAAGACTTGGGTTTTCTCCGCGAGAGGTTGTGTGAGAGATTGAAGGCGCCATAAATCCCCCCGAATGTTCAGTCTTCAGCATCCCAGTCAATTCACAGTCCAGACTGCTTGGCCAGCCGCCAGTTTTACTTTTCTGCAGAGGCGTCTTATTCATCCCTGCTAGCTGAAATAGAATCCTCGGCGTTTACATGGTTTGAAGTTACATTGCGTCAGAGGAATCTTTCTAATTTGCGTGACTGATGATAAAAAAATGATACTACTACAACTTATTTTTGTCGATATATTTAATAAATATTTTTATTTTAGTCACCTAATTATTTGTGATCACGCGGCCATAATTATTTAGAATCTGGGAAACAAGTTTACAATAAACCAGGATTCCTACAAAAATATGTAACAATTTGGTAATCGTGGTGGGATCTGCAACCCGGAACTTGCGTTGCGTTCCAAGGTTGCTGCCCCTGGCGCTCCAGGCAACGCGCATGACGGGCGTGTCTAGCGGGAGGCCTACATCACCGGGCTGCTGCTGTTTCACTTCATTCGCGGTTTGCAACCCTAGCGTCACGCCACCATTCCTCCACTCATCCGAGATCGAAAATAGCCCTCTACTCGAGACACATTTACAGACCGACTACGATCGATATTTACTGTTGCTATTGACTGATTGAGTTGTGAAGTGGACTAAACTCGCTGGTTCTGTGTTGGATTGTGTGTGATAGTTAAGTGCAAGTCAAGGTCATGGCGTGGGGTTACTGGAGCGCTTCTGCCGTGCCGGATCGCGGTCGCTCCCCTCGTCGTCAGACCTCCCCCGCGACAGTTCTGCCTCCCCCAATCGAGACTCCCCTCACCATGTCTCGACGCCCGTCATTGGACATGGCTGGACCCGCGGGGGCCCTCGCCCTCGTGCTCCACAACTCGCGTGTACCTTATCACGAGCGCGACCCTCCGCACGACCACATCGCCTTCCTCAATCTCGACCGTAGTCCGCCGCCCCCGCCTCCGCCTCTCGACATCTTCGAGTTCCGTCACGCTGAGCACTGTCAGCTGCATCAGCCGACGTGTCACCACGCTCTGACGTCGTCGTCCGAGGAGGATGAACCGGGTTATGCTTCAGGTAATGATGCATGCGGCAAGATCACAGATCGATCTGATGCAGTCGAGGGAGTCGCCCGATGATTGCATTGGGACACCCTGTTACACGCTGTTACATGCCAGAAGGGTTACAACTTACAGTCCTCTGACACGCACACAATCACGTTTCAGAAACGCTCTTTCGAAATGTCGAGCCCCAAGATTCATGTTCCTGTTACGAAAAACAAAACGATCTTTCAAAAGTGAATGACCGAAATAGCATGTTATGAAACAGGACTCAATGGATCAATTTATTTTTACACGCTTATCGACGTGATGTACGACGGGTAGCAAGTACAACTTTCTTGACTTTCTTGGCCAATAAGATTTTGTTCCGAATTAGAACGTATAATTGACAAAACACGTGCCTGTTCAATCTGCACATTGGTTAGCATGTGCGCTGTCAATAGTTTGTTTACCTATTACTGCAGTTACTAATCACTAATCAGTCATGTCTCCAGTGTGACATGCCGTGTTGTCCGACGAGGCCGTCGTTACTCACGGTTGTGCAGTTGGCGCAGCTGACAACGGAGAGATTTCTACACCGCGTAACAAACGTGACAGGATTAGTAGATGCACGGTGCACCGTCAGCACTTCTGACCAACACTGGCAAGGTAACTGATTCCAGTGATGGAAACTTGCTATTGCTGTCAACAAGTTCGAAGCTTTTTCTGCGTGGGTATTGGCCAAGATATCAAAAAGGTTTAATAATATATTTGGTATTGTGTTTGCGACAGATTGTTGCAATGTAACTTGACTTGTTGTTCCAATGCAGATGTTGAGTTAGCACAGTTTTTATTAATAGCTCGGAATAGGTATTAAATTAATAATTATCAATCAGAAATATACTCTACTTCCTACATAAATATCTCGTAATTCGTGAATTAAAAAAAGGAAAGGATGCATTAAATATATATCTATTCAATTAATCATTATGAAAAGGCGATTAAGTCGTCATTTACTTGATTTAGTTGTGGAAAATTGATATCTTCCGAATCCCAATAAGCGATGAACAGGACCCGGGACCGTCTAACAGGAGATCAACCTTTATGTCTCATAATTTTGTAAAAGTTACAACGACGACCATGTGATCCATACAACTTACAAGTAATTCGTACCCAATCTCCAAATGGTACGCTACGCGACATCGCTAACGGTAAACTCTCCCTTCGATAATAATGAGCCGCCTGGAAGGCAACTCGACGACGTCGTCCAGCTATCGTCCCTCCCCACATATGCGAAAGAAAGCAATTCGATGGCGTGTAGCTTCTGACTTGATCAGTGACCGCCGCTAAATGCCGTGTATGCGGATCAATAACACGGGGAGAGATGTGATCTCGGTGACCCCCTATCACGACCCAGTGACCCCAGGTCGCTGATTGGTCGAGACAAGGTCACGTGTGGGCTGCCTCCAGGGCGGGAAACTCGAGGCGCCTGGCACAGACATATCGCGTTACATGGCGACTGATTAAACAGTGTCGGTAGAGGGTGGAGGGTGTGCGATTGGCTAGTTTAGCTGTTCGGAGACATGCCGACGCGAGGGATTTCGTGATATCGATCTTGATTCTCTGTGCTCTTTAGATTGTGTCCGTGCTTTGGTATTGCTGGCCACGGACACCCTCGGACATTAGTAGTTGAGATATTATTGATGAAGTGGGACAATTGGGATCGCGATTAACATCAACTCCTGGAGAGCCGAGGACCAACAAACACACACATATACAGATTTTTAAAAAATAATTTACTAGCTAGTAAATACCCAAAACATTAAGGAACTGATGTTTAATAGAACAGGGGTTATTTTTTAGTAAAGTTGTACTGCACGACAATATCATTAGTGATGATTTCAGACATTTTTATAAAGGGACAAACCAAAATTTAGGGCGGGCCAAACAAATATGTAAAAAATAGGTTATTCAAGCATTATTCTGAAAATGAAAAATGGACAAACATATCCACGCTCGCATTACACATAAAAGCAATGGGCGCACAAGCACGTGAAAATTTGTAATTTCTTGGTTGAATTAAAAGTGTTTTATTCGATTGAAATTTTATCAGCAAAGAGCTTGTCTATAGATGCTGATTTTTCTCATTATCCTCACATTTCCCATCTAAATTTTTTTCTAAAAAGAACTTTGTTTATGTAATAGCATAAGTTTGCACACATTTTTAGGTAGGTAAATTTTGTATGTAACTTTGTAGGTAATTTTGTAGGTAATTTAACTTCGTTTTATCTCTCCATGAGGTGGGTGGGGGGAGGGGCACTTATGGATCCACACGAGGGGGGTGGGCTTTCTCCCCTATTTTTACATTGAGTCAAAAAGTATTTTTAATAAAATAAGGTCTCGTCAATGTTTAATCTCCATTGCAATTTCGAACGATCGGTTGGTCTGTGCGTTGACGCGCGTGTGTGTTCGAGCATTGAGACTGACCATTGAGACTGACAGCCCATGCGGCACACATTTCAGTACGCCGTGTCACACTCAACATTGTCGCTAATGTCAAGCGCACGACAGACTGAATGATCGCACTTGCAAACATTGACATCATCAAGTGCGAGCTACGTGCCAACAGCGGATCCTGTTCGAATTATCTTTGCGTTCTATCTGTGAAATGATAAAACCGAGGATGAAACCATGGACTGGAGTGAAACGATGTTTTAAAGTTGTACACTAGCAAAGCAATAAGTAGAACTCAAAATGCATTGCAGAAACCACAAAAGAAAATGTATTATGTATTATGAGCGAAGCGAGCGTCTCAATTCAATGCTACGATACTTTCTTCTGTTTTCATTTTTTATTTATTCGTGTGCAGTTCCGCTCCATGGACCACACCGTTTCTCTAATCGAGCTGAAATTTTGCAAGGGTATGAAGTAAAAACTTCATAATTATAAATTAGAACACAAAATGTGAACACACATGCGCAAACCCCCGATTCTTGGACTGGAACCTGTAGTGCCAAGTGTTGAATCCATACATATGAGGGGTGGCACGGCACAGCCCACATTTGATCCCCCCCCCACCCTCTTGGAAGAAAAGTGTAAAAATTGGTTAAAATATTACTCATAAACAATAAATGAAACCAATTCAGAATATTTTACAATGTTTAAGGACACGATGTTTTGAGGTGGAAATAATGAATGCACTAGGCGTAGAGCAATGCAATGGAACGCTGTAATAGTAATCCTTCTCCCGATTCCAAGAACTGGGTCGGGGGTGGCGAAGGTCACCATTAACTAGGGCATCGGACTCCTGAGCTACCTTGGCTCCTTCTCATCTTCTTTCTTCTCCACCAGCTTCTTCCATTTCTCCCCGTCTTCCCACAACCTTTCTTCCTCCACTTACCTCCAATTAAATCCAGGAAGAAATTATTATTCAGAAGGAGATAACAGAAATAGTCATTGCCCAAGAATTCACCGCGATCCAAAGTATAAAACTGGACCATCATGGACCAGATCTGTTTTGATAGTGGGTAGTAGCACAGTAGTAGTGGATATGCTGATTGCTGATCAATGATACAACAACGATTTGCCTGTAGAGGATTTTCAATATTGTTGCTAAGTAGATGTCTAAACTCTTCGAAGAAGATAGCTGGGCGTAGTTTATGTCAAAGGGGATGGGGTGGGGTGGGGAAGCCTCCCTCCTCCGGTCTCCCCTGACCTGACCCTATAATGCAATTACGACCCCAGGAACTAGGCTGCGGTGTACTGGTTTGGATCCACGTTGTTTCGTTCGAGCAATTAAAATATTTATTCATTCGTACACCAGTATTATTGAAGTAGTTATGTGTTTTTGGAACCGTATTTAATGGCCGTAATGCGTAAAAATGCCGTGAAGACACTAATTGTAAATGTGCCACCCCATTAGCTGGTCTTGCTAATTTTGTTCCGACTGCTGGCATGGAACACAGCGGAAAGCACTTAGTGCTTAGCGGAAAGCACTGTGTTACTTAGCGGAAAACACTGTGTTACTTAGCGGAAAACACTGTGTTACTTAGCGGAAAACACTGTGTTACTTAGCGGAAAGCAATCGTGGAAAATGAGTTATTGAGTTATCTATCTGCCTGAACCCTGGATATAAATAATATCCTGTTCTAATGAAGCAGACGATAAAACAAAACTACAAAAATGTGGTCCGATAATACTCCTGTGTTATACAGTCGATGGCGGCTGCCTCAGATTTCTTATCTCTATGCACCCACAATCACTGTTCATAGTTCCTGTTTGTACCGCCAGGCGAGAGATGTCTTTCTTATCAGTGTGTCTCGAGTTGTAGTCGGAGGATGCACGCCGGCGTCGTCAACAGCAGATACATCTTGTTTACTGGTACGAGTACATCAATCTCTCCTCGCTTTCCCATCGCTTTTCATTCTCAACTCATAAATCATCTCGCAGATCGAGTAGCCGCCATGTTGCAACCCGCGTAACCATGGTGACCGGGGCAGCTGGTTGATAAGAGAGCAGAGGGAGGGGACTGGAGCAAGGTCGCGCGTCCCATCGATTTCCATCCCGTCGCTCTCGCTCTTCCCCGGGAGCTTCATCCTGCAGGAATTGGGAATCGTGTCAAGGTGGTTAGAGTGGATTTGCCGCAATGAACACGCCTTGTTCTCGATAATGCCCTTTGCGGCTGGAGGTGCAGACAAGTGGACTAGAGGGGTGTCGTGCCCTAACCCGGTCTGACTGAACCCTCACATGTTTGCTCCGCCGCATTTGCAGTCATTAGGCTGGAAAATGTTGCGTGTCTACAGTCTTAAATTACTCGTAAATAAAAGTAAATCACGCCACATGAACATCCCCAAGTTAAAACTTGAGTTTTTGAAGTGCAGGGTATGATGAGTAGTATATTTATTGTCTTTTTCAACAAAAGTTATTAATTTTACATTATTCCAAATGACAATATGAATGTAGCTACCCACGTGGTACCAAGTCCATGGTTACAGATACAAGACTTGTGGTATTTTCTGTGACCACTTTGGAACTAAAATTAAATTATTGCTAAGTACACATTCCCTCATCATGACAGCTGAGTATCGTTTGAAGTTTCCTGAGCTTTTTCGCAGTGATGTCAGTCTCAATCCCAGTTATGGAAGGCTCGTGGTTCCATAGTAAGTGCATCACTGTGAAGCAGACAGACCTGTTCAACAATTCCAACAAACTTTCGAATTGTGAAAATATGAGTTGTTGTCCAGCCACATTAAAATATAACTAGTATAACTTTATAACTTTATAGCTATAACTTGATAGTGGCTTAGTGATTTTGACCCATTTCTAAAGAAATGTTTAAATGTAATGTAGTAGTATCATGTAAAATAATATTGCAAATTTAAATTTGATTTAGAACATGAACTAGCTTCCGTGATATTCTAATTTTTGTATGGCAATTTTCTTCAGTGTTGTAAAGTACGTCATTCTTTATACGTTTGCCCTAAATTAACAGTAATTTCCCTTGGTGAGAATTTAAATAAAAATGAACAATAATTAAGAAAATGTCACAATTAAAGTTGGAAGACAATTTCGTGAAGAAAATTAACAAAACTGAAATAATTAAAATGAAAATTATGATGCAATGTACGAAGTAGCCGTAACACAATTCGCTAAAATATTTTAGTAGGTACATTAATACTAAGCTTCATTAGGATTTATTTCGTGGCTCTTACGGGTTAACTCCTCTCTGTCATCCAGTGGTGTACTTTGTCGCAAACGATACATGGATGCGCTTCGTCGAGAGAACCCACAGCAGTTCGAAAAAGAACTTCGGTTCTTGGAAGAACATCAGTCGAGCGCTTTGCAAGCTGTCCGAGTCCACAGGATTTTCACTTTTGGCTTCCGTCAAGTCCCTGACACAAAACCCTTGCTCACTTCCGCCGAGAGTCGTAGAGTCTTCGTTCTGACTCGACAATAGCCAGACTGATTGATCATTTACAACACAACATCTACCTCGTTTATTTGCAGCTACCCAAGACATTCTAATAAAGGAAAATTTGTAATAATTGCATATTTTTATTGTTGTTGTTAGTTTTTTTAGCATGCACTTAGTTATGATTTAGCAATTAAACAAACATGATAAGCATTGAGAGGACTATTCATCTGCACTCTGCAGTATGAAAGGATATTTCTTAATTTAGAAATCTATAGGTACAACAGTTTACTTTAACATTTCAACTCCTGAATATTATAGAACTGTGTTACACTGGGAACTAGATTGAGAGTTTGTCTGAAAATATTGTGATAAGTATTAAATAAATAATTTGTGAAGGTATTTACTATTTAACCCGAAGTAAGATATGCAATGAAGGCACATTTATATACCTTCTTTTAATTTCATTGTAGGTATGAAATTGTAGGTCCTTTAATTGTGTAAAATTTTGTATATACAAATTAAAACAACTAAAAATAAGATCGACTAATGTAATGTCATATCGAAAAACAAAGAATAACTGAGCTTGTAAAGAGTGACTTCAATATTGACATTTCACTTCAATATTCATTATTTGTAAATAATCAATTAACAGTGTTCAGCTGATACCTGTTGCTCATTTTGTTCATTTTGTTTGTTGAGCCAACTGTGTTGACTGTTGAACTTTTTCATGTTGTCAGTAAAAATTTAAATCCTGAAGTTGAAAATCAAAATAATTTAATATTGTCATAAACTTTCTTCTGGGAAACATCGTTTTGATCTGCCAATGCCAATGGAGTAAAGACTCCAACCCAAAGTGCGTACCTAATTAATTCCACTTGGATCTCATGTTAATTCTTTTTTATTTCAGTCTTCCCCAATGTACCGTCGGCGCCGGGGATGCCCTGCCAGGGCGAGGACAGTAAGTTAAACTTTAATTGTTTATTATCAGGCCTGACTGGGGATGCATTCTTAATTAGAGTTGTACATACATACTTGTTTTAATCTCCTTTGTATTATTAGTACCCTATAAGGAGTATGCACGTGATCTGTGATTTTGATTTTTGGCCGCCATGACGGGTAGGCTCAAGCTTGTCGAGAGCTTTATTTTGTCTAAATAGTTTAAAAGCTATATCTTTAGGGCAACTGACAGTGATATTTGACATTATTCATGTTACAGCTTGTCTGCATTTATGTCAAACATACATTCAGGCATTTATTTAATTGATAATCCTCTTAAAATAGACAGTGGTCAGCATGGCCAGCGAAATTTGAAACGTATCTTCTGGAAAATGTAATGTTGGAATCAATCAAAATCCATTATCATTGATTGAATAGTCTAACCATTAAATATGAACACTAGGGATAACATTTCACCAAGAAAGCAGACGTAAAAGAGTAGACAAATACTAAAATATACAATTTAAAAACTGGCTGTCACGTTTGACTTTTGTTTTTTTGGGACTGTCATGGCGAAATTTAGGCGGTTAAGAAGGCCGTGAGCTTTCTCGTGCATACTCCTTATTCAAGAAAAAAGGAACACAACTGACCTCTGGTGGGTTCTTTGGTACTAGACATAGTGGGGATAATGGAGGATATCACGGGGATATTTATATATAATATCGCGACCCTGCTTCCAACTATTGTCGGGTCAGGGGGTGGGATGATCCCACCAATGTTCTAGGGCACTTGTGTTCTCAGAGCCGACTTGCCAAGTCCGACACTCCACACTTCTTCAATCTCTTCTTCCAGTTCTTCAGCCTCCTCTCTTTCCACCAGCTCCCTCCATCTCTCTCTGTCTTCCCACCACTTCTCTGTTGTAATTACTCCCCAACACTCTCCTCTTTCTTCTGCAGCTGCCTCTATTCCATTGATCCATTTGGTTCTAGGTCTTCCTGCCTTTCTTCTGACACCCATGGCTGCACGCTCTGCCTCTCTACATGGTATCCTCTCTTTTCCCATCCTCTTCATATGTCCGTACCATCTTAGCCTCTCTTTTCCAAGTTTAAATCTAAGAGATTCCACTTCTAGGTCTTTTCTAATCTTTGCACTCCTCACCTTGTCCATCTTTGTCACTCCTGCCACACTTCTCAGGAACTTCATTTCTGCAGCCTGCATCTTCATTTCTTCTTTCCTTCCCATTGGCCAAGTTACTGCTGCATATATTAAGATTGGTACAAAGTAGGTTTTGTACAGTAATATCTTACACCTCTGTGGTACATCTTCATTCCATAGTAGCTTCCTTACACTCTGGTAAAACACTTCTGCTGCTCTCACCCTCCTCTCGATCTCCCTGTCCACCTTTCCATCCTTTGCCAATACACTACCTAGATATTTAAACTCGTCTTTTTCCGTAAGTTCCTCTCCTCGCATCTGCATCCGGCACCGTGTCTTCTGTTGCCTTTCCATAACCATGGTTTCGCTTTTTTCTCTACTGATTTCTAGTCCATATTTTGCTGTCACTTCTTCCCACCTGTTGAGTTTCTCTTGCAACTCTTCCTCGGTCTCTGCCCACACAAGAACGTCGTCTGCATATATGAGTGTGCGGGTGTCCTCTTGGTCCTCCGGCTCAACCTCTCTCAGCATCTCATCCATTACTACTGTAAATAATGTTGGTGACAATACACTCCCTTGCTTCAGTCCCTCCCTCACTTCGAACCAGTCCGTTTTTCCCACTCCCGTCTGCACGCAACTACTGTTCTTCTTATACATACTTTGGATTCTTTGTATCACTCCACTGTCCACACCCTTCTTCTCTAGGCACCGCCACACTTCTTCTCTTGGCATTCTGTCGTACGCCTTTACCAGGTCCAGAAATATCATTCTCATCCCGTTCCCTTTCTCCCATCGGTCTTCCATGATTTGTCTCACTGCAAAGATGAGGTCAATCGTTGACCGTCCTCTTCTAAAACCGTATTGTTCTTCTCTTAGTTTACTCTCAATACTCTCAGCCACCCTCCTTTCGATGATCTTTTCATACAATTTAGCTGTTTGGCACATCAAAGTTACTCCCCTGTAGTTGCAGCATCGCTTTCTGTCCCCTTTCTTAAAGATAGGAATAAGTATTCCCTTCCCCCAATCTTCTGGGACATCACACTGGGTCCATGCTGCTTGAATTACCCGGCAGAGCCACTCAATTCCCTTCTGCCCTGACGCTTTCAGCATCTCGACACTGACTTCGTCCATTCCTGGGGCTTTTCCATTCTTCATCTTCTTTAGCATTTCTTTCACTTCCATCTGTCCTGGTATTTCACCCGCAACCCCCTCGCTTTCCTCTGCCATTCTTCGGTTTGTCTCTCTGTCTTTCCTTTGTACTGCCTCTCCCTGAAGTAGCTCCTTAAAGTACTCTTTCCACATTGTTTTTATCTCCTCCGGTCTGTTTGTGAAACCACCATCCTCCTTCTTCATTATGGTTTGAGTCTCCCCCGTATGTCGTTTCGCCTTGATTAGACTGTACAGCAGTCTCTTATTTCCATCAAAGTCTGTCTCCAACCTGTTTGCAAACTCTTGCATTGATATTTTCTTCTCCTCCTCTACTATCATCTTTACAATTCTCTTGCTTTCCCCGTAGTCCCTGATGTTTTCTTCCGTATGGGACTCTTCCTTCCTTCTCCATGCCTCCTTTTTCCTCCTCACTGCCTCTCTCACCCTTTCATTCCACCATGGTGTTTCTTTCCTTCTCTTTTTTCCTCCAGCTCTCCCACAGGTCTTTTCAGCTATGTCCACTAGAGCTGCTTTAAATGCACACCATTCTTCATCCACTCCACCTAATGCTCCCTCTGGTGCCCTCTCTGCTATCTCTCTTCTGAACTCTTCCCTGACTTCTTTCTGTTGCAACTTCCATACCTTTATCCTGGGTGCTTTGACTTCCGTTACGGTCCTCTTTCGTCGCTCTATTTCTACCTTTGCCACCAGCAATCGATGGTCGCTGCCTAGTGCGACTGATGGTAGCACCTCCACATCTCTCACCAGTCTCCCCATATCTCTGCTGACACATATGTAGTCTATAACTGATTCCCATCTCTGATTATCAGCTCCATATCCATATCTCGTTATCTTCTGAGCTCTTCTTTTCATAAACCATGTGTTTGTGATTTTCATTGAGGTTCTTGCACACCACTCTAACATCTTCACTCCTTCAGTGTTTCTTTTACCCCAGCCATGTGGTCCCATTACCTCTTCGCAGTCCTTCCGCTCCTCTCCTACCATGGCATTAAAATCCCCCATCACCCATACCTCCTTTGCTTGCACCATCTCATCTAGTTCAACCCAGAAAATTTCTTTTTCTTCGGTAGATCTTCCAGACTGAGGTGCATACACCTGTATCAGGTGCCGCACGCTGCTTCCTATTACGATACTGATTCCGATCATCCTGTCATTCACGGCATTTACATCCAGGATGTCACCAGCGTAACGGGGGCTTACCACAAAACCCACTCCATTTCTTCCCTCTTCCCCTCCCGACCATATCAACTTGTAGTCCCCTCTGAGCCTCTTCTCCCCCTTTCCCCTCCACTTTGTTTCACTTAGCCCCAGCAGGTCTATCTTTCTCTCCTCCATCATGTCCACTATCTCTTCCAATTTCCCTGTTAGTGTAACTATATTGAGTGTCCCCACTTGCATTGTTTCTCCTTTACAACACTTGTGTCTTTTCATTAAGTTCCGTCCTCTTGCGCTATTGCTTCTGGTACCATTATTTACACAGTTCTCTTCATTGCTTGTCTCCATAGAAACCCGTCTTGCCCTTGCTACCTCACTCCGTTCCACACCCACCTTGTCCGAAAACCCGTTTCTCTCTTATTAACACTCCGCACTGATTTTCCTCCAAGTCCCCAGCACTCTCGCAACACTCTCCCTGCCTCGTACTCCCATTTTATAATGTCTTTCATGTACCCTGGTACGAAGGGTACATTTAGAAACTCCCCGGCTTCTGTTGCCACCACTTGTTGCAGCCTCTCATTTAGGCAACCACCTGCCACACTCTCTAGGCTGCACACTACCACCCTGGTTTCTCGTCCATATGCTGTTTTCGTTTCCGCCACTAGGTCACCAATGTCTTTCATTATTTCCTCTTTGTTCCTTCCCTCTCGTACTTCCTTGTTCCCCACTTTCAACATAATGGTGGCATTCTCGGTGTTCTTGCCATAATATCCTTCTTTCATCCTTCGTGCCATTTCAACTATTCTAATTCCTCGGTCTGTTTTGGCTCTGTTTCCATTTCCCTTGCAAAACTCTCCGGCTTGCCTTCCCCTCACATCTCCCATTAGGATTGTCTGTGACATACCTGGTCCTTGCTGACGGTTCTCTGGTATCTCATCTTCTTGTACTCTCTCCCTATCTATCCCAACCATCCCAATGTTCTTTTGCCTGACCCCAGTTATTTCGCTTATGTCGCTGCTGCCGTTGCCCTGTTCATGTGGCTCGCTGATGTCGCTGATGCCGCTGTCTTGTTCATGTGGCTCGCTGATGTCGCTGCTGCCGCTGCCCTGTTCATGTGGCTCGCTGATGTTGCTGCTGCCGCTGTCCTGTTCATGTGGCTCGCTGCTGCCGCTGCCCTGTTCATTGGGCTCGCTGATGTTGCTGCTGCCGCTGCCCTGTTCATTGGTCTTGCTGATGTTGCTGCTGCCGCTGTCCTGTTCATGTGGCTCGCTGATGTCACTGCTGCCGCTGTCCTGTTCATTGGGCTCGCTGATGTTGCTGCTGCCGCTGCCCTGTTCATGCGGCTCGCTGATGTCACTGCTGCCGCTGCCTTCATTCCCTTGTGACACTTCTTTACACTTCTGCAATTCATTATATAGGAACGCGTTTTCCTTTTGAAGATTGTCTACTGTCCGTCGTAGACACTGGACACTATCTTCTAAGTCCCATTCCCATATTAATTTATTTGCCCAAAGGTCCCTCCATTCCTCATCACTCTCTTTCAGCGCATCCACTTCCTTCTTTAACTCCTTGAGACATCTTCTCAAGGCTCTAACATCTTCTTCTACTCCTTCTTCTTCTTCTCCTTTTGTCTTCTCATTATTAATGATTGACTGAAGAATTTCTATAGCGTCAGTTTGATACGATTCTTCTTCAAAACCCAGTAGGTCCTCTGTGCTGGACGCATCCAAACTCAACCCTAACCTAACTTCCGCTTTTCCTTGAAATCCTTGAAAATCATCCATAGCTGCAGGTTTAATCACTGCCTTTCTCTAATAAATAAATAATATTAAATTTGCTTTGTTGTTTGTTACGGCTGAAAAAGTAAACTTGTTACTAAATTTAAACTTCCATTGTTTCTCCTTTTTTCACTGCCCTATGGAAACACGAACTTCAAAATAAAAAAGTGCATCTAAAAAGTTTCCTGCAGAAGTGGCTCCATCTCGTATCGCTTATTTGTTCGAAAGTATTAGGTATTCCTAAGCCATCTCTGTTCAAATGCAGTCAGCTGTAAAAAAGTGTTGTGTTCTAAGGGATTTGAAGGCCATTTAACAAATTATCCGGTTGGCTCTTCTTTCTAATACAATGTCTATGGTGGGGGGTTCAACAATGTAAAAGCCCCCTTCAAAGGGACCTGGGGTGGGATTACATAAAATGATAACTTTCTTGTCACGGTGACAAGCTTCTCACTCAATGCTATTCACGGCCTTCTAGGGACTTGTCACCGTGACAAGGAAGTTATCATTTTATGTGATCGCACCCCTGGAAATCAAACTGATATGAAAATTATTAGAAAGCAGAGCCACCGAGATAATTTGTTAAATGACCTAATTTTATTAGTGCAATCTTGTGTAGTATTTGGTTTTTGTATTTCATGACGTCTATAAATCCCTAATCCTAACCAAATGCATCCTTCAAATCTAATATTTGATTTTTTTCTCGTGTCAGGAAGCATTTATAGACGTGGAGCTCGAAGATGGCGGAAGCTCTACAGGGTCAACGGTCACATCTTTCAAGCAAAGAGATTTAATCGGGTAAGCAAGTCTCAAGTTAGTCATTCCTTCTGTCAAGATGACCAGTGTTTGATTAATGATAAGTGATTACCCTCTGTTTGTATTTGTTCTAGCGGGCGTTCTGTGCCTTCTGCCAGGACCGCATTTGGGGCCTGGGTCGTCAGGGGTTCAAGTGCATCCAATGCAAGCTGCTTGTGCACAAAAAATGTCACAAACTTGTGCAGAAGCCGTGCAGCAGTGAACATGTGGAGCCCATCGTCAAGGATGAACACAATGGCGAAACTCCGAATAGTGGTGAGTCTTTATAATTCCAACAGTTCCTAACTAGGTCTAAGGTTTGCTCTCATGATTGAAAATTGTTGTTTCATAATATTAGGAACACCTACATCAGATTTGTTACCCGACATGAAGGAATACTCCGATGCTCCTCATCTTGACCTCAATCTTGACTCGGTGCCAGTTGAGGATCCCTCAAAATGTGAGTATTGTTAACCATTGCCTTGTAACAATAGAATCATCAGTCTCTGACGTGTATCCTTCATTTGCAGCAGATGAGGGCGCAAATGAACCGGGATCTCAGCGGCAATACTCTTTGCTGGACTTCGAACTAATCCGTGTGATTGGACGAGGATCGTACGCCAAGGTGCTGATGGTGGAGTTAAAGAAGACGCGTCGTATCTATGCCATGAAGGTCATCAAGAAAGCTCTGGTCACTGATGATGAGGTGAGTTATTGTAAAATTATAATTAGTGCAAACTATTATATTTTTAAATGTTTAAGTCTGTGCTGATACCCTGCCATTGTGATGTGACAAAACTATTACTTTATTCCAATTTTGTGTGTCTTTGTAGGACATCGACTGGGTTCAGACAGAGAAGCACGTATTTGAAACAGCTTCCAACCATCCCTTCCTGGTGGGACTTCACTCATGCTTCCAAACGCCAAGTCGTCTGTTCTTCGTGATTGAGTTTGTGCGTGGCGGAGATCTGATGTTTCACATGCAGCGGCAGCGCAGATTACCAGAGGAGCATGCTCGATTCTATGCTGCGGAGATCAGTCTTGCCCTCAACTTCCTGCACGACAAGGGTAGGTCACTTGAATATCGACAGTATTCTAGAACTTCCATCTTCAAAGGAATGAAGAAGGAATCAAAACAGTTTTTATGTTTCAATATTGTAATATTTGCTACAAGCAACATAATTATTTTGTACAAAAGTGTACCTAGTACATCTTGGAATAAATTCAGGTTAAGGAGGTAATATTTATAACTTTTTTTTTATGTAATACAAACTATACTGTAATCAAATGGATACATACACCAGTATCATATAAAATGTATCATAAATATATCATAAACTGATATTAAACTGCTTTGAATGATGAAGTTAGACTATTCTCATTTCATTAATGGTGATGCAATCTGTCAGGTATCATCTACCGAGATCTGAAGCTGGACAACGTGCTGTTGGATCACGAAGGTCACATCAAACTCACGGACTACGGCATGTGCAAGGAGGGTATTCGACCCGGTGACACGACCTCCACATTCTGCGGCACACCCAACTACATTGCTCCGGAGATTCTCCGCGGGGAAGACTATGGCTTCAGCGTGGACTGGTGGGCTCTTGGAGTGCTCCTCTATGAAATGCTAGCCGGTCGATCTCCGTTTGACATTGCCGGAGCTTCGGAGAACCCAGATCAGAACACGGAAGACTACCTGTTCCAAGGTACGTCGGTTTTAGTTAAATAGCACTATAGTGCCAAGCAAATACATTTTTAAAGTAAGTTTATAAAAGCGGGTAGGCATACTGTACACAACTTTGAAGTGATTTTCTTAAAGTTGGAATGAGATAATGACATTTTGATAATGGTTAAGTGGGCTGAAGAGACTTTGCATACACTTAAGGTCAGTGACAGGCAAAGATGAACCCACTTTAGCATTGACAGGTATAGGGCAGTCCATGCTAGCGCCGGTTCATCTTTGCCTGTCACCGACCATAGATAGATTTTCGTAATTTTTCATTCGAATTTTGAATGATGTAAAATTGGTTATGCCAATTTGTACTCACTGATCTCACTGTACTACCTACTTGAAACATTTGAATGGCAATATTACACATGCAGGGCTCGAAATTAGCACTCGTCCGCTCGCCCCAGGCGAGTAGAATGACTGCTTGGCGAGAAAAATTTGACAGTTACTTGCCCGAGTGGCGAGCTACTTTTTGTGCTATTTGTGTATTTTATGTCTTAGTTTGCAGTAATATTTACTTTGAAAATTATTTTGAATATTTTGAACATAACTACATATTTTGAATATATATAGTATTTTCAAAATTAAATGTGTGAACAGTTTGCGTCTGCCTACATATTACATTTTTGTCACTTTGGATGTGTGTTGGTTCGATGTTTTCATCGAACGAAATGTTCGATGTTCGATGTTTTCATCGATTCATCCTAATGAAATTTAGGATGGCGAGTAGATTCGTCACCGGGTGAGAGATTTCTTTTTAAATTTCGAGCCCTGTACACATGAATCTTTTACTGTTCTTTTATGCTTTTGTATGCTCCTTGATTTCAGTAATCCTCGAAAAGACGATACGTATTCCAAGGTCGTTGTCCGTGAAGGCTGCATCGGTGCTGAAAGGATTCTTGAACAAGAATCCTGCCGACCGGTTAGGCTGTCATCGTGACACTGGGTTCCTGGATATTGCCAATCATCCATTCTTCAAGAGTATTGACTGGGAGATGGTGAGTGACATACTTATTACCTACACTCTCCATTTATAGAGAAGTTATGACTCTTATGGTCTGTCTACTATTGTATGTGATCTACGGACTACCCAAATACCATATTTGTCGTTCAATCTCATCCTTAAGAAAACTAAGACAGTAGGGATCTGTAAAATATAGGTCATTAAATTTGTATGGTATTATGAAAAGGATATCCTGTCTAATGATTACATTGTATTACGCAACAAGTTGATAAGGTTTGACATATTATCCTGATTCCTGAATGGGGGACCTTCAAGTAAATTTTGTACTGATAATTTTAATTTTTTTTTTCTCGCTACTATTTCATTTTCATATCTTATACTAGGGATGGAGCGAACTTGGATTTTGATATCGACTTTCGATATCATTTATATATCGATATATATCGATATATCGATACTTCAATATATCGATATATTGAAATATCGAAATATCGATATATCGATATATTGAAATATCGATATAGGGGCATTCTCTGGTATTGCGCAAGTTGCGGACAGGACATTTAATAACTTTGAATGCAATTTTCAAGATACTGAGTGTATCAAAATGTATACTTTTTTACATTTACATACCTACAGCACTTTGACTGGTCAATAACATGAGCTCAGTTTTATTTACTTTCTTTTGTAATTTAAGCAAATAATTGCACTTAATTAGTGGTTGCGGACAGGACGCAATAGAATCGTGTTTTTAAGAGAGGAAAGTTCAACATAAGTTTCTATTGAATTAAACATTAAAAAAAATAAAAAATTCTGCTGGTTAGTTCAATTGATCTATTCTAAATGATATTTCGCAAACTGTGTATTTTTATCATTGTTTTGGACTTGGTAAAATATTTTTTAAATGTTGGTCTCGGTTGCGGACAGGACGTTGCGGACAGGACACAAATGATTAACATGTGTAACTAGCCTTAATTTACATTCTGCATTCTGTTGAATGTTCACACTTTTGCAGTTGCATAGTTATGAGCTCAGAAAATATGATATTAATAGGAAAAGTAAAGAAACCAAGATAATTATATTATTTTGAAGAAAGCAAAAATGAAGCGGAACAATGCGTAATTACCTAGTGATTAAATATTAATGCCTTTATACAATGTGATAGAATGATGTAATTAAGTGAATTATCAAGAATTTATAGATTTTTAATAATGCGATGTATTAATTTTGAAACTTCTTCGCCGTATCCAAAAAATCAAGCGGAACTCATTAGTGGTGGGTCGCTCGGAAGAACTGAGAGGAACGACTTTTTCTTGATATTTTCAATTAATGGCTTTTGCATAGCCACGAATTTATTTAATGATATTGATGGGCTTAAACAAATACTTGACTAAAATGGTGCCTGATGCAATGTCTAATACTTGTCCAGACTTCAGAGTTAAGTGGTGCAAGCGCGAGCGATTTTGCCGCTTGTTACAGGCACTTGGATACGATTGGAGAAAAAATGGGTTGACAAAATGATTTGAAATTTAAGTCAAGATTAGAAAAGACAAATTTAGGGTTATCACTTGGCACATTTTTAATTTTTTGTTTTGTTAATTAGTAATAATGATTTTTTTATGAAAATGGGTATTTTTTCTTGTCTCGCTGGGTGCCGTACGAAATTTAATTTAAAAAATGTGCCAAGTGGTAACCCTAAGTTTGTCTTTTATCTAATCATGATTAAAATTAGAGATCAATTGGTTTACGGGTATGGTCTCCATTCGTATTGGAAATTTCATAGTTTTGCGTGGTTTTGTTGAGTAACCGGCGCCTAATTAACAAAGCACGAAGCAAAAATGAAAAGTACTAGGTACTTATATACAATCAGACTGATTATGTGAACATCCTGTCAAAGTTACACACCCACTTATTAAACAATTTTTCTCTCTTAATTTTCTAAAACGGCCGAGGCTCCGAGCGCTTGTACCACCGATACAAACAAATTATTGATAACCAGATCACACCTGAACTGAAACCTACTACATACTTGGACATGTTGGCATTGGGTGGAATTATTTTAAATAAAGAGATGGCCTTGAAAGAAAGAAATTTCCTTTTAATTCAAGGAGAACGAAATACGCAAGTGATGTCCTGTCCAAATCGGTTGCGGACAGGACATAATTAAAATGCGTGCCATATTTAATTAGGTACAGTGAAAATTCTGAAAAAAATATATGTTCATCCTTAACATATATACTAAGGGGAAAAAAATAATCAGTGGCCTCAGGTAATTTTTGTAGCTACTGCAGAATCACAATGCCCAATAATCGCTGTTTACGCATATGCTTCCCATCAAATAAATCTTTATTGAATGAAAATAAAAATAATTTGTGATAATATATTTTTTTAATTAAAGTATATATCCCCACATTGTTACAAGAATTTTTGTTTCATTAAATTTTTTATTTGGAAATTGGTAACTATCAAAAATGTTTTGTCCGCAACCGCAGTTTTGAATATTTGTATACATTAACGGGCATATTTTTTGGGGGATTTTTTTTTAAACTTCTCTTTCATTTCATCAGATAGCTTGAACTGTCCCCTTTACAATGATATATAATAACATGGGTTTAATATCAGTTAAAATTTACCTAACTTGAGTTCAAAATACCAGAGAATGCCCCTATATCGAAATATTGGTAGATGGAATAATATATTTAGATTAATAGGAATGGAAATATTGATATATCGGATGAATGCTCCTAAAACTGATAGGAATTTCAAAAGAAAATGTAAAAAGAAATAAGACAGCCATTCCAAAATAAGGGGTCACTAGCCAGATAAGAAAGAAAATGTGAATAAACTGAGAAATTGTCCATAAATCTGGTAAAAGCTGCACTGCAAATATGAATTATTTTGCCATAGTGGTATAAACTTCAATTAAGAACATAATTGTATCATGCGGTAAGGCTTCAATATATCGATATTTCAATATTTCGATATTTCAATAGGATCGATCTATCAATATTTAGATTTTTCAATATATTGATTTTTCAATATTTCGATATATCGATATTTCAATATATCGATATTCAATATTATTCAGGTATCGATATTTCGATATTTTTTTGATATCGATATATATCGATATATCGATATTTTCTCCATCCCTACTTTATACCTACTTGCTATTCGATCATGAAAACACCAATAGATTGCGCAAGTAAAAGTAAGATGGCTTTAGATCGTCATGCCTACAGGTTTCTTGACATGTTCTTGATGCCTCGTTCAGAAAGCTGTGATAATGCCGTGCCTATGCTCAGTAGAGTCTGTCGGATTACCTCAAGATGTAAATTAACATTTTTGATGCTAGGTGGTGGTAATGTCAAAATGTTACTAATATTTTCAGCAAATATGGAGTACAAATACAATACAATATCATTTGATGTCGTGGACGTTTTCGGAACCATCGGGATATAACATGGCAGTGGTGACGGTTTGTTCCAATGTATGTGCTGGTGGCCCTGATAAGGGCCGTTCGCGACGTTTCGAAGGATGTACTTCCTTCATCTTCTGGCGGTCGCCGCCAGAAGATGAAGGAAGTACATTAATGATGTACTGTATGTGCTGGTCAGGGCCACCAGCACATACATCGGAATAAACCGTCACCACTGCCATGTTATACAATATCATTTCTTGATTTTTCCCCAACTGTGGTATGTTTAGTTTGCTATCAGTCAACCATCGGCAGTGAGCTGAGTGCTCACTATTATGAAGTCACTAAAGATTCCGCTCCATGTGCCCCCAAACATCATTTAAATGTCTGTTCATTTGACATTTTTGAAGTACTTTTATGACCAAATCCATCCAAAACGAATCCTATTATACTGTGCTCATTAGCATTCTCATCAAGTGCAGCTGTTACCAGTTAGCAGTCTTATAGTAGCGTTAGGGTTGCCGTTTGCGTTTCATAGCAAACTATGAAACTTAAATAGTTTATACTAATAGTTTATACTATAATAGATTATACTTAAATAGTGGTTAGTTTGTAAAATAATAAGAGGGTGGACGCTTGGTGATTGTCAGCAGAAGCATAATTTTTTAGGAAAACGACGGGGATGTTGGGGTATAGCCAATGCGGGGACAATGCGGGTCCGGGGCGCATAGTCCCCGGTTAAATTTGAGTATTTGGTGCCTTACTACGTAATTTGTAGACATTTTTAAGCCAATTTTTACTTCCATGAAAAATAAGTGGAGAAAAATGAGTGAGGAGACGCGTCCGCCCTCGTCCGGCCCCAAATGAACTACAGTACTTACCCTACCCAGACAATTAGTCATATAGAGTAAAGATGAAATATTGGGCAAGTACTGCGCTGGTTATGTATCACCTCAAACAAAATGCATGGAAAAATATAACTTAAATCAACCGAAAGCATAACATGATCGATTCAGTCAATATAAATGCTAGTTACATATTTTTTCCAAATTTCAAGTTTTCATTACAATTTAGGAACAGTCATCTATACACTCTTGGAGAAAAAACAAACCCAGTCATTTGCAAAATTGAAGTGATCAGGATGCTACTGATCTATTGAGGCTTGGTTC
The DNA here is from genome assembly GCA_934045905.1 of Leuctra nigra. Taxonomy (NCBI): domain Eukaryota; kingdom Metazoa; phylum Arthropoda; class Insecta; order Plecoptera; family Leuctridae; genus Leuctra; species Leuctra nigra. The sequence continues at coordinate 30,064,877 of OW203761.1, read as the reverse complement.
CAATCAAGCCAGTTCTTTTCAAGATATGGGTCCCTTCCAGATATAAAATGGCAGCATCTAGGTTGTTTTGAAAATGACACAACAGACCCGAAAAGTGCAAACTTGATAAAAGTTTCATATTTTCTAGTAGATTCAGTTTATTATTACTGTAGTATAACATATGAATGTGACGTTTATAATGAACGATTGTAGCCACCCAAAATGAACACACTGTGTCAAAGAAATTACTGTTAGTTTTCTTATGATTCGAGGGACCAGAGTCGTATTTACTATTTATTTACACCACATATTTTGATTTTCCAAAGGATATATTTTTTGCAGAAAATGTATCTTTTTTGTTTTATTAACTAATACAAAAACAATCATTCTTGATAATTGGAGTGTTTCGTTGACTATTTATATGTCCACAAAATAGATATAGATGTAGTTTGCATGTTAACTGATTTAAATGTTGCCGATTTCCAATCATCAAACTATATTGAACGGCAACCCTAAAGTAGTGACATTTAATTAAATTCTAACTTCATGGAATGTTTTTACTCATCTCTTACAGCTAAACCAGAAACAAATAAGTCCTCCTTTCCTCCCTCCCGGCCACCCAGCCGAGGAGAACTTTGACCCTCAGTTCACTGGCGAGCCCACTCAGCTCACGCCCGACGACATGTGAGTCAAGGTCTTCCAAGTGTGTTTCGTGTCGTAGCGACCCTGCCTGGCCTGTTGTGCTCGTAGTGACGTAGTGCTTGCTTGCATGGTTCTAGCCACTAGTTCTTTATTCTCACACAGCTGGAGCAGAAGCAGGTGGCGCCACCATACAAGCCACGTCTCGAGTCTGATCGAGATCTTGCCAACTTCCCGCCAGAGTTTACAGACGAGCCGGTGCATTTGACACCAGATGATACGTGAGTATCCTTAGAGAGTACAGGACGTTCGAGGCACTTTCTATGCTATTTTCAACCGTGGAACTTTGAGTGTGGAAAGTAGTTGAATTTTAAGCATTGAGTTTCAGGATTAAGAGGTGGAAACACTACGGTTGATTTCCCAGCATAGTCCACAACATTTAGTTAATTTCAATCAAAAATCTGCTTTTAAACATCCTTCAATTCGTACACTGTATTCTTCTGACACATTCTGTGAAGTACTACAGTTGTGAAACAGATACAAGTTTAATTAGGTTTCCTCAACTAGTACCTTCTACTAATATCAATTTTCCTTTTGTTAATTTGCAAAAGTTATTCTAACTATACACCTACATTTATCAATTATAATAGGTACCTACCTATATTATTAGTTTATTAAAAACAATAAACATTGTTCTCTTCCGGTCTCATTCTCAAAACAAGTTGCGTCCGCAAGTAGATATTTGGGGAAGTCAGTCCTCTACATGAGGAGACCATGTGCCAATCATCTTATGGATCGAATGAAGACTCTGTGTACATGCGTCGATAAATCTAGAAATATTTTTAACCTTAAGGCCAGGGACCTATTTTTGATATCGTTCGAATCAAATTCAATACGGATTACAGTTGATGGGAGGTCAGACCAAACAAAATAATATTCTGATGTGGCAGCATCAATGCTAATTTGTTCGATCTACATCACTCAGACGTCTAGCTTGATTATTTGAGCACTCCAAAGATATCGAAAAAATGGGTCCAGACGTTCATAAGCGGTAAAAACATGTTGTGGTCACACAAGATTAGGAACTTCATACACATAAGGTTTGAAAAATAGCAGCAAGCAAAAGGAGGTACTTATTTATTATTATTATTATTATTATTATTGATGTCTTCATGAATTGTACTACACTCTATTTTTTACAACTCCAATACAAGGAGCGTTCTTTTTAGGGACATATTAGTACCAATATTGTTCCAAATTATTGCATGTTTTTTAACACTTTTTAAGTACCATGTAGCCTAATGTCATAGAATTTGTACGTAGATTTGTGAATCTATATAGATTTTACAAAATTGGTTTTGAATAATATGTGTAGTTCCATTCTCTTTTGTAGCCAATAGAGAAGCCAGCCAAAAATTGTGCGTTTCTTGATATTCCTTGAAATATATGGACTTTATTTTGTCGTAATGTTATTCATTTCCATTATTTATGAGTCGGCTGTACTTAAAGTTAAACATTGGTGATAATATTTCCTAAATATTGCTATAGCTTTAAAATCATTTAAGTTATGAAATAGGTATGTGAAAAATAATTAATTAGTTTAGGTAATTTATTAGCCGACCTTAGCAATATAACACCAACACTAAACAACAATATTTGTGTCCAAACTCATGGAAAACCTGAAAATTCTCTTTTTTCAGATTTTTTACGAGATTGGGCACAAAATTATATTGGGTTATAATTTGGTGTTTGGTGGTCGACTAAGGTCGCCTAAAAAATTACCTACACGACACTAATCATTTTTCACATATTTCATAACTTGAAAGAATTCAAAAGTTATAGCGATATTTAGGAAATATTCACCAATGTTTACCTTTTAGTACAGCCAACTCTTAATAATTTTTTCATATTATAACAGTTCAGTTTCTACATTGTACGACTCGCAACGTAATGGTCAAGTCAGAGAAATTGTCATCAGATTTTATTTTGAAATTCGGTAATCAGCAAACAACACGTAATATATACTTTAATAATTATTAATAATAACTACTTAATACTTCAAACAATTGTAGAGGCAACAACACAAACGAAATGTATTCCTAAATAATTTTCTATTTAATGGTTAGTTCAATATTATTTAATAATCATTAACCAAAATGTCTTGTGTGAAATGTAGATATACTTTCCAAATTTGTAGAAAATACTTGATTCTGTAGGCATTTTTGGTAATTACAACAGAATTATTTTTGCCTGTCAGCTGATGTGTAAAGTTGTATGACAATATTTCTGTTTGGACAGGCGTGTGAAGTTGTATGATAATATTTCTGTTTGGACAGGCGTGTGATCGAGAAGATAGACCAGTCCGAGTTCGAGGGCTTTGAGTACGTCAATCCTCTGCTGATGTCTCTGGAAGACTGTGTGTGACACTATAGTCTCTCGGAGCTCTCCGACGAAGAGTTGTTTGTCGATCTGGAGCTGCATCGACCTCCCAGCATATTTCAGTTCTGCCTGCACTTCTAGCTCATGTAACACGGCAGGGATACCAACCGATAGAATTCAAATACCTGAAAAGAAATAAGGTATTGTGGTCAAGAACGTGAGCCTGTTTAGAAAACATTGAAACATAATGTTGGAGGTGAGAAAATTTATATGACTGGACCTAGAATAATATAATATTAGGTATGAAATATGTAATAAATATCTTCCATGCTCACTTGGCCAAGATAAAATTAAATATAAATCCCATAATAGCGATGCTAATACATAGTATTAAATTTTCTTTTGGCTAAGTGTACATACGTGATGTCATAATGTCACACAGTTTAAAATGGCTAAATCATACAAAACCAAAGCAACGTCATGAACATGATTCACACATTATATAATGTTGAAAGTTGTGGGTAGCTGAATGTCACATCTCGTTTGTGGTTCAATGCTTTTTTTAACATTTGTACAGTATACTTGTGTTGTTGAAATCATGTGAAAAGAGTGCGACTGTATGTTCACTTCATTGTTTGCTGTTAGTACAGGACTAAGTTTACCTAAAGCTCCTATATCGCTTAGGTTGCCAATTAACTGCAGCTACCCAACCAAATAGAAACATGGCTATTTTCTCAAGGTCGGTGATGGTTGTAAGTATATAGACATAAAATAATAATCAGCTGGACCTTCCAACCTAAGCGAAATATGGATTTAACTTATGAAAAGGGTCTCGATAGGTTGGTAATCCCTGCATCATGCTCATATGTTTTACCTAACAATGACGTCTTGTAGTAGGCTTGTATAAACATCACACTTTTTCCCAGAGCCTCTACGGGTGCTCTGTCATCACCCTCCCAGCACATATAGAGCAGTCTGTCTGCACTTCTAGTACCAGCTCATATAATCGTCCTATCGTAGCAGTACACTAGTTGGGAAGAGGAGATTCAAATGTCATGTTTTCTTGGCCAAGTAATAGTAATGTTATATTCCAAGATATTCTCCAATTGATATTCCTAGTCTCCTTAGTCATCCCAAACTAATTTTCATATTTTTCGGGCTGGTTCTAGAGTTTTAGATTGACTCTGTTATCTGTAACCTATCAGATGTAGATACAGACAAAATAACCTGGGCAACTCCTGGGGATGAACTCTATTATCCCCAAAAAACTAAATAAAACGTGTTGTTCCCATTGTGCAGCTATACGTGACAAGTTTTTATTTTTAAGTTTAACTTTTTACATAATATGTCTAAGATAAGAATGCTACAGTTCATCCACTTCATGTGGACTTAATATGTAGTAAGTCTGGTACCCTTTATGGGCTGCAATATGGATGTAAGCCTGCATTTTGAGACTTAAGTTACTCACACTCAAATTGGGATATATGTACCTGGTGGCCCAAAAACAATCACCCTGAATGAGAGCTCACTATATCGAATTAATTATAGATATGATTCTGAAATTTGTACACATATGACAATTATGTACACCAAAATTTAATATGTGAAAGTTTCAAACATATTCATTATTATGAAAAAAGTTACAAATGATTGAAGTTACAGTTGAAAAACAGATTAAACCAGGCTAAATTACCTAATGTGTTTGATGAATTGATTTGGAGTTACTTTGTAGGAATTACAGGTGCATAGATTTATGTTTAATAAATCTATGCAAATTTGTCTTGGATTTATTAAGTGAGTAGGTATATGTTGAATTGATGTAACTTTCATATAACGACATTAGGTAAGTGAGTTATCATTTCCAATTCATCGTTGGAAATTCAGCCACAATAACTTTTCCCTCCATATATCTTCTTGAAACCTTGTCTCTATAAGTTACAGACTGTATACATACTTTAATAAATGGAGTATTTTTATGCTACAGCTAAATTATGATCAACGCAAACTTACTTATGTACAGAACAGGTGACTCTTTTTAACAAGCTTCTGGTTCTTGTTTAAACTCAAATGTGCTGAATTTAAACGCTGGTATTAAAGATTTTTCAACGTCTTAGTTCTAATGCATGTAACTTTTTGCGCATTACTTGAATTATTCTGAAAATTGCACATATTAAATTTTCTTTAATATTGATTATTGAATATTGATTTAAATATATTTGTTCTATAACATGTGAAAGTTTCAGACCTTCGTCTTTTATAGTTTTGATGTAGAGATCTCTCAAACAGGGTGATTTTTTGCTCCCGGTATTTGCACACTCCCACAGTATTAAGTTGGCAAGTATTTATGTAAGAATCTACTGTTCCAGGATTCTACAATTGATTGATTTAATATATACCTTATTAATCATAATAACAAAGTAGTTGCAGTGAGATTTTATGCAATTGACATGAAGACAGAGTACTTGTGATCATTCTAATGATTCCCCTGACTTAAAATGATAGTTTGTGTATTATACTTCCATCACTCTTCTCGATCCTAAAGTAAGGTTCCCATGAATTGCAAACTCTTCTATTATCATTAGAAAAAAATGAAAAAGGGGCAGAAAAGGTGCTTCACTCTAATGAATCGCGCATTTGTCGTGCGACACATTGCTTCAAAGTTACTACAAAGGGTGGTAGATAATGGTGGTAGATGGCGTCAAATCGCAATGTATGGAGACTTGATTCTCGACCCGCGTGCGATTTACAATTTGAGCACGATTCATGCGAACCTTACTTCAGTTTATAGGATTGATCTATTTTCAGTAAACCCAAAATGAGTTATTACTTGGTTTTATTTGTAAAAAAAAATATGTGGTTAGATAGCCCTAAGCTAAAATAACTCTGTACCCAGTATACCTATATATGAGTAATATTTTAATCATTTAGTTTATTACATATACCTCTATTATTATTATCATCAATGATAAATTGATAATCAATTGCTTTTGCTTACAACCTATTCTCCGCCCAAAGCGTCGACCTTCTAATGGTACATTGTTGTGCAACAATCAACTTCAATGTCTGTTAACAAATCTGTATAAAGTCTGTTATTATTCAAGAATTATTAAACAGGTTAAAGATAAAAAACACTACTGGTCTTGTCACTCCCATGAAAATTAGAGATTTGGTAAATAATTGATTCATTGATTGATTTATTTTATTCATCTTACATTTACATATTTGGCAGTTTTCCCGTTCAGAGGAATCTACATATTGAGGATGTTTAAAATATTATTGCTTGCCATCTGCCAATATTTTGTTGAATGAGAAATGGTTATTAGGTGTGTGTATAGACTCCATAAATTCACACAGTACAGTTCCTTAAGACGGCTGGGTAGTGAGTTTGACCTTGAAGAGTTTTTTAATCGATTTTTATCAATATCTTTTTCCAGTGTAATTGTTAACAAAATAGGGCTATGGACGTGAATTCAGAACAGTTCACTGAAAATAATTGCATAGTTTGGAATAAGTTATTAGTTTTATTTTGTCCAACAGGTGTTTAGAACAGGTAGAACAGGTTCTAAACACCTGTTGGACACAATAAAACTCATAGCTTATTCCAAACCATGAAATTATTTTCAGTGAATTGTTCTGAATTCACGTCCATAGCCCTATTTTGATAATAATTACACTGGAAAAAGATATTGATAAAAATCGATTAAAAAACTTGTCAAGGCCACGCTCACTACCAAGCCCTCTTAAGGTGCTGCAAGCGCGAGCGATTTTGCTGCTTTTTGTAGACACTTTTTGCGATACGATTGGAGACGAAATGGGTAGACCAAATTATTTGAAATTTTAATCGTGATTAGATAAAAGACAAACTTAGGGTTATCCCTTGGTACATTTTTAATTTTTTGTTTCGTTAATTAGTAATAATTAGTGGACTTTTGGTGAAAAATTAGCTATTTTCTGGTCTCCCTGGGGGCCGTATAAAATTAAATTTAAAAAATGTGCCAAGGGATAACCCTAAGTTTGTCTTTTATCTAACCATGATTAAAATTTGAGAGCAATTGGTTTACGGGTTTGGTCTCCAATCGTATCGCAAATTTCATTGTTTTGCGCTGTTTTTTTGAATAACCGGCGCCTAATTAACGATGCAATAAGCAAAAATTAAAAAGTGCTACTAATATACAATCAGACTGATCATGTGAACATCCTGTAAAAGTTACACTCACTTATGAAACAATTTTTCTCTCTCAATTTTCTAAAACGGCCGAGCGCTAGTATCACCTTAAGCCGGTCAAATTTTTTCCCGCCAATGGTCGTTTTGGAGCGATTTTAGATCGAAATACGATACATATATAAATTGTCATATTTGGCACATGGTTATGAATATCGAAAAAGCAAGAAAGACATGACATGTATTGAACTTTATCTACATTTTCATCGCTTACTGTCATAACTTAACTCCTACTAAGTGGATTGCCAAATATGCCAATTTATTTTATATTTTGTATTTTGCTCTATAACCGATCCAAACCGACCATTGGCGGGAAAAAAAGTTTTACCGCCCTTAATACTGAAATCAATTCCCTTCCTCTCGTGGACTTTTATGTCTATATAAAAATTGGGACAATTTAGACAATATAAAAATTGTCGAAATAAAAAATGTCTTAGTAAATATTAGATTTAAACTATTTTCCGCCGATAGATTATTTCACCGAAATTTTTAAAAGTTGGAAACCAAAATCTAAATAATTTTCCTATGATGGGAAGGGATGTGTCCTATAATTTTCCTATACATCCTGCGTTACAATTTGCTAACATTCTAAAGACATAAAATTGAAGAGTCAATATAAGTTGAAAGTTAAGGAACACATTATGAATATTTATTTTATATTTAAAATTAAAATATAGTTTAATATTTTTTTTTAGCTTTTGCTATTTTAGTATTAAATAGGGTTGAAGTGTTCAAACAAATAATAATGCTTTAAGTTAATTTCAATAAAAAATATTTTCGGAAACCTTGACTGCAGACATCCTCTCTTTAAGAATAACCTTGAACAGAAACATTACAAGTAATGAAGGTAAGTAATCAAATGTACTATTATTAATTCTTTATTTAATTCGGGCTAACCCCACAAGTACCAACAAGACTGTGTATCCCATCGTAATAAGGGTAGGGTTTCCATTCCAGGGTAGCTGAAGAATACAGGATATTTCCCATATTTAAAGATCAAGTAGTCGAAGAGAACTCGTTTATTGTTATGAAAATCAAGCCTACATAGAGTAGCCTATGCGAATCATTGTCCTCCACTTATCTCGTCATAATCTATCGCGCCAGACACTGAAATTTCTTCATGGCTCAAGAAGCTAGCGACTCGAGTGAGTTTTGGAAGAACTAGCGGTGATTCCTAAACAGGTGGCTCTCTCGTCCACTGCATGCCAGTCAAAACCGCGAAAATTTAAATTGTTTATAATATGTTTCTATATTTTAAATCCCAGAAGTGACAAGAGGATTGTAGATTTTTAATACTACCAAAAACGGAATCTCAGCTGACATTATTTACATATCTTTAAATTTAATTTGTTTTTGACGTTACAGCTCTCATTCTGGTCAGGATAATTATCTGAGGCTGTCGTTGACTAGTGATGATTCATTCAATATTCAATGAATATGTTTGTTTTTTGTACGGCCCAATCTTTACGTCAATGTCCGCGATCGTTTTTACATTGCATATTCTACACATAATGATGAGTAACTTAGAATTTCTAGTTTGAACTCGAGCACCCTGCACAGCCTGTCTGACGCAAACCTCGCATCTGGCAAACATATGCTGACGCAGACAGTCACACCGACAACGAAAACAACACATTTTCACATACATACATAACGAATGACTGTTGATGTATTTTGTAAAAATGTGAATTGTTGGCGAATCGAATCACTCATTAAAAGCTCTAACAATTACATGAATCGGCATATGAATGCATTATTAGTTGAGCTGTCTTAGGTTCAATGAACGTGCATCAAGCACACCTCCTTTGTTTAGTTTGCTGTGTCAAACAGTAGTGACAATATTATTGAATCTGTGGCTGTCCCCCACTCCACCGCCCCTACATCACCGTTTGCACTATTTTGGCTGGACGGTCACGTGACGAACAGCACAGTCTATGAAAGAGGGGAAGTGGGAAGGGGGAGTCAGTCTACGGCCATGCAAATCCAAGGTGTGATTGCCTCCCAGGTTCAGTGTTGAAGATTCGCTGCTTTCTAGAATAAATCGTTGATATAGTTCTGATTTTAGCAAAGTGTGTCAGTGCAAATGTGATTTGCCTCGTTTAGAGATGTACCTAAACATCTTGTTCGATCACTGTGTTCCCTTTTAGCGGATTTAAGAGCCAGATACGGGGTGGCGAGCGCTCGACGGAACAGCCGGCTGGAATTGCGGCGAGAGGTAAAGGCCTCGGCGGCGACAGACATGTCTGTGACTGTGACGTGAACGTGTTTAGGAGTGCGCTCAAGTGAAATGTTAGATACGGTATGCGCCGTGCGTGGACGGCCTCCACATTAATCTTGAGTGTCGCGTCTTTAGTGTATGTGAGTGAACATGGAGACTCTGAAGCAACAACCATATTCGCCTCACCTGAAGAAGGTGTTGAAGACTTATCAACTTGCATCGGGGAAAAGTCTACAAGGCCCGAGCAATGTGTTGGACGTAAAACAGGAACAGGAGAGTGGGGAAGCCGACTTCCAGGTGCCGCTTCCCGTGCAGCATTTCCCTATCCTGACAACCCCGGACCAGAGTCGCAGTGAACGATCGGAGACTGTTCTGGAGAGGGAGACGATCTCGTGTTTTATGGTCGGCGGTGAACGTCGCTTGTGTTTGCCGCAAGTACTGAACGGAGTCCTGCACGACTTCAGTCTGCCGGAGATCAACAAGGTATGCGACGAGCTGCATATCTTCTGCTCGCGTTGCAATCCAGAACAGCTCGAAGTGTTGAAGAATAATGGCATTCTGCCGACATCGGCGCCGTCCTGTGGCCTCATTACAAAGACCGACGCCGAGCGTCTGTGCAGTTCTTTACTGCACACGACGTCCCCGAAGGCGCCGAGCAGCCATGGAGGAATGTTTTCTTTCCGCGTCTATCACGAATGTTTCGGCAAGTGCGTGGGAATGTGCGTGCCCGGACTTTACACCGACGCGTCGGCTGAATGTATTGAGTGTCTCGAGTGCCACGGTATGTTCCCGCCGCGGAGGTTCGTCTCCCATGTACACAAATCCGCGGAGAATCGAACCTGTCACTGGGGGTTCGACTCGGACAATTGGCGGTGTTATTTGCAGCTCGGCAGGAACCAGGGCGAGGTTGAGAAGCTGGAGAAGGTGCTGGAACAGTTCAAGTCTCAGCACGAACCTTCTGCAGCGACCGGTGGCGGTGGCGGACAGCAGAAGCGCAAGCAGCATGAGGTAACCTACACTCAAAGATTTTGCAGCATCCCAGTCTACGAGGCGAGTCTGGATACTCGTTTCTGTATTCTTATTAGCTAACGTACAAAACAAGGTATTATTTTAGAATTGGATTTTGCAGAGATCATGCGGACTATACTCGGATTCATTCGGCGATGAGCAAGTAATGCTGTCCTCTTTGTCTTTGCGTAAACTATTACTTATTATGTAGCCGCGACACCTTGCCCGTAGTCACTTCAAGATCTAAGAGAAAGGTTTTTTTCGGTTCCTATCTCGTTGTATTTTGCTGACTTTTGACGTTTGTTCCGTTTTTATGTGTCGCTATTTAGTTTTATGGAGTTTGGAAATGGTCTAGACGCAAGGCAGACGTGTCGTCCACCTAATTATCAGCACCTGTGTATAGGCGATGTCAACAAGATAAGATTATAGCTATACTTAGACTCGAGTTGTGACTGTAATTTAGCTTGACCTTGTGCTAATCTCGACCAGGCAATTGTGGTTGATATGACAATGATAAACCGAAGAGATATTTCTATTCTAGTTCTCTTTAACGACGCACAATAACCTGAGCGTAAAGGAAGTGTTAGCGCTTCTAGATACTATTTTCGTAGGTCTAGACTAAACAAGGAGTCTCGAAACTTCTAGTTCTGTTGTGTGAGTTGTCTAGACTTGCAGAGATAGTTGAGTAGAAAACACGTCGATTTGACCTCAATCAGTCTGCAGTCTGTCCGACGGTGTTGCCACATCGTTGCAGTCACGGCGGCTCAAGGTTCGCGCTGTGTTGCCGTCCTATCGTGTACTTTTCCACAAAACACCTTCACTTCTCTTCGCCATGCACTCTCTTGCATGAAATTGCACTCGGCACTGACGTCACTCGCAGTGCATGAACTCTTGCCTGCTGAGAATAGAATCGGTCGAGTATTTCAGGACCGCTGGATGTTGATGTGATGTGGCTATTGTCCAGGCATTCCTCTGAGGCGGCTTACAACCAGCCGCAAAATTCATTGCAACAGCATTCGACCATGTCGTGGCAGGGTTATGGAAGCTTCATTTAGTCTCCGACTGGACCAGGGGACTCATTGAAGAAAACCTCAAATCGAGGAGTCAGCTCTCTTGTGGGTCTATATTGGGCGCCTCGGCCCACGCTGTCTGTGTGTTCCCGAACCGAGCTGTGTTGTGTTTGATCCAACATTCGCGAGTTCTGTCATTTCATTACTCATCCAGTTCTTCAGTGCCAGCTCTCGACCCAACTCGAGATTTAATTCATGTATAATAGAATTTGTAACAGACCTTTTCACTCGTCAGCATCACATACATCACTAAGAACTAAGCGGAAACTCAACAACAATCTCCTGCGGGGATACGAACCTGGATCTCCAGAACTAGAATCATGGCTGCCGCGCTTTTATGAAAATAATCTGCTGGAGTTAATCCATTTGTCAAGGCTTTGCTTTGTTTTGGTTTTCATTGGCTTAGGTTTCGTTCTTTCAATATTCCCTCGTTGAATAGAACTTTTTATGTGGTAATGCAATGACTGATCGGACAATTACTCTCTTTTCAATACGCTTTCCTTTCATTCAACCAACTTGAGACGGAACATTGTGTTCGCGTTGTTATCTATCGGCGTTGGAAGCGAAGGTACTTGTCATCTGTGATAAGTCGTCGGTCTTGTTGACAGGCCAAGCCAGCGAGCGTTGTGTGGTGTGGTGTTGCATAATCCGCATGGCAACAGCGCTTGCTTGGCCTTGGCGGGCCTCGCCGAGCCAGGCAGGCCGAGCTAGACGAGCAGAGAGAGACAACTTGCTAGACAGCAAGAGACCACGTGTGAGGTGAAGTGAGACGGAGACTGACGATTGCCAACTCGAGAGTCTTGGGCTGAGGTTGACTTTTCAGAGCATTTCCTTCAATGCAGGCTAATTGTTGCATTTCCTTTTCACACAACTGCCATGGTAGAGAAGCCAAGAGTGAAAATCTCTTATGCGGGGCTCTTTTGGCTAGCTGGCAACAGTACAGAGAAGTTGAATATTGTCGTGTATTGCAGTAAGAAAACTCGCTATTTAATTTCTTCGCCTGTTGTCTTAGTTCAGTGTCCTATTGTAACACACTTCCAAGAATTTCCTCACGGGTCCTGCCCTGTTGTCCAGCTGTGTTTCCAGTAGTAAAACTGTAGTGTGGTGTACGAAGTTATTAGGGGTAGTTCGGGCGCCGCATTGCAGTGTTGGAACTCCGGTTGTATTCTCAGCCCCCACTACTCGTCTAGACATCCCTCATATCGATCCAGACCCAGTGACGTCATTGTCACACCCTGCTTTCCCTTTCCATCCCTTCCTTTCCCTTTCATGGAACGCGGTTGCTAAGCTCTCGAGCTGCTGGCTGGTTCTAATATTATAGAGCTTTATCGCCCACATTTACCACCTAGTATAGGCATATTTGGCTCGTTCTTCATTCTTGCTAAAGATTTCTTATCATAAAATCCAAAAGTAATATTTCTTACCCGGCAGTGTTCGAACATTACGTTGCTTTCCTCATCAATGCACGGTCAACCTCGTATAACTATTCTACTTCCACGCATTGAACAATAGTGTTACCTAATACGACAATACGTACAGTAATTTACTTCGAGAAAATGATGGACAAGCAACCTCGGGATTTTATTTTACCATAGACATATTGGATTTAATATTCAAGGCTGATCTATTTACGATTTTACTGGTAAAACCACGAGTTTGGGCAATCTTCGTGGTTCGTATCACATGCAGAAGAAACTTTTATATTGTACGTATTAGGACTCTAAATTATTTTTCAACCAGAGGGCTGGGTCCTGTTGACGTTGTAGTTCAAGGGAAATTCAATGTCACACGAATTCTTGGTCGCTGCGTGCACTAGTTGCCCTGTGGCGCATGATGATGACTGATCATGTGAATACTTCGCTCCAGGTGGTGCGTTGCGAGTTCGAAATGCGAAAGAATGCGTTGCATTTCATGCTGCGTAGAAGGCGGATGAACCTCCTACGTTTCTGTGTCAGCCTAATTGACATTATTGTGTTTGGCCTCTGAACTAATCGTGTCTCCTCGACTGGTTTGGTGAGATCTGCATCTTCCTTGATTCTTTCTGCCCTCCCCCCGGCCCATTCCCCTCAACCCGCCCACTCATTGACCTGTGTACTACGTCAGCTAGTCGAGTCCGTGTCGGGTAGGTAGAGAAACTGCGACTGCGTGCGTATAGCCCGGGATATGCAAGCTGTTTGAAAAATATCATTTGATTCGAGATAAGAGAAAATGTTTCTGAAGAATCTGCTTACTTCGTGCAGTGAAATAACTTATGTAGACGTCTGATACTAAATTAGTTGCCGCCACGTCCGCTAGGGGCGCCTTGTCTCGTCCTTGCCAGGTCATGCAGTATACTCGCTTTCAAATGCCAGACCTCGCCAAATATTTTACACACCTTGTTTTGTCTAGCTCGGCTCTGCGTGATGAAATGTTGTATGTAAATACTGGCAATAACGTCATACTTGGCTACGTGCACGCATGCACACGCCATACAAGTGCTCGTTGTTCTCCGAGCCGTCGGTCTTGGTTTGGTTGTCTTCGCACCTCGCCAGTGTCGAGCTTTGTCTGATGTCTAGTGAGTGTCTGGAGGGCAACGGCCGAGCCGGCGCACTCTTGCCTTGCTCGTCGCCCTTTAGCCGGAGTCGGTTAGTTAGAACGCCCTTGTAAAACTAGCTAGCGTGCACTAGCTGGTTTCACTTGCCGTCGTTTACGATCGCTGTTTACGACCGTTTCGATGGTTATGGCAGATGATGTCAAAATTAAATAATGAAACATGCCATCCATTCCATTGTGTCTGGCTGGGTTGATGCTTTTAGATTATCCACCTTGCGATTTCGGCGGCGCATTTCATCGCGTTAGTTTGCATTATTCTGTACACGATTAGAAATGGTGATATAACATGTACGTGCATTATTATTCTGGTGAGCACTGCCTGAACTGCAAGTGCTTTAAAGCGAAGCGCAATGCACGTTAGCATTCACCGCTCGACGCTGGCTGCAGCAAGAGATTCTCAACGTGATCGTCTATCATGGTCATAAATCAGTCTCGGCTTGCTTCGAGTACAGTCCGCGCAAGAGATTTGCAACACTCTTTGTCTGGCTTGACGTGGGGCTATTGATTGGTACATCTTCCGAGCTGCGCGCGCAGGAACACGTGACACTAGGCGCTCGCTCACGTGGTTTTCTTTGCGTTGTGGCGCCGACGACGGACTTTCACTACTTTATTGCTAATGCTGATCTAAATGATGCCCGCCGCCCACTGCGCCCGCTGTGCCAGCCAGTTGCGTTTAATTCAGTGCCACTAGACCGATTAGAGTATTCTTGGGGGCATGGCTGTATATATCAACATGTTGTGTGACTAGTGATGTAAGATGCTCGAGCATATTCTTTTTGAGAATATTCTCGAGAATATTCTCAAGCACGAGCATTTTCTCGAGCATATTCTTAAAAATGCATCTAAGCTTATAAAAACTCGAACTTTTAGCTCAATTCCAAAAAGTATGTACTTTTATGGATCTTGCATATACATAGTATTGTTTTAGAGAACCAGTCGGGAATCGTTACTGAGGCTATACAGGTGAGAGTTTTCTTCGATCGAGCTGACATTTTGCACACATATAGGGAACATTTCTGGGCGTTGCAGACCCAAATTTTTTGAAATCCCCGATTGGTTCAAGTTTTTAAAAAATATCTTTCGATTGGTTTGTTCGATCAATGAGAAATTTTGACAAGTCAATGCGACCAACATTATCCCCAATCTTACAAAGTTTCAGCCAAATCCTCCCATTGGTTAAAATTTGAAACCATCTTTCCTATGATTTTTTTAAATTTAAACTGAACCGTTTGACCGATCAACTTAAAACTTTGCATGGTCATTGGGACCAACATTATCTGTATTTTTGACAATTTTCAGACTAATCTGTGCTTAAATCCAAAAGTTATTGACATTTTACCGACATTTTGCGTGTTGGCTGTCAAATTCTCGAAAATGTTTGATCACGGTAACGTCGAGCCTACTTTCAAACACATATGAAACTGATGTTCAACAGATCGATCTGATATTGTGTACACACACATATCAAATGAGTGGTCTCAAGTATATTTTTAGAACGAGATCCTGTGATCTCGTTCTAAAAATCTGTGATTTTTGAAAATTAACAAGGAACCGTTTGATTGTTAAAACTTCAACTAAAAACATGGATATTTGGACCAATATTTTAGGAATTTTTTGAGATTTTCATACCAGTCTGCGACGAAATTCAAGAGTTATGGGCTTTTAAGCACATTTTCGATAGACAGAATTTCGGTTTGAGGAGTTGCGCGTATCCGTGCTCGCTCATGCTCGCTATCCCTGCCTATGTATTGCACAGCCTTCCAAGGCCATAAAATGGTGCAAAACAAACTTGAACTTTTTATATGTAATAATAATTTTCAAACCTCTGATGAGAATATTCTCAAATATTCTCGGAGAATAATCTCTTTGAGAATATTCTCGGCTCACATCTCTATGTGTGACACGGGCGGTAGTTGGTGTAGCGGCGCTATTCACCCGAAGTAATTGAGATAATAACACTATTCCTCTTTCTATTCAATGCCAACGTTTTATCATGACTTGGCTTGGTTTGGTTGTAGTCCTTAGACGTTGAGACCATGGTCCGGCTAAATTACCTATAGCCTAGGTAGTTTTTAATTTTGCAAAATTAATTTTTTAGACTTCCAATTTTTCAAATGCATAATCTGTATTTAACCAAGTCTCGTCATTTTTGTCTGATTCAATATAGTAATAAAACAGAAACTGCGAGATAGATAAAAGAGCAATGTAAGGACGTTCAAGTATCACCGAGCGCTTAGTCTAAACCCGTCTAAAACAGTCTAAACTAGAGAGCCTGTATAGTATAATCTGAGTCCAGCAACAGATAGTGGGATGAGATCGGCAGGTCTGTATCTTTTGTGTAGGTACCTACTAAAAAAGTGGTCTATCAAACAGCAATTATTTATTTACAGCTAAACGGTTCAAGACAGGATACAGAAAACGTTCCCATTTATAATCATTGCTACTTCTGTTTCTATCGATTTTGGTTTTCCTATGTTCCCGACGGACATTTTCGCCCTACTTAGTTTCTTATGACACTAAAATTATTTGCGCTGGATCAATCATGTTTGTCGATTTGCTTCCCTCACTCATTATAACATTCGGAAAGGTATACTCGCAAGTCTTACAGCTAGTAACATTTTGATTTGGACTTGTGGTAAACTTTTAGTTTCTGACCGTTTATCATTGTCTTTAAACCGCCATGAAATAAAAGTAAAAGTAAAAAATTATTGTTTTTGTGTAAGTTTGTCTTTTTCAAAATCTGTGATAAACACGCGTCTGCGGGGAAGGGGGGGGGGGGGGGGGGGGGGGGGGGGGGGCAGGGGGCATGGTTGAGGTTGAGGTGTCCTTGAAACTGTATTCCTTGTTATCGTTTATCAGGGAACAAAGGAGTATGTACCTACCTATATCAAATTTTATCTTAAAACTTCCAATTTACTATCCAGTATCTAGGGATGTTAGATAAGATCTTTACAACAATTTTTAAATATGAAAAGTCTAATAGTACAATATTTACTCTTGATTACGATCAAGTGTTTTATTTTTGTGGAAAGGAGTAGTTTGGTGAATAATAATAATAATAATTACTTATATCAAACTCAAAGATCCAAGCAATTTTTAAAATGAGATTGGAGTCTGTTTGGGAACTTGGGGAATTATCATGTAAAATAGGCCACATTTTTAAAATTCAGTTGAAGACCACAATTCTTTTTTTCAAGTAAATGAATTTTACAAAGAAAGTAGTGCTTTAGACATTAACACAAAAATAAATAAACTGAAAACTTACTGATAACTACTGAACAATTTGTTAGAAAATAACAATTGTCATCATCGTTTAAGCAGCGACTTGGGGGGAGGGGTTCGATGACTTTCAGACAGAGTCGGTCAGCCCTTGACGCCTCGGGCATAGAAAATTTTGGCGCCCCCTGCCCTTCTTTATGAGGTACTGTATATGGCCGTTTATCTGTAGAGTAATGTTCACACAATATTTTGCAATGTATTTTCAATTCAGCCAATAGAACAATGTACAACAAAATTTGCTGCTTTTCTCAAGCTGAATTGTAAAACATCATATATTTACTTTTTAATGTGAACTAGCCATAAGTTCAAAAAGAAAATAGGTAGGTAGCTACGTACACAACACTACCTACATCAACAATGGATTCAATAGTACTTTTTATTTGTTTCAGCTTTCCGCAGATCGTTCTGAGAAGACTTACAAATCATCTGAGTCTGATCTTCACTACGTTATGAAGAAGGCCAAGATCGACACATTCTCCTATCCATATATGTACAGTGATTTTCCAATGGCTTTGTGGCATCCATGGCGTGCGTTAAAGCCCTCCTGGCCGGCCAAACAGCTGGAGGATGCCCCAAGTAAGTACTTACCTATGTTCTGAACACATGCTTCTTAATTAATAATTTCTATGGACCGTGGATGCACTTGTATAATGCCCAGTACCTACACACAATGCATTCGATCGAATTGGATGCGTGGATTTTAATCTTAAATTGTTCAAGGCCACAAATGTGTGATGTGTACCTAGATGCGAGTTATTCAACATCCAACGTCACATCCAATGTTCAATGTGGATGGAATTGAGTCGAGCATACCTACTGGGGGTCCTGACTCCTGATTCTACAACTATTTTCTATGGCTAGCAATGTGCCATCGCAATGTGTAAATGCTCAGTAGGTAGTTAATTTGGGGGCAGACGCGTCCTCTCACTCTTATTTTTCATGGAAGTAAAATTATATGGGCTTAAAATTGTGCATAAATCGCGTAAAAAGGCAACAAATTTGTTCTTGAAATTAAAAACTTCCGCGGGGCTCAGCTTTGTATTGGGGGGCCCTCCTTCCAAACCCCCCATTGTTTTCGTAAGCAAAATGTTGCCCCTGACACAAATTAACCACTGATAAAGCTAATGGCAAAATCTCATTGCTAGTGAATTTGCTTACCAATTTGCAGTTATAGAATCCCTACCAAATATTGTGATTTTTCACGATAACACCACTCTAGACCAGTCCGAAATCCACAACATAGCCTTGCTGTAGCACCAAAAAGTTATGCTTTGGCCTCAAAAATGTATTGGACCAGTGAAATCCCATCCCTCCATTTACAATACTTCTGAATTCTGATCGAGATGTGTCTGTTCCAGTTGCACTGAATCTCCCCGGGAATCTGAGCCATAGTCCCCCTGTGTTGCTCTACCCAGAGAGAGTCATTCCTATGTCTCATTCTGAACGCTTCGAGCGAACCTTCCAACCCAATGTTGCACTGGCACCTCGCACCACCAAGCAGGAGGTAAGTTGTCAAAACTTTTTTTCATACTCATAAAGGGGTGCATCGGAGAGAATACGAAAGTGTACTGCTGCTTCTTGATTTAGTAAATTGTATATGCCATGAATCTCAATCGTTGAATATTTAATTTCATTTGCATGAGCTTTTGGCATTATTTATGTACCTTGAGAAGGGAAGATACCAGTTTTGAAATTCTCTCCTTTGCACCTCAAGTCGCCTACTAAAGTTTGGATTTGGGGGATTTAGCATTGTATGCATTGTATGAGTTAATTTAGCAACCCCTACAAATTTTGTATGTCTATGTATACAACTAAATATCGTATAGGTATACCTGTAGAGA
The DNA here is from genome assembly GCA_934045905.1 of Leuctra nigra. Lineage (NCBI taxonomy): Eukaryota > Metazoa > Arthropoda > Insecta > Plecoptera > Leuctridae > Leuctra > Leuctra nigra. The sequence goes on along the minus strand of OW203761.1, from coordinate 30,045,650 downwards.
TACCCTGGAGTAGGTATGGGATTAGTAGCATGATTGTTCTGCTAGTAGATGAAGATTGTCATTGTTTCAGCCAAGTGTAAAGAGTGAGGCTGTGATAGAAGAGTCAGCTGTGATGAAGAAAGATGCGAACGAAACACCTCTCAATCCAGAGATTGAACTGTCCAGTGATGAGACAGACACTGACAGCTCTACTGACTTGGTGCAAGATGGTGAGACTTGTTAGAAAGCCTGAATTTTGAGTCACATCACATACCTACCCAGGGGTTTGCAAATTTATTGTAGGTGATAATTTAAAAACATATTGTATTTGTCTCGCACTCAACTTTTATGGGATTTTTTTTTTGCCAGAATAAAACAAACTGGTACCTATTTATTTAAGTAACTAACAAAGCTGTTTTACTTTTCCTCAAATGTGTGAAGTACCTACTCAATACCAGCAATCAAACATCATCAGTGAATTCAAATTTCAAACCGTAGCAACACAATTGCTAGAAATATGAAAAGAATTGAAATTATTTGATATGGGGCCGGATTGGTAGAATCGGTACTCAGAATTGTCCCATCCCCAACTATGATAAAAATAAAATGGCACAATTTTTTTGTACAATCTACTTACCACTATCACTCGAAAAAAACACTCGGTTCAAATAAAATACTTATAGTTACCTTTCCATGGCATTCACCCTCTAAAAATTGCTGCTGTCAATGTTGAGATGACATGGTTTCAATTAGGGGACAATTTCTAACGACATCTCTTCATTCTTTAGCATGTAGAGTGCCTTGTTTTCTTTTTTTTAAAGTTTTGAACTGTACAGTCACGGAAATATATTCGGTAAAAGCTCCTTTCACCCCCCACCACATTCAAACAACTTTGCCAGTGTTACGGGTCTAGGGGGAGGAGCCTAAACTAACGTAAATGCATGGAAAGGGAGATGGAGCGTTTACGTAATAAATTTCCGTGACTGTACCTATTATTGTCCAGCCAAAGAAACTCTTCATTCAAAAGGTGTGAATCTGATAAAACACCATTTAGAATACCACAAGTGTTTTCATTGTTTACCTACTACCTACCTACCTAGGTACAGTAAAGATAATTGTATTAATACTTTATAACTAAAACTGTTTAGAAGACATGTAATTTATTATAAATACGTATTAGTTATAGCTAGAAGCTTTGTTCTACAAACTGGACTGAAGCTAAAATTAACATATAAAAGAATGACCAACTGCTTGTTTGAATGTGTGTGCTAATACTGTATCATTATGTCATCAGGGTCATGCATCAGCATCGTGCAGCAAGTCGTTTCTCTGATGTCCGAACTATCGGACGTCCGCATCGAGACGATGCGGGCGCGAGTAGTGGAGCTGGTGCAGCGGCTCTCACGACACTTGGAGAAGGTCGAGGCCAATAGGAGAAACTTGCAGCAGGAGAACACCAAACTTCAGAAGCAACAACTTGAACAGGAAAAACTTATTGCAGAGCTGCAGGAACAGCTTCAGCATCTCAAGGTTAGTTGAATGTCTTGACTGTATATTCCTTCAAGGAAAGTAGACTTAGTGTACTGAAGTCAGTACCTAACTACAGAATGTCTTACATTTCTATTCTATTGTAATTAAACTTGCCTTATGATTTGGGATAATAATGTGTGCTTTAACATGTTTCATAAACAAATACGTAGAAAGCCAGATGAATTCATGCTTAATGATATATACGTCAAATCCTTACGGGGTAACTCCCTTGGCTTAGCTTGTGTTCTTCAATATTTGGCTTCAAGCGTGAAGACATTGGCTCAGTCTGTGCATGTTCACTTACAACATGCTTCAAAACTTAAAATCGTTTTATTTTTAAAGCGTTATATTCAATCAACCAATTAAACCTAAATTTGTCAAAGACACCTCACAAGGTGTCCTCACCTCATTGGTCAGCAGAAAGCAGCACCATTGTGAAATAGACTTGAGTGTTCATGTGACTCACCAATTCTATGGCAGGTAAAGGGATATTTGCTCAACTCCATTACAGTGAACGTAATTTATTTCAGTACGTGGGCAAAGAAGCAGTGAGCATAAAGGAGGAGCCGGCTTGACTCATCCCAGTTCCAAGAACAAGTGAACGCAAGATCGATGTTACGTGTTAACTCTGATGTTATGTTGTTTGAACTTTAGGATCTATCACACAATAGTTCTTATGATGAAAGTACAAAAGTTGCTTCAACGAACGTTGATGACATTAGTGGCGTTGCAACTCGGCTCTGATCTCAATGTAGTGGTGTTGACAGTTGCAGCTAATAGTTCTATAGTTGCCATCTAACAATAGTACTGCGCTCGACTTGAATCTATACAATAGTGTTCCAATCCCAGGCCTCGGAAGTCCTTCTTTTACAATGAGATTTCGTACAGTTTTTTATTGTAAATAATTGTTATACATTTTTGATGAATGTTACGTGAGCTGTACCTGATATCTCGAGAGATGCCATTTCATTAGCCTTGTGCTAGCTTCACCCCAAGCTCCCGAAACATTGAATTGAAGCCAACTCAAGTACCTGTAAAGTAGTTCATATTATCCAAAGTACAAATCTAACCTAACCTTACTTAAACATACATACATACTACGTACATGTTACATAATACTATGTAATTGATTGCTTGCTAAGTTACTGTAAAGCAGAGCAGCTAGATTCATTAATCACTCAGAACAAGGTTTATTGAAAGAGTGAATGGGTTGTGGACGTATACTATAAAATTTGCACCTTTATGAAAATTTTCTATATAAAAGGCTAAGAAAAGTTGTTACTATGAGATGTTTGTTGATAAAATTATTCAGAGGCTGCAACTCTGAGCTAGTCACTTGCCACCAGGGTGGTTTGCCGTGGCCTGACACGTTAAAATTATTAATACCTGCCTGTGGGTTGAAAACCATGTGTGTTCAAATTTCCAATTATTACTTTTCAAACGAGCTCTTTTTTAAAAGAAATTGTTAGTTGATTTAGGAGATAATTGTTTTAACCTGGACTCATGGGCAGCTGACGGCTCGCTTCACTGGCAGCAAACTTCTGCTGGCCGGTCGCCATCTTGCCAGCTCTACGTAAAAATAAGCGAGGCTTATTTAGGAGAGGAGAGATATTTTTCTATATTGTATCTTGGTTAAGGTTTGCGAATTGAGATTACATGTTTTTATTATGAGAATGTTATTAGGCATAGTCTGTTCTTCCTTGGAGCCTGCCCTGCCCTGTCTATCTATCTCTAGAATCTATAATAAGAAGCTGTAATAAGCAACAAGAGTACAAAGTTTTTCTATGTTATATACTCCAGCACTGAATAGCTAGCACTGCATTTTATAGCAACTATACCTTCTAATTGATTGTTTTTATTATTTTTATTATTTTTATTAATAATTGCATACAATTTAGAATCGAGTATCATCTGTCGGTTTTGCCAATGCTTCAAAAGTTCAATAAATCACATAATAGACATCCATTACATTACTGAATGTGATTATTTTTATCGTTTTCAAGGAAGTTGGATTTGTTGTGCCATCCCAGTGAATGCATGCACTTTGCAAGTGCATTGTATTATTGTATTGTCTCTGGTGCTGCGCACTGTTTCTATTACTATTGGTTACTTTCCCTGGAAATAGGGTCTGCTTGCTTGTACTCATTCTATTATAACGCTACGTATGTTTACGAGGCATCATTAAGGACTAAAATGATGGAGAAACAATCATTAATTATGTGTCTCTAGTATTAACAAAAATACTATGATGATACACCTTGATATATTTTATCAATGTTTAAAGTCAATGTACAACAATAATATGTTATTATTTGAAAGCTCAACTAAGTCGTGGCTTCACAGTTAGCCATCATTGAACAGTGACTTTGAACTAAAACTGCTGTTACATGAATGATGACTCCATTTTGTACATATATTTTATGTGAATCCCCTGATTGAGGTACCTACTACTAGGATCACTGCATGCAAACTGTCTTAAAATAAACTGAAATTATTATCAATGTTGATGGAAACCAACCATGTCGATAAAATGGAATTATCTTCAATAAAATTATGATGCATCAGAGAAGTAATGTGTGTTGATGATTTTTTTCTAAACCTTGCACATAATTATTTCCCAGAGCAATAGGTAAAATGTTTTTTATAGCAAAAATTCCAAGTATTGAAGATGCGACCTGAAAGAGGTTGTCACATACTGTTTATGTAAAGCAAAATAGTAATTGGAGAGTGTAGGCAACATACATCCAGTTGGCTATGCCAAATCAAATGCTTTAAATTGCCTCATGACAGATTCAAAACAAATACATTTTTAAAAATCTGACAAATTCGACTATTGATTGAGAAATGAGTTCCGTTTTGGAACAACATTTGGGGGATATTTTGTTTACACATCACATTTGAGAGATTTAAAAATGATGCAATAAATAAGTGATATAAAAAAACAGTTTTTGCAGTTGCTTGTGAATTGACTAAATTATTGCAGATGTGAAGATCCTACTTACTGCTCAGCTGATTCTCTAATACGATTCGGTTGTGCTCCTTGGAATCAATACTCGTCATATATTGGGTCAAAGCAAGGAAATAAATTATTATATTGGGAAATTAAATTAGTAAGGAGCATAAATTGCATTCCATGACAAAAGTTCATTAATTTTATTTTTAAAAAAACAATACAAAATTTGACAAACACACCAATGAACACACCCTCCAGAACCCACCTTGTTTTATTCATCATAAAGTCCTATCTTGCTTGTTGTGTCTTCGGTTTGGGCATTTTTGCTAATAGAGTTTGAATATCTTTCTTTTCATCATAAGTCTTCAATAATTCAAACAGATTTATTACATATCTGGCAATTTCTTGTATTTTCTCAATATCAACATTAAGTTCAGCAAACCAAGCTTTCAAATCTTTTTGTAGAGTAACACATGCTATTTGCAGACAACCTGAAGAAAAAACAAGGTAATGAGACGGTAACTATAAAAGTGACGCGTACCTCTGTGCGTTGATAAGCGAGCCTTCGTACTGCATCCGATTTGGTATCCGTTTGCAAGTATCAGCTGCTCTACAGGGCTTGGAACTCAAGTATCAAGAAGGTAGGGATATAAATTTAGTATACCTACATTTTTAAAATACCTATTTCAAGATTATAGAATAAAATGTCCTTAAAGTACTTCCATCAAAAGTCCTTGTTAAATAGAAATGCTTCAAATTTTCCTCAAATATGCCTCAAGCAATACCATTTGCAAATACGAAAAGAAAAACATGTGTCAAGGGTAGGGATGCAAAAGGTACCAAATTTTCCAGAAAATTTGGAAAAAAAAAAATGTTTTTTCCGTTTTTTTCCAAAAGCATTGGGAAAATATTGGAAAAATTGATTTTTTAAATTCTATTTTAAAAGTAACATAATTCCTGTTCAATAAATATACACAAAACATAGGTAATATGAATATCATTGTACTGTATTTTATTAAGGGGGCTCGATGATTTCGATGAAAACATTGACCTCGATACAAGTCATTACTAAAATATGAGAAGTGATTACTTCAAATTTGGTAATTTGTACGGTTTTGTGGATATAATTAATGTTGAAAAAATTTTAGTATTGCTTATCAAGAAATTAAAATTAATTTTGGCAGTCAATGTTTTATCATGGTTTTATCTTTGAACTATATATTTGTAAATTGATCTTATGGGAATATCAGAAAAGTGGTACTAACATAATGATGAATAGGTATCTTTTTAAATAGTTCAGCTTGGTTACATTTTCTTGGCGAAACTGTGTTCATTAATTATGTATTCTACCATAATTTTAGTTTTTGGCAAAATTCTCAATGTGGGAACATAATTTAAATTCAAGGGAAAAAAATAAAGTGTTAAAGTGTTTTTGTGTTAAAAAAAACACAATGTTAAAGTATAGGACAAAAGTGAAACTTCAACTGTGAATAATATCTCAGAATTTAGTTCAGATATCCTATCTACATTTTCGATATTAATGAGGATAATACAATAAAGAATGAATATTGAAAGTTTCAAAACTTTGTTAATATCAAATTAAAACAATCATTCAAGAAATCCAGAATCTGGAGGCAGGTAGGTAGTACGATTTTACCACAAGCTTGGCTAAGTCCGCACGAACGGAGGAACATGGACCGTCAAACATTATATATTTTGAAATTCTCAATAAAATTATCTGTTGAATTAAAAAGTCTACAAAATCTTGGACCCGCTCGCTAAACATGGGAAAACAAACAATCTCTCACCAATGCACTGTTATATCTTAAATCCAACCAATCAAATATGCCTGTAAAAAGTTAAAAACTACATACTTTTTAGAATTAGTTAAGGTGGCTGGGTCGATCGACCATTTTTTCAGATAGTGTTCAATTCAGCTGTACTCACTCATTGGTATCCCCTAAACAACACTTCAAAAAATAAAATACTTCCCGTGTCTAGTTTTCGAGATAGGCGAATAAGAAATAAGTATTTTCCCCGTGTTATCTTATGGCAGGTTTGAAAAATTTGCTACAAATGAAGATTTTATTTAATTGGCCCGATAGATTTTCAAAAAACCTATATAAGAAAGAGTCTTTGATCTATTTACTTTCATTAAAAAAATATAAACCAATATCATCGTGTGCTAAATAAACAGTTGTATGCGATTCAATTCAAATTGCGAATCAAGTCAAAATACTTTTGGCAACACGGGAGTGCTCAAGGTAGTTAGAAGGCACTAAATGCCTACTAAAGATACCTTGACTTTTCATGAAAGTAAACTCTAGGTCAGAGCGAATAGAAATCACAGCCTTGTATACCTAAGATGAATAGTGTATCCTTAGAGGAATAAGTGGTTCCACTGAACGCATTTAACATTGGGCCGAATGTAGATGATTTTGGGCGGCGAGTTTGATTGTCTTTCGTTCGCAGCGCTAGTCTGCGCTGCGGTCAAAGTTTCAACTAGGAAATTTTATTCTAAATTCTCATTCAAAATGCCATTTTAGGAACATATTTTGAATTATTATTATATTATTATTTAAATAAAACAACTCTGGTTTAATAAATGCAATAACAAAGGGTAAATAAGATAATAAAAACTTAACACTATGTAGTTCTTCCATATGCCGCCAGGATCGCGTCCTTCTTGAGACAGTTCAAGGTCATATTTTATTCTCAAAAAATGTTACATGTTTTCGCGTTCAGTGGATACACTATTCATCTTAGGTATACAAGGCTGTGATTTCCATTCGCTCTGTCTAGGTGTAAGCTCAGCAACCTCAGCCATCATGACTCCACACAAATCAAAATTTTCCAAGTATGATGTTGCCATATTGTTCCGTATTGTTAAAATTATTAGGGTTGTGCGAACCTTGATTTTTCAAGTCGAACCGAACCTCGAACCGAACCTTAAAGTGTTCGAACCTTTTCGAACCTTTTCGAACCTTTACAGGTGTATAATCGATTTTTGCTTTCAGTGCTACCAAACAACTTTCAATGAAATCCAAACGATGAAAGTGAATGGATACATAACACACATGAATGGATTTATCATACATACTATTTGCATTTCATTTTCAATAGGATGCTGGACAAAATCTTAAGGAAGTTATGTGTTTAACACGTTCTGGCTGTTTTCAAAATGCTTCCAGATACCTATTGCTGCTGACAGAGACAGGTGTTGTTTAAAATTGTAATGAAGTGTTTTTTTATACTATCAATTGTTGTGTTGCAATTTGTTCTTGTAAGCTTGCACCTTGCCTAAAAACGGTTCTTTGTTTCATCAACTAATTAGGGAGGAAGGTAACGAAAATGATGTCAATAATTTTATGCAAAATGGGCTAATAGTACTCATCATGACGCGAGACAGAAAATAAATATAACTTATTTAGGATCATCAACATCACTAATATTTACATGTAGGTATTTATGACATAATAATGTAAATTTCGTGAATAACAAACCTTTGAACTGAAACATAGTTAACTAAAGATTGATTACTACAGAAGAATATACGCGATTTTGCGTGAAAAATGACGCCATTTGAGGTTAAAATCTCGAATTCAGAAGGCTGTGGTGACGCGCGGGAAAAAGGGCGGGAAGGTTCGAAATGGTTCTATTTCGAACTTCTCATAATAATTTTCGAACCTTCAAAACCGGTTCGGTTCGGTTCGGTTTTCGAACCGGTTCGCACACCCCTAAAAATTATAGAAAAATCTGGAAAAATCTTCAATATCCAAATCAAAACTAACTTCTTTGGGGCAGTAATTCTGCTCTAAATAATAAGATAACGTATAAATACCATTTAAATGTTGTCTATTTCAACTACCCAGTATATTATACAAGTAAATTATGTGCTAAAAGAATTTATAAACGTGATTTTTTTACACTTAATAAATTAGTGAAAGCTCTCCAATACTTCAGAAAATCGATCGATAGGGCACTAGCCAAACTATCTCCCGCTAGGGTGCTGCCATCGGGGCTGTGCTAAGTGTGAAGTAAGCTGTTCGTGCCACTCAAAATTAAAACTCGCGAAACTTTATTTTGACAGCCGTAAGAAGATGTACTTACTGTTTAGATACAAAGATTTTTTACTCTAGTATAATAAAATGTGTAAAAATAAGAAGATAGTGCAATATCTAAAGCAAATTCTATTTCAATCTGAGGCGACACCCTCTCAATTGTTTTAATTGAAAGTTACACAATTCCATTAAGCAGTGAGTCAGTTGAAGAAAGCACTGGAAACAAAAATAATTCTGTGAGCTGTCATTACATGACCAAAATATCATTATTACACTATAATTTCTAATAATTATCCACTCTTTCGCTAAATAACCAATATCAACATGAATTCTTATAATATAACATGAAAATACGGACTGTGGGGTAAGAAATACGTTGATTTGAAAAGTACAGCCTCGACGCTAGCGCCAAAGGGGCCGATCCTGTCGTCCTAGCTTGGCATCGCCCCATCCAGCCACCTTAATTCGTACTGTATGAAATTAATTAAAATAATTGTAAATTCTTTATAAAATATCGTATTTTTACAAAGTAATCATATGATATTCATCAACAATGCAAAATATTGTGAGTCACTGACTTGAATTACGTGGACTATCGATGGTACTACTTTAAAATGACAAAATATTTTGAAAAAAACGACAGATCAGCCTTCAAATTGGCAAAAATTGTTGGTCCCAATGACCATGCAAAGTTTTAAGTTGGACCAGTCAAACGGTTCTAGATTAAATTTTTAAAATCACAAGATAGATGGTTTTAAATTTTAACCAATGGGAGGATTTGGCTGAAACTTTGTAAGATTGGGGACAATGTTGGTTGTAATGACTTTACAAAATTTCAAATTGATCGAACCAACCAAACGAGATAATTTTTTTAAAATTTGAACCAATCACAGGATCCCGTTTAAAAACGATCCCAGAGACCGCTTAGATTACGTTAGAATGTGTGCAAAATTTCAGATCAATTGGTTGTGCGGTTTGACCAAGGCAGTGCAGACAAAAAAAAGAAACCAAACAAACACACAGAGAAAGTCACCAAGGCAGAGAAAGTGCCTTAAGAGTACCGTGGTGACGCTCGCTTAATAATTCTTTACTTACCAAGTGCTATCTGATATGGTGGATAGAGGAGAGAGACGTCAGTTCTTAAGCTGTCATTTACAACTCTCCATGCCAATGCCAGCAGCTGATCTTCGTGACCGATGTCTTGGATAAGTTGCAGTAGAGGCCGGTACGGTTGATAGACAATTAGACAACAGTCCAGATTTTCCAGAAGGTAGAATTCACATTCCAAAATGTGATTGGTGCGATATGGAAATTCCTGAGTGTATGCATAGCTGAATTTGTTTTTTACTGCAAATAGGAAACAACTTGTGAGTGTAATTATATTTTTAAGTGTACCTACTTACTGTAGGTACCTTTCTCTTATCTATCATTTTTGTTACCTATATAATCATGTGGGGTACTACAGAAGCTAATGGCATCTAATGGTAATTAGTTTATTTTATGGTGCAAATGTGTTGAAATCTCCAGAGCTGCACTTTACACACACAAGGGAAGAGAGAGTGCATGAAGAAGGGGGTGACACACACAAGGGAAGAGAGAGTGCATGAAGAAGGGGGTGACACACACAAGGGAAGAGAGAGTGCATGAAGAAGAGGGTGACACACACAAGGGAAGAGAGAGTGCATGAAGAAGGTGGTGACACACACAAGGGAAGAGAGAGTGCATGAAGCAGGTGGTGACACACACAAGGGAAGGGAGAGTGCATGAAGAAGGGGGTGACACACACAAGGGAAGAGAGAGTGCATGAAGCAGGTGGTGACACACACAAGGGAAGAGAGAGTGCATGAAGCAGGTGGTGACACACACAAGGGGAGAGAGAGTGCATAAAGCAGGTGGTGACACACACAAGGGAAGAGAGAGTGCATGAAGAAGAGGGTGACACACACAAGGGAAGAGAGAGTGCATGAAGCAGGTGGTGACACACACAAGGGAAGAGAGAGTGCATGAAGAAGGGGGTGACACACACAAGGGAAGAGAGAGTGCATGAAGAAGAGGGTGACACACACAAGGGAAGAGAGAGTGCATGAAGCAGGTGGTGACACACACAAGGGAAGGGAGAAAGCATAAAGAAGGGGGTGACACACACAAGGGAAGAGAGAGTGCATGAAGCAGGTGGTGACACACACAAGGGAAGAGAGAGTGCATGAAGCAGGTGGTGACACACACAAGGGGAGAGAGAGTGCATGAAGCAGGTGGTGACACACACAAGGGAAGAGAGAGTGCATGAAGCAGGTGGTGACACACACAAAAGAAGAGAGAGTGCATGAAGAAGGGGGTGACACACACAAGGGAAGAGAGAGTGCATGAAGAAGGTGGTGACACACACAAGGGAAGAGAGAGTGCATGAAGAAGGTGGTGACACACACAAGGGAAGAGAGAGTGCATGAAGCAGGTGGTGACACACACAAGGGAAGAGAGAGTGCATGAAGGTGGTGACACACACAAGGGAAGGGAGAGTGCATGAAGAAGAGGGTGACACACACAAGGGAAGAGAGTGTGCATGAAGCAGGTGGTGCACACACAAGGGAAGAGAGAGTGCATGAAGAAGGGGGTGACACACACAAGGGAAGAGAGAGTGCATGAAGCAGGTGGTGACACACACAAGGGAAGAGAGAGTGCATGAAGCAGGTGGTGACACACACAAGGGAAGAGAGAGTGCATGAAGAAGAGGGTGACACACACAAGGGAAGAGAGTGTGCATGAAGCAGGTGGTGACACACACAAGGGAAGAGAGTGTGCATGAAGCAGGTGGTGCACACACAAGGGAAGAGAGAGTGCATGAAGAAGGGGGTGACACACACAAGGGAAGAGAGAGTGCATGAAGCAGGTGGTGACACACACAAGGGAAGAGAGAGTGCATAAAGCAGGTGGTGACACACACAAGGGGAGAGAGAGTGCATGAAGCAGGTGGTGACACACACAAGGGAAGAGAGAGTGCATGAAGAAGGGGGTGACACACACAAGGGAAGAGAGAGTGCATGAAGAAGGGGGTGACACACACAAGGGAAGAGAGAGTGCATGAAGAAGAGGGTGACACACACAAGAGAAGAGAGAGTGCATGAAGAAGGTGGTGACACACACAAGGGAAGAGAGAGTGCATGAAGCAGGTGGTGACACACACAAGGGAAGGGAGAGTGCATGAAGAAGGTGGTGACACACACAAGGGAAGAGAGAGTGCATGAAGAAGGGGGTGACACACACAAGGGAAGAGAGGGTGCATGAAGAAGGTGGTGACACACACAAGGGAAGAGAGGGTGCATGAAGAAGAGGGTGACACACACAAGGGAAGAGAGAGTGCATGAAGAAGGTGGTGACACACACAAGGGAAGAGAGGGTGCATGAAGAAGGTGGTGACACACACAAGGGAAGAGAGGGTGCATGAAGAAGAGGGTGACACACACAAGGGAAGAGAGAGTGCATGAAGCAGGTGGTGACACACACAAGGGAAGAGAGAGTGCATGAAGAAGAGGGTGACACACACAAGGGAAGAGAGAGTGCATGAAGAAGAGGGTGACACACACAAGGGAAGAGAGAGTGCATGAAGAAGAGGGTGACACACACAAGGAAAGAGAGTGTGCATGAAGAAGGGGGTGACACACACAAGGGAAGAGAGAGTGCATGAAGAAGGGGGTGACACACACAAGGGAAGAGAGAGTGCATGAAGCAGGTGGTGACACATACAAGGGAAGAGAGAGTGCAAGAAGAAGGGGGTGACACACACAAGGGAAGAGAGAGTGCATGAAGAAGGTGGTGACACACACAAGGGAAGAGAGAGTGCATAAAGAAGAGGGTGACACACACAAGGGAAGGGAGAGTGCATGAAGAAGGGGGTGACACACACAAGGGAAGAGAGTGTGCATGAAGCAGGTGGTGACACACACAAGGGAAGGGAGAGTGCATGAAGAAGGGGGTGACACACACAAGGGAAGAGAGAGTGCATGAAGAAGGGGGTGACACACACAAGGGAAGAGAGAGTGCATGAAGAAGGTGGTGACACACACAAGGGAAGAGAGAGTGCATGAAGAAGGTGGTGACACACACAAGGGAAGAAAGAGTGCATGAAGCAGGTGGTGACACACACAAGGGAAGAGAGAGTGCATGAAGATGGTGGTGACACACACAAGGGAAGAGAGAGTGCATGAAGGTGGTGACACACACAAGGGAAGGGAGAGTGCATGAAGAAGAGGGTGACACACACAAGGGAAGAGAGTGTGCATGAAGCAGGTGGTGCACACACAAGGGAAGAGAGAGTGCATGAAGAAGGGCGTGACACACACAAGGGAAGAGAGAGTGCATGAAGCAGGTGGTGACACACACAAGGGAAGGGAGAGTGCATGAAGAAGGGGGTGACACACACAAGGGAAGAGAGAGTGCATGAAGCAGGTGGTGACATACACAAGGGAAGAGAGAGTGCATGAAGCAGGTGGTGACACACACAAGGGAAGAGAGAGTGCATGAAGAAGGGGGTGACACACACAAGGGAAGAGAGAGTGCATGAAGAAGGTGGTGACACACACAAGGGAAGAGAGAGTGCATGAAGAAGGTGGTGACACACACAAGGGAAGAGAGAGTGCATGAAGCAGGTGGTGCACACACAAGGGAAGAGAGAGTGCATGAAGAAGGGCGTGACACACACAAGGGAAGAGAGAGTGCATGAAGCAGGTGGTGACACACACAAGGGAAGGGAGAGTGCATGAAGAAGGGGGTGACACACACAAGGGAAGAGAGAGTGCATGAAGCAGGTGGTGACATACACAAGGGAAGAGAGAGTGCATGAAGCAGGTGGTGACACACACAAGGGAAGAGAGAGTGCATGAAGAAGGGGGTGACACACACAAGGGAAGAGAGAGTGCATGAAGAAGGTGGTGACACACACAAGGGAAGAGAGAGTGCATGAAGAAGGTGGTGACACACACAAGGGAAGAGAGAGTGCATGAAGAAGGTGGTGACACACACAAGGGAAGAGAGAGTGCATGAAGAAGGGGGTGACACACACAAGGGAAGGGAGAGTGCATGAAGAAGGGGGTGACACACACAAGGGAAGAGAGAGTGCATGAAGAAGGTGGTGACACACACAAGGGAAGAGAGATTGCACGAAGAAGGTGGTGACACACACAAGGGAAGAGAGAGTGCATGAAGCAGGTGGTGACACACACAAGGGAAGAGAGAGTGCATGAAGCAGGTGGTGACACACACAAGGGAAGAGAGAGTGCATGAAGAATGTGGTGACACACACAAGGGAAGAGAGAGTGAATGAAGGTGGTGACACACACAAGGGAAGGGAGAGTGCATGAAGAAGAGGGTGACACACACAAGGGAAGAGAGTGTGCATGAAGCAGGTGGTGCACACACAAGGGAAGAGAGAGTGCATGAAGAAGGGGGTGACACACACAAGGGAAGAGAGAGTGCATGAAGCAGGTGGTGACACACACAAGGGAAGGGAGAGTGCATGAAGAAGGGGGTGACACACACAAGGGAAGAGAGAGTGCATGAAGAAGGGGGTGACACACACAAGGGAAAAGAGAGTGCATGAAGCAGGTGGTGACACACACAAGGGAAGGGAGAGTGCATGAAGAAGAGGGTGACACACACAAGGGAAGGGAGAGTGCATGAAGTAGAGGGTGACACACACAAGGGAAGAGGGAGTGCATGAAGAAGGGGGTGACACACACAAGGGAAGAGAGAGTGCATGAAGAAGGTGGTGACACACACAAGGGAAGGGAGAGTGCATGAAGAAGGTGGTGACACACAAGGGGAGGGAGAGTGCAAGAACAAGGGGGTGACACACACAAAGGAAGAGACAGTGCATGAAGAAGAGGGTGACACACACAAGGGAAGAGACAGTGCATGAAGAAGGTGGTGACACACACAAGGTAAGAGAGAGTGCATGAAGAAGGTGGTGACACACACAAGGGAAGAGACAGTGCATGAAGAAGGTGGTGACACACACAAGGGAAGAGACAGTGCATGAAGAAGAGGGTGACACACACAAGGGAAGAGAGAGTGCATAAAGAAGGTGGTGACACACACAAGGGAAGAGAGAGTGCATGAAGGTGGTGACACACACAAGGGAAGGGAGAGTGCATGAAGAAGAGGGTGACACACACAAGGGAAGAGACAGTGCATGAAGAAGGTGGTGACACACACAAGGGAAGAGACAGTGCATGAAGAAGAGGGTGACACACACAAGGGAAGAGAGAGTGCATGAAGAAGGGGGTGACACACACAAGGGAAGAGAGAGTGCATGAAGGTGGTGACACACACAAGGGAAGGGAGAGTGCATGAAGAAGAGGGTGACACACACAAGGGAAGAGACAGTGCATGAAGAAGGTGGTGACACACACAAGGGAAGAGACAGTGCATGAAGAAGAGGGTGACACACACAAGGGAAGAGAGAGTGCATGAAGAAGGTGGTGACACACACAAGGGAAGAGAGAGTGCATGAAGGTGGTGACACACACAAGGGAAGGGAGAGTGCATGAAGAAGAGGGTGACACACACAAGGGAAGAGAGTGTGCATGAAGAAGGTGGTGCACACACAAGGGAAGAGAGAGTGCATGAAGAAGGGGGTGACACACACAAGGGAAGAGAGAGTGCATGAAGCAGATGGTGACACACACAAGTGAAGGGAGAGTGCATGAAGAAGGGGGTGACACACACAAGGGAAGAGAGAGTGCATGAAGAAGAGGGTGACACACACAAGGGAAGAGAGAGTGCAAGAAGACGGTGGTGACACACACAAGGGAACAGAGAGTGCATGAAGAAGAGGGTGACACACACAAGGGAAGAGAGTGTGCATGAAGCAGGTGGTGACACACTCAAGGGAAGAGAGAGTGCATGAAGAAGGGGGTGACACACACAAGGGAAGAGAGAGTGCATGAAGCAGGTGGTGACACACACAAGGGAAGAGAGAGTGCATGAAGCAGGTGGTGACACACACAAGGGAAGGGAGAGCGCTTGAAGAAGGGGGTGACACACACAAGGGAAGAGAGAGTGCATGAAGCAGGTGGTGACACACACAAGGGAAGAGAGAGTGCATGAAAAAGGGGGTGACACACACAAGGGAAGAGAGTGTGCATGAAGCAGGTGGTGCACACACAAGGGAAGAGAGAGTGCATGAAGAAGGGGGTGACACACACAAGGGAAGAGAGAGTGCATGAAGCAGGTGGTGCACACACAAGGGAAGAGAGAGTGCATGAAGAAGGGGGTGACACACACAAGGGAAGAGAGAGTGCATGAAGCAGGTGGTGACACACACAAGGGAAGAGAGAGTGCATGAAGCAGGTGGTGACACACACAAGGGAAGGGAGAGTGCATGAAGAAGGTGGTGACACACACAAGGGAAGAGAGAGTGCATGAAGAAGGTGGTGACACACACAAGGGAAGAGAGTGTGCATGAAGCAGGTGGTGACACACACAAGGGAAGGGAGAGTGCATGAAGAAGGGGGTGACACACACAAAACCAACATAAACCAGGGTTTTACCATGTTTTGCCTGTCTTTAAAATAAAGTAAGGGTGGTGACTGGTGGTGAATATTACGTATATTGGAGATTGTTGAAAAGTCTCTGGTTTTGGTGCCATTGGTTTGATTATATTCAGTTCAAGCTCAAAAGAAAATACATTGTTACCTACTTATAACTTTATGAAAAAATAAACATAAAACAATTTGCCTTATGTATACCTACTTACTACTGACTACTTGGAACTGTACTAAGCTGTAGGTATTTTGACAAGCTGCATTTAAAATGATCATGCATGCCACACTTATCTTCACACCCCAATACGGTTTGATTAGACACAAGCTACTGAAAATTTATTTGATCAAATAGACTGTCTATAAGGAAAAGGAACATACCAACTGTTTGACACGTTGTGATCAAGCGGCTGTTTGAAATCACACCAAATTCTTCTACTTTTGAAGCTAGGAAGACACACGTTGGAGCCATCAGCAAAGGATCAATACACTTCAGAGAGTTTCGGGCATAAAAACGCTTAAAGAATACTGTAGCAGTAGCAATCACTTGTTGCCGAAGCTTCAGCTGTTCACCCAGAATCTGAATCACTATAATTAAACACAAATTATATGAGTTATGATGAATTATAGACCTACCTTTTAGTGAAATTGATCAGAATAAACTAATAGGTAAGGCAAGTAAAGTACATCATAATTCATCAATTGCTTACAGTTGGAAAAGAAGATGAAGATTTTTTGATATTCTTCATCTGAGAGTACTGCAAGGTCTTGTTGTCGTTCTCGTATCAAGTCTTGCCTATCCAGAAGCCATTGTTGACTACAAAAAATTAATTGGTTTATTTTGTTTAGAGATGTAAAATTACCGGTAATTTAAAAAATGGTAATATTACCGGGAATATTACCGGTAATATTACCAAAATCTGGTAAAATTGGTAATATTGGAAAAAAATGTGAGTTTCGGATACAAAACGATCGTGGTTCATTTACGAGCTACTTCTCTGCCTATTATGAGTGTACATACGACTAATACGAAATTCCATGGTCTTTCTTAAGATAATTTGACTAAGTCTCTTTTGTATTGGAAAAGATTCAATGATGATGGATGACCAGTAACCACCAATATTTGATGTGTTAACTTTATAAGATCCAGTTTAAAATACAAAATGTACCTAGGTACTCCAGCAAAAAAAGAAAGAAACGGTAATATTACCGTAAAATTGCTTGGTAATATTACCGTAATATTACCGAAAACGGTAATATTACTGCGGTAATATTACCGATTTACATCTCTAATTTTGTTAATTAATTAGGTACCTACCTAGATATTCATCATTCATAAGACTAATCTTTTTGAAATATAGGTTAGGTATAGAAAATTAAAAAAAAATATAGTTGTTGTCAAGGCTTCTTGGCCTTTATGAAAATCTCGCAGGACCCCTATTTTCGAGATAGTACAAGTGCTCGTATAATCGAGCGTGACGTCAAAGTGACAAGGTTCCAAACAAAATAGCATTCAATCTGCCACATCAGTTTATTATTTTGTTTGATCTGTCGTCAGACGGCCGTGAATCCGTATGAAATTTGTCTCGAACGATCTCGAAAATAGGTCCCCAGGGAAGCCCGAAATTATAGTTCCGCCACTGGTTTGACACCCAGACGCAAATTGTTGTGATGTTGTGTTGTGTTGTTAAGTGCAAATCCAATGTGATGTTCACAATTCGGACAACTCGAAAGGAAATAAGTCAATGAAAATCCCAATCTATGCATCTGCAAAAGCTGTCCGTGGTGCCAAGCCCCGTGCATGATCGAAGCAGGGGTGTCATTCCTGTACGTTTTTAGTCTCTTAAGTTAGCTATCTTATCTTAAAATTTGTTTACTCCAATGTTAACGTCCATAACAACGGTTGCTACCGTCTTAAATTTTAAGATAAGAGAGTGAAAATGCGTACAGGAATCACCCCCCAGATGGAAGACGCGGACGGACGCAAACAGTGTTTTAAGGCCGATGCACAATTGACGCAGACGGACGACGCGGCCGGACGGCGGAGACGGACACGATGTTTAGGTATGACAAATTCACTCTGCTGTTTACAATTCGGACGCCGACGGACGACACAGACGTCTTACCTAAACATCGTATCTGTCTCCGTCGTCCGTCCGCCTGCGTCAATTGTGCATCGGCCTTTAATTTGGACGCAAACGGACGACGCAAAAAGAAAAAATAAGCAAAATCCAACTTTTTGCGTCTGTGTCGCATAGGTGCATGGGCCTTCGATCTTGTCAAGTTTAAGCTTCATTCCTTATTAAAAAGACTACAAAAAGTAGAACTTACTGGTGTGAGCTCTGCCAAAAGTTTCCAGCCATCTCAAAATAATTAAGCAAGTACGTTTACAATCAATAAACGTTGATAAATTACATTATAAACAGAATAATGAATCGGAGCTGTCACTTTTTCTACATGACAGCGAAGAGATGGCTGCCGCTTTAAATGCATTTACAAGGCTGTGGTTTAGATTTAGTAATCACAAGAAGGCAGTGGAAGTTTTAGGTTTTATAGGTTAAGTGGAACAACATCATGCGAACAGCACATTTTGCGATACATGTCATAGTTTTATCTTAATTAACTCGTCTTTCATATTATCTACTTTAGCAATGGGTTTGACAAAACAGTACCTGCGCTACAAACTTGCTGGTAATTTCAACATAATAGCCAGTTCTGGGTGCAATGTTGTATTTGTCACTCTCGAAGGACAAGAGGGTCGATTTGTCTGTGTGGGAGCTTGTGAGGATATTGTCATTTGGGATTTACGGCTTGGAGAAAAGGTTCGTTTTCTAGGGCAATGAGTGTCTAAACATTTTAATACATGACAACAAATAGCATGTGAACGAGGTTTTTGTGATTTTTAGGCAATGGTCTTTCCTGGCAACAAAGAACTTGTTACTCGGTTAGCGGTAAGCCCATCCAAGAAGACATTGAGTGCTGGATATGCGGATGGAACAGTTACAATATTTGAACTAAAGACTGCAGAGTCTTTATCAAACTT
Organism: Leuctra nigra; assembly: GCA_934045905.1. Lineage (NCBI taxonomy): Eukaryota > Metazoa > Arthropoda > Insecta > Plecoptera > Leuctridae > Leuctra > Leuctra nigra. Next base: position 30,026,549 of record OW203761.1, on the reverse strand, counting down.
CTCTGGCCATCGATCAGCAGTAACAGCTTTGTCCTATGACCCTGCCGGACACCGTCTGGCATCTGGAAGCAAGGTAAAATCCATATCCACTAAGAGCCTATCTTTACCTACGCGGCTCTCAAGGGATTGAAAAGCTCAAGTCAAGCTTACAATTTAACACAATTAGAATACTATGGCCTAGTCTAGATGACCATAAAATACCTGTAGTAGGTAATGGGTCAAGTTCCATAAGTGGTTTTATTTTTTTAACAAATTTCATTTTAAAAATAAGAAGGAAGTGACTACAGTCACGGTGCCCTGTGACAGCAGTGAAATGCAAAATGGCCGGCACGCTCCCGTGACAGCAGTAAAAAATGCCTAAACACTGCTTTCACGGGGGGCGTGCACACGCGCTGGCGTGAAAGCAGTGTTTAGGTCAAGCGGCTGTTTATTTCTTGTTTATTAATGAAAATTACATTTACGGCTGTATCTTCACTGTATCTCTTATCTCTTAAATATCTTAGATATTAATTATGCTTCTTGGCAATCCTTCGACCACACAAATACATAGAAATCCCTATGGCCATAACTGGTACATTAGGTGGCCGTAACTGGTACATTAGGTGGCCATAACTGGTGCAACACGATTTTTCTTAAAAAAATATTTCTCTGTGATTTATTATGTTAACAATATATCTGATGACAGAGTTTAAAGCATTAGTTTTAAAACGTGAAAATTATTACTTGATCTAAATGTGTCTTTCTGTGTTACCTGTAGGTACCTATGTTTTTTGTTACGTCTTCCTGACTATGTGCAATTTTGTAGGTACCTATGTAATTATGTGTTTTTATTATATTTGTACTTGTGGGCTTGCCCGTTACAAATAAAGGATTAATAATAATAAAACTTTCGTTTTTCAGGACACCGATATTATTGTGTGGGATGTCGTGAACGAAACTGGACTTCAACGACTCTCAGGACACAAGGGTGTTATAACTCAATTGTGTTTTGTGACGGAACTCAATCTGCTTGTGTCTGCATCAAAAGACTCTTTTATAAAGTTCTGGGATCTTGACACGGCACATTGCTTCAAGACTCTCGTGGGGCATCGAACAGAGGTAAATTCAATGCCAAAATATTTTCAAATTGAATAGGTATACTCCTGGACACTGAAATTGGCCCGCGGTCAATGTTCAAGTGGCACTACGGCTAGTATTTAACATTTATTATTGTGTAATTTTTTGGCACAAAGACCGGATAGTTAGTGAGAGTTTAGGGCCGAAAAATTACTTTAAATAAATAAATAAATAAATATTAAATACTAACCATAGTGCCACTTGAACATTGACTGCGGGCCAATTTCAGTGTCCAGGAGTGTACATACCTACTAGGAAAACGCTCTGTGTAACGCGTTGATGAGCGAGCACGGACACGCAACAGCTCGAACCGAAATTTTGTCTATGGAAAATGTTATTAAATTTAAAAGCCAATATTTATTCTTGAATTTCTTCACAGACTTGTATAAAAGTCTCAAAAATTTCTAAAATATTGTTCCCAATAACCTTGAGAAGTTTTAAGTTGATCAATTGACCAATGTAGATCTGACCAAACTACGAGGTCATAAAACAAAAGTCAATGTTTGGTCACAACCAAAGAGCTTGTATACACAACAAATTGAACACATGATATTATTAGAATAATGTTGAATTCGTACAGAATTTAACAGTTTTACAATCAACAAATTGCCGTTAATAATAGTATTGCTTTAAGCTATCTACTTGAATATTGTTCAGTCTTAATTAACTTCTCATAAGAGAGGAAGGGCCTTTTTAAGTTGACGAAACTATCCAGTGACGGACGCCATTAAAAAGTAAAACGCTTTGGCAACATACCTGGCAAAATATAATTTGTTTCGTTATAGCATCTGTAATAATTGTCCAGCAAATCATCAAACATGATTTATATGATTTAAATATATTGATTGTACTATTTCAAGTGATAAATTAAACTAGATTAAACACGTGTGAGCTACATATTTCTTTGATCTTTCTAAATTTCATTTGTTTGAATGAAAAATTGTTTTTTCTAACAACCCTGGAGTTACCATGGTAATACTTTTGTCTTTCATAAGGCAACGCCCACCTACATTGGTCAATTGAACCTTTCTAATTAAACGGTTCCTTGATAATTTTCAAAAATCACAGGATCTCATTAAAAAAAAAATACCTGGGACCACTCATATAATATAAGTGTGTGTACACAATATTAGATAACTGTTGAACGGTCATCAGTTTCATCAAAGATAATTAATGCTTTAATTATCTTTGGTTTCATGCGTTTGAAAGTTTCTACTCTAACTACCTTGAATTAGAACTGAAGATTCGAAGATGCCGTGAAATATGAAATACGAGAAATTTGACAGCCAACACACAAAATATCCGTAAAATGACAATAACTTTTGAATTTAAACACAGATTAGTCTGAAAATTGTCAAAAATGCAGATAATGTTGGCCTTAATGACCATGCAAAGTTTTAAGTTGATAGGACAAACGGTTCTTCTTTAAATTTCAAAAAGCATATAAAATATTTTTTTAAATTTTAACCAATGGGAGGATTTGGCAGAAAATTTGTAAGATTGGGTACAATGTTGGTCGTAATGAATTGTCAAAATTTCAAATTGATCGGAACAACCAATCGAAAGATAATTTTTTTTAAATTTGAACCAATCACGGGATCCCGTTCAAAAACGATCCCAGGGACCGCATAGAGTCCGTTAGTATGTGTACAAAATTTCAGATCGATTGCTTGAGCGGTTTGACCTGGGCAGTGAACACAAACAAACAAAAAAAAAAGAAAAAAAAAAAAAAACAGAGAAAGTGCCATAAGAGTACCGTGGTGACGCTCGCTCAATTAATCATTCTGCTAAAAATTTAAATGTTGGGGAGTACGTAGTATAAAACTTCCTAATTTTAAAATGCTTAGGGATTAGAGGTAGTAGGCAATTTATAGTCCGTCCCACCCTAATGTGGCAGTAGAACGACAATGTTTTATATATTTCCAATATTGCTTAGATGTAGATTCGTTGATCTCATATAGGTACCTAGGTATTAATTGTGCTACTAGTACATACACAGTACACCTATAGACTAAAAATTGCACATCCACCCAAAAATTGCAATTTCTCTGACTGTAGATGTATCTTCTTCTAGGTACTATAAAGTCTATGAAGCTTGTCTATGAACATTTGTTTTAAGAGGCCTTATCATGGACGATTTTTTGATCTTTAAAAATGTGAAACTTCGGCAACTTCTGCCGGCCGATCTATAAGAGATAAAAATCCTGTCTAAATGGCATTATGAAGATCATTCTATCTCAAATGATTCTTAGTTGTTAAAATTTGTATTAAAGAAAATGTAATTTAATTGCATTTATTCCAAATTACGTCTAAAATTCATTATTTTTAGTCTTTTTCGAAGCTTCATTGTGAGTTACCCAAACATGCTAGAACAAAATGACAAACGCACATTACATTGTTTATCTTTTTTCTTCACAACCTATTTTTTTCATCATTACAGGTATAATATTGCCTGAGATTTTTCGTGCATTAATTGTTGGTAATTTTGATTATAAATTGGAGATTTGTCTGGCCTTCCGTCTTCGACTGGCTTTCGAGGCAGTCAGGTGGAAGGGTTGAGGACTATGGAGCTAATGAAGCGGACGGTTGGTGTCCGGGGGACAATAGACAGGAGATCCTCGCCTTTTCCGTAGCCAACCCTTCTTGACAACATATTTGAGAACCCCATATTGTAATATATAAACTCACTAACTACTCTAAGATAAAAATGCCCGTGTCAATATTCATTTCCTTATAGATATGTTATTTTTTTGATGTCTATATATAATGGTACTTATAATAGTACCAAATACCGATTTAAAATTATATTGTTTACACATTTGTAGCCACTGAATTTGATTTTTCTTTATCACTTGTGATATTATTATGAGCAATATTCTATGAGATTGATGGGAGAAAGAAATTATGCGATAATATTCATTTATAGTAGTAAAGAACAATACATTACTGCTGTAAACATCCAGTGGTCAGTATGGAATTAATTTTCTGTTTTCGCGCTTGTGCAATGAATAATGAAAACATTGGACTTATTTCATAATGAATTACTATTAAAATTGTTTGGACAAATGTCTTGCCAATAACTTGTTTTGAAGATTGCATTTCTCTTCTTGTGATGTGTGATCTAACGTGATAGCACATAATTATTTTGATTCTCAATGTGTCTTTTGAAATATTGACCCAAAAAGGGCCGAGACACTACTTGACACGTCACGACTGTGACACACACATGTATTTCGCACATTTTTAGTTATCGGTTTTTATACGTTTAAACAGTTGAATGAATGTTGAGCAGAGTGTTTCTTCCAAATATTAGAATATTTTACTCTAGTGGGTATTTTGCAAGTATCACAGGCACGTATTCACTTGATTTTGATTTGTGGGTGAGGGAGGGGGGGGGGGGGGGGGGGGGGGAGTAAATATATCGGGGATCGGCGGATATGATGTAAAGGTAGTGTCCCTATGGGGGGGGGAGAGGGATGGCCCACATGGCCCTTTTTTAATATATATAGTAAAAAAGAATCTAATGTCAAATGTGACTGGTAAGTCGCATAAGCATATTTATGAGGAATCTTGAGACAATTGCAGCATAATCCGTATTTGTTTTTGACAGGTCACCCCTCCCCCTTCCAGTTTGCCGCACATGACATATTTTAATTTTCGATCAAAATAATCATTTAATGTGATTTTCGTATCCTTTTCAAAGAAATGAACAGTGTTTGTTAGGAAATTTTAGGCAAACTTGTTTTTGGACTTAAATTGGTACCTATGTGTAAATATAAAAAAAATATTCATGAGGATGATTAATAAGGATGCATGAGGATTCGAGATTAGGCACCCAGAAATAATTGTAAAAATTATTGAATCAGGTCTTCTCACACCGAGAATAAATTATAAACGAATCGATTTGAAATTTTTGACACTATACAACACGTATGGCTCAAGTGAATTTGTATACCTTTTGTTCGAAATTCTCTGAAAAGTAAAAATGTTTATCGGATCAACTCCATATTTTGCATCTTCATTGGGACAAACATTTATTTAACTGATTGTTCTATCAAGATTGTAATTCTATCAAGAGTTTTAAACTCGTTTTGTTGTCGATATTTGATATATCGAAAAGGAAATGCACCGCGCCGTGATCACTTATTTTTCACTCCAAAAGGTATAGAGAGCCTTGTCAGTTGTTTAGTCGTTTTATTCATGAGAGGTAATTTCAGTTTGGGGTAATGCGCGTGCCGGTGCTCGCTTTTTAACTTTACTTCTGATTTTACTTATACTTATGCTTATTGTAATGATCAATACTCAAAGGGCGTCCAGAGCGTTTACCAGCTGAGCCAACTTGCTTCGTACGCATCTGTTCAATAAAGTCACTGAGATAACTAGAGGATGAATACCACTGAAGCGCAAAATTTGAGTGTGAATCAATCTCGGGTTTACTTTGTATGTATAAGATTATGAGAGAATAAATGATCTACAAATTGAAATTGAATTGAATTGTAAATTGAATTGAAAGACTGAGAGCAATTCGAACAACTTTTTACATCATTCAAAACTTGTGAAACGCAAGATCGAGAACATTGACTTCCGCCCTTCTACCTCAGTAGTTAATTGAATCTTAGCCAAATATGTACCGAAATTCAAAAATAAAAAAGTTATTTGTATCGATGTTCAATCTGGCATTAATTTTTTTGTCAAAATGATTCAAATCGCAATTCTATAATAAAGTTCATGAATCATTATACTGATGTAGCGCATGAGCGGGCAGATTATACCCTTTCTTTAACAATAGCCGAGCGAGCAACCCCTGGGTACCGATGGTCAAGAGCGAGCTGAGCAAACCTTTTTCTACTTCATCCGTGGACATTGAGAACAATACTAGACAACTTCCATCTCTCTCGCGCATTATTATACTTCATTGAGCCACTAATGTGCCTAGGACTGAGGTTGGATTTGGTCCGGTATGAGGCGGCCTCTTAAGAGTGCTAATTTAAATTACTAGGAAAACGCTCTGTGAAACGCGTTGATGAGCGAGCACGGATTCGCGCAACACCTCGAACCGAAATTCTGCGTCTATCGAAAATATCAGTAAAAGCCAATAATTCTTGAATTTTTTACAGACTTGTTTAAAAATCTCCAAATATCACTCAAATATTAGTCCCAATAACCATGCAAAGTTTTAAGTTGATCGATTGAACCTTTATAATAACTACGTTCCCAGCAAATATTAAAAAATCACAGAATCTCTTTCAAAAAATATACCTTGGACCACTCATATGACATTAGTGTGTGTACACAATATCAGATCGATCTGTTGATTATTAGTTTCATATGCGTTTAAAAGTTTTTGCTCAACTACCTTGGATTAGATTTAGAACTGAAGAGTCAAAGTAGCCTTGATCAACATTTTCGAGAAATTTGACAGCTAACACGCAAAATGTCCGTAAAATGTCAATTACTTTTGGATTTAAACACAGATTAGTCTGAAAGTAGTCAAAAATACAGATAATGTTGGTCCCAATTACCATGCAAAGTTTTAAGTTGATCGGTCATACGGTTCTAGTTTAAATTTCAAAAAACACATGATTTTTTTTTTTTAATTTTAACCAATGGGAGGATTTGGATGAAATTTTGTTTGATTGGGCAAAATGTTGGTCAAAATTCTCAAAACTTCTCAAAATTTCAAATTGAACGGACCAACCAATCGAAAGATATTTTTTTTTTAATTTGAACCAATCACAGGATACCTTTCAAAAACGATCCCAGAGACCGCATAGATTACGTTAGTACGTGTGCAAAATTTCAGATCGATTGGTTGTGCGGTTTGATCTGGGCAGTGCAGACAAAAAAAAAAAAACACACAGAGAAAGTGCCATAAGAGTACCGTGGTGACGCTCGCTCAATAACATGAGTACATTGCCTCATCGCTAATGTTGTCTTATGCTTCTGTGTTCATGATTGCAGATCTGGGGACTGGCAGTGATGCAGGGGAGACATCTAGTGGCTGGCAGTGGTGACAGTGAGCTGAGAGTGTGGACACTCTCAGACAAACCCACTAACGTTGAAGTGGATAAAATCAACGTAGTAGAGATGTCGAGTGATGAATTAGGCTCTGATCTTAATGTAAGTTGTGATTTATTATTAAATTAATAGTAGCTATAATTCTGTCCAAGGTGTAGTAGGGATGTGATTTGACCAGTCAATTACGTTTTCGGTCAGTTGTCCGGTCAATTGTCGGTCAAATACGTTTTTGATAATAGTTGAGCAATCCACTTTAATTTATTTTTTTAAATAAAACAACTTAGAAATTAACTGTTTTGGATACAATATCTATCCAAAGACCCAGAAATTACCCGTTTCACTATTCAATCTTACATAGAAGAATAGCGCAAATTTGTGTCTATGTGAGTAAAGTGTACCTACACAAAACAATTACGTAGGTAGGTAACAAATACGGGAATTTCTAGAAATTTTTTGTAAAACCTCGGATAATACATTATTAATATCATAATTCTTTCTTTTAGCTTTAACTATGTAATTATCATATGTTTAGTCAATATAATTAGTTTGTACTTGTACTAACATATTAAACAGTTTGTTCAATTGCCCAAGAGTATCTGACCATAGACCCAGAAATTACCCGTTTCACTATTCAATCTTACATAGAAGAATAGCGCAAATTTGTGTCTATGTGAGTAAAGTGTACCTACACAAAACAATTACGTAGGTAGGTAACAAATACGGGAATTTCTAGAAATTTTTTGTAAAACCTCGGATAATACATTATTAATATCATAATTCTTTCTTTTAGCTTTAACTATGTAATTATCATATGTTTAGTCAATATAATTAGTTTGTACTTGTACTAACATATTAAACAGTTTGTTCAATTGCCCAAGAGTATCTGACCATTCAATTGTCAGTGGAACATCAGATCACTAATCTAATGTAGTAGGTCCTGAAAAATACTCCTTTATAAGGCGTCGATAAGCGAGCATCAGTAAGTTCAAGGTTGATGACTTGCATCTATGTGTGAAATGAAAACAACCTTTTTCTTAGCACTTAGGTCTGGCTGGCTAGAAGCAAGGGGAGGGTGGGGTAGAGTAAAGAGTAACAGAGAAGCAGCTGGGGTCCAACTCAGTAGGGTGACCAGCAATGAATATCATGGAAAAACATAACTTTTTTATTATTGGACGGATTTTTTTGTGCATTCGAGTGTGTGTGTGCAAAATTTCAGATCGATTGGTTGATCGGTATGACCAAGGCGGCTTCAAAGAAGAGAGGGAGAGGCATAAGAGTAGCAGCTCGGTAACAACGTTATGCACCTGCGTAAAACATCTCTTATTTTTTTGATTTACTAGTAGGTAGTTAGGTAGGTAGGTAAGTGTGTAGGTGTAGGTATACATGTATATTTCCCATTAAAAGAATTTCTGTAAACATCTGTATTTTCAGTGTCGAATCAACTGCAGCAAAGCTGGGTCAGTTCTCCGGTCGGGACGAGGCCGAGTCGTTGGAATCACCTCGGAGAATCAAGGTCAAGTGCTGGCTTGCCATGGAACTGACAACACTGCTGAACTATTCCATTTCTGTAGTGATGAAGAAGCAGAGACTAGAAGAAAGAAGCGACAGAAGAAGGAAAGGAAGAAGACTGGAGGGTGAGTACATGACAGATCATTAACGTCTCTGTTGGCAAAACTGTGTAGATGTGCGCCATACAGTTTTATAGTACCTAACCATTCTATATTAGCAAGGATGTGAAAATGTTTTTGTTTATTCATCATGGTTTACGTGTCATGCCCATGCCCATTTTTAATGGTTTTTGTTGAGTTTCGTTTTTTTAGCTTTTTTTTCGAAAATGTTTATGATTGTAAAATTACTACGGAATGTTGTATTGTTTCCAATTTAATGAATATTTTGTTTTTCTCAGCATGGAGATAGTAGAGCTGAGTCTGAAAGACATTGTACGGAGACTACCAGTGGTGACATCTACAGAGGGAAAAGTCAAATCAGTTGATCTTGTCATGGGCAAAGGAGGGGAAATCAGGGTATGTACATTTAAACATTGTGAAATTAAAGTGTGTGATTGTGATGGAAAGGGTCTGTAAACCACAGGCCCAAAGGCAGGGCTGCCACTTGCCACTTTTTCCACTTTTTTTATTTTTCCTACTTTTTTTGAGTGATGCTACTTTTAGCCTACTTAAATGTCAAAAAGAGATCAAATTGCCACTTTTTCCTACTTTTTTCTACATTTTAATGTCTTAAGAACCAATATAAAATGTAAAAAATTAGTAAGTAGTTAGGTATATTCACAGTACCTACATAAAGTCGTCACTCATTTAAATTTGCCGTCTAATCGTGTCTTGTTGCTGCTGGCCTTGAGCGTGAACATTCATGAAACTATTCAGCAGGCAGTGATAAACAACCTTGACAGGGTTGCCAGATTGGGCGACTTGACCCTACCATATGGCAACCAAGTTTTTGGTGTTGTCGCCGATCGCCGATTTGGGTGACTTCGCAATATCCTTCGATAATGCAAATTTTTGAGAAAATATATGGAAACTAATACTTTGAAACTTAATTTCCATAGGTACTTGTAAAATAGCAATTTTAGGTGATCGAAATCGCCGAAATTTCTAGTCCAAAACGCATAGAAATGGCTCTATTTTATTCTTGAAATTCAAAATTTTCCCGGGCCTGCGCGGCCTGGACCCGCGTGTTGCTGGGGGGCCCTCCCCCCAGGCCCCCATTGTTACCTTGAGCAGAGTGTTTTTCACGATATTTCGTTTTTGGCGACATTTGGGCGACTTCAACAATTTTTATTTAATATTACTACATTTCAACTTTGGGCGACTTCACTGCCTGCCGCTGCGACATCAGCGCTCTAACTGCTGGCAACCCTGAACCTTGAATGCGAGTGGGCAAGCCCAAGCATCTGCAGGTAGTGCTAGGTCTACTTGTGAATGTGATTTAATATTTATTACTATTCTGTAACACGTTACTTTGACACGTTACTGTCAAAATAAACTTTGTCAATCATAATAGTCCCCAATTTTATTCTCTATCAATTTACAACTTCCTCCGTACTGACAGCGATGTGCACACTTTTCAGGGTAGAAGGTTCAAATATTGAAATTTTCAATTTCTTCCTACTTTTTTACAGTTAAGGTGGCTGTATATCACGTGACTTTTCAACCAAAAAGCTACACATTTTCATTTGGAAGGGTTCAGTTCAGCAAATACTTCTCACTCATCAGATAAGTTAGGACACAACAGTTGGACCTAATCTACGCAGAAAAGAACTGCGAAAATAACATATTAGATGATTTTACTTCCTTGCACCTAAATATTCTCAAATCATGACCTGAAGTTGAAGGAAATTCTTCGACTTGCCAAGAACAGCAAACATTACTCTAATAAAAAGGCATGTATGCATCACAAACCTGACGCAATATCAGAATGTATAACATGCGCTCATTCTTCGTCTTTCCAGTGAAATGTTGAGACATTAATTATATCCACTATTATGAATGTAATGATTAAACGAACAGCACTTGGTTTTGACAGTCTTCACACGCGTACGTATACACGAAATTTGTGTTGTTTTTATTATAAAATCACTGCAAAATTAAATAATATTGACTGCAAATATTGATAAGCTCAAGTATGCAGTGAATTTCCTTCATAAATCATCTTGGATTACTCAACATGAACGATGTAAGGTATGTTCTCATAGGTAACTATTTCTTTTGATCGGATGTAGAGAAATAAAGTCACGTGATATACAGCCACCTTAATGGCCACTTTTTTGCCTACTTTTTTTCATAATTTGGCCTACTTTTCCTACTTTTTTTAAGTTAGTTTCAGAGTGGCTGCCCTGCAAAGGTTCACTAATTTCTGTAGGATATGACATTCATGCAGTGATCAATGTTCTAGCCCATCAATCAGCCCAATAGTTATCAGTTTTAAAATGTTAAATTTAACTGATTATTTTATTTTGTGAGATTTTATGCTATTAAACTTTTAGGTGTTACAAATCTCTCAATAATGTTTGATCTAAGTGGTTAGTTCCAATTTGGCAGAAAATGTGAAATGAGAATACATAAGGTCCGTTCGTTGGCCTGCTCAAAGTTTCTCGGAGTAGCTCTGATCAGGCGATGGCCGTTCGTTTGTTTTCGAGCAACTTCGAGCAACCTGCTCGTGGCCGTTCCGCTGCCATCGAGCAGGGTCGGTTCAGAGCAATCGAGCTCGATCGAGCAGATATTTCTACTCGGACTTTTTGGCCGGAGTGAGTTCTGCACGCGCGGAAAGTACGAAGATTTTGATTCGAATTACAAAATATTATTACAAAGATAGTAATGTGGCGACGTGTTTTTAGTACTAGGTACCTAGTATTGTTTCAACACTAAGTAGTAATATTGTTAATAATTATATCTTTGATATTCTGTCCGAATTTATGTACCTATTTCTTAATATGTCCGTAATCATGTAATTTACAAATGGTACTAAAAACAAGAAATGGCCATTCACCTGCTACCAAAACGAGCAGCTGCTAGAAGTTGCTCGGGCCTAAAAATGACGTCATCCAATGTTGCTCTGCTCTGAACTTGCTCTTGCTCAAACTGGCACTGGATTTGTCAAACGAACAAACCTATAATATGTTTTGATATTGTATGGTATGGAATATGGATCATTTGTGGTGGTTTAATTGTCACAGTGAGGCAACACAGTGTCACAAATATACAATTAAATGAGCAGCAATGTGAGTCCTTATCAAGTGACACGACACAACAAAGAAATTAAGATCAACCCTCCTGCCATGCCAAATACTGTTCAATATCACAATTTTCTCCTAAACTGTACCTTCAGTATTAAATTTGTAAAGTATTTAAGTTTGAGCCTTATAAAAGTATGTATTTTAAATTGATGATACATATGCTAAAATCAAGTAGAGCATGTAAAATTACAACGTAGCAGTCATATTTCATTGTGCTAGAAGAAAGTATATGGACACCATACGATAAGACATCATTTTTATTTAGTAGTTGCATTTTATATTTTTTTGCTGCAAGCATTGGTACCTAAAATAATCATAGCGTACAAATAAACGTGGCCGCTGCCTCGAGCCGAGTTCTGAATGTAGCTAAAGTATCTACCAAGGTACTGTTAGTTATCCTTGAAACATTCATAAGCTTGCATTGCTCAATTGTCTGCTGTTTGTTGCCAGGTGGTATTGAGCTTGAACAACAACTGCGTGGAGTTAAGCAGCCTCATGAGCACGGAGCAGTCGTCCTCGAACCAGGTCCGTCTGGTCCGGAAGATCAGCTCTCAAGGACACCACTCGGAGCTGCGCTGCATTGCTTTCAGCTCCGACAGTCTGGCAGTGGTGTCGGCTGCAGCAGAATCCATCAAGATGTGGAACAGGTCAGTTGTAAAGTCATGTTACATATTTGTTGACTATCCAGTATCAGCATTCAGCAATACCTAGTTAGTGTCTTTCTACATTCATTCTCTCATGAAAAAGTATATTATATAAGTTACTTTAAATTGTTTGTAGTTAAATATATTTTCTCCACAATTTGCTATTATTCTTGTGAATTTTTGGTCAGGGGGAATGTTTATATACATTATCAAATTAAAAGAGTACATTACATTTGGCATAAAATTTAAATTTTATGTCTATGGTTTTTACAGTTTTCATTTTGGTTAGACTATGGTATATTAGAAAACAGGTCCTTAATGTCTTTTAAACTGGGACTGTCTGACATGACTCAGACTGCCAAATAAATGAAACACTGAATCAATTGCTTCTCTACTACCATGTTGTATTTGTTTACAGACCATCTCTCTGCTGTCTCCGAACAATCGAAAGCAGCTATGTTTTGTCGTGTTGCTTTGTGCCTGGCGATCGACACGTGTTGGCAGGACTAAAAGATGGCCGACTTATCATCACTGACATCGCTAGTGGAGCGGTGTTAGAAGAGATTGCTGCTCACACCAAGGAATTGTGGGCCGTTTGTCTTCTGCCAGATAGCGTAGGTCTCAAAACGTTATAGGTATATGTATCTCATTTTTTGTCTCGAGTAATATGGTGACAGCTGTGATTCATGTTTCAGAGGGGTTGTGTCACTGGCGGAGGAGACGCAACCGTCAAGTTCTGGCAGTTTGAGTTGGTGGACGAAGAAGGGGCTGAAGATAAATTGGCGCCACGGAAAACTCTGTCTGTCGTGCACAAGAGGACTCTGAAGTTAGAGGAAACGGTGTTGGCCGTCAAAATAACCCCCGACAGCAAGCTGCTTGCTGTTGCTTTACTGGATTCAACTGTCAAGATTTTCTTCTTAGATTCATTTAAGGTGAGTTATTTGTTTTCTTGTACATGTAGTTTTTTCTATGGTCAACGTTAAATAAATTTGTCAGGGTTAACTCAAAGATACTCTAGTATTATTACAATCACTGCCACTTGTCTGCAAATAACAAATCAGTAAGAAATCAAGTAAAGAAAAAGAATAAATACCTACATACTTGTGTATTTCCTTCATATTCGGTCTTGTTTGCTCCTCAGTTCTTCCTCACTCTGTATGGCCACAAGCTACCTGTCCTCTGCATGGACATCTCTTACGACAGCCGGTTGATTGTAACGGGCAGCGCTGATCGCAACATAAAGATCTGGGGCCTGGACTTCGGCGACTGTCACAAGTCTCTGTTTGCGCACGAGGACTCGGTTACCGCCGTGTGCTTCGTGCCTCGCACGCACCACTTCTTCTCGTGCGGCAAAGACGGCAGAATCAAGCAGTGGGACGCAGACAGCTTTGACAAGATACTCACACTCCAGGTAACTTGGGGATTCTGTAATGCTTGTGAATAGGTAATACTACAATGTTTATGAAAGAATTTAGATGTCATTACGAAATATAATATTGTCTAGGTTCATCCTGAATAGTGATATCAAATAAATAAATTCGAATACATACACAAATAAATTCCCCAAAATTGGGAATTTATGTATTTGAATGTTGAAAAGAAATGTTGAAAACTAGGTGTAATATTCAAAATGAGACGTAAGAGTTTCCTCAATATTGGTATTATTCTATTTGTTGTCTAGTGCAAGTGGTCAATATGGTCACACAGTGGTCAATTTGGGGGCGGACACGTCCCCCGACTCTATTTTCAGGATGGACACCGTCCACCCACTTATTTTATGGAAGTAAAAATTGTCTTAAAAATTGGTACAAACCCCGTAGAACGACACCAAATTTGTTCCTGAAATTCAAAATTTTGAATACCAAAATAGTAATGCAATATATAATTTTTTTCTAGTAAAATCCGCAAAATTCCCACTTAAAAATTAATTTCTGGAAATTTTGCATCACTAATCCTGAATGCAATAGGTAGACGATTCCATAAAATATCTGAGTGGCTCTGGTTCTGAATTATTATGAAATAATTTATATTATGCAGTTTGATTTCCAGATACCTATTGTAGTGTGTAACTCATTCAAATCAAACAGCAAGGGAAATTTTCTTACAAACCAGAGTCACTCCTGAAGATACTTTATGGAATTGTCTATTATCTTTGCTACAGCTCTTTGGCATCATATACCTATATCTTAATTTTTTAATTGTTGGTTATGCACTGGGGCCCTATTCGCGTTTTCGGGCTGACCAGATGGCAGCACTGGCCAGTCGGCTATAACCGCCATGATAACATCAATAAAATTGGCGGCCGAAACGAAAACGATTCAAAATTTCTCACTTTATACTTATTATACTTTCTCACACTAGAGTGTGCCCCCTTTGCTCGAAAACGCGAATACCGTCACTTTTAAATTCCTGATTCGGCTGGAATTTGATGATAATATGAATCGGATTCCAGCCGAAATGGAAATTTTGAAGTTATAGGATAAGGCCCCTGGGGGTAGATTATTATGTTATACCTAATAATGTTATGATAATTATGTTTTTGTGAATCCATCATCTCGACTATAATTCAGGAGAATATCAAATTTTCTTCTCTTACTGTGCGTGATTCCACTTACTGACCTCAACTTCAGTCTTTCCCTGTTCATTCATTCCTTTCCCATTCCCTTCATTTAAATTTCCCATTCCCAATAATCCTCATTATCTTTATTCTTTACCATCCACAGACATAAAATTATCAAGCTGTGAAGAAATATGTTGTGAAGAAATCCATACATTTCATTCCTTTTCATGGAACATCTTGTTTCAGGGTCACTTTGGCGAGGCACGCAGCCTGTGCGTGAGCCCGAACGGCCAGTACGTTGCCAGCTGTGGCTCGGACAGAGTGATGAGGCTCTATGAGCGAACGGAAGAGCCTTTGGTACTGGCCGATGAGCAGGAGCAAGAGAGGGAGGAAGAAGACAACAATGTGCTAGTTACAGGCGATACAACAACAGTTGTGGGTCAAGGAGACCTTAATCTGCCGTCTAAGAAGACGGTCGGAAGCGAGAGAGCCGTAAGTTGCACTAACCCATTCATGTGTTTTGATATACAACATGTTTTTTTTAGGAATTGGTCGACTCCAATTTTTCATAGGTACTTCTGAGTCTGATACAGATTATTTTATTGATTTTATTTTTATTTTAAATTATTTTATTGATTCTTATTCTTTGAGTGATTAAATATTTTATTTATTTATTGTAACAAACCTACTTTATGTAGCTACGTAGATAGTAGATGAACCCTCATTTCATTGTTAATAATTAATTGATCAGAACATCAAGAACAGTCATTCAATTTTATTCGCATACCTACCGTTTATGTTTTGCCAAGTGTAGGTAGGTAGGTAGGTAGGTAGGTAGGTAGGTAGGTAGGTACTTTTGAATACAATACAAACAAACTTTAACTGACTCAAACCATCCATTGCACTTTTCTTCAGTTTGAAATTGGCAAGATGACATCATGCTTAAATTCAAACTAATATTATTAGTATTGATGCAACAAAATGTTACGAAATTGTGCCTGAATAAATGCGATTGTACCTATTCTTCAAGAATCAGTGGAATCAGATTTATCCAATCCAGTAACAGAACTTTTTAATGTTAAGGACGGTCATATATTTTTTCCTGCCAAAAGTCTTTTTGGAGCGGTTTTAGAGGGAAAAGCGAAATATAAATTGCCATATTTGGCAAACGGTTATACGAAAAAGTAATATGAAAAAGCAAGAAAGGCATGACATGTATTGAACCTCTACATTTTCATCGCTTACTGTCATAACTTTGCTCCTACTATTTAGTCAGCATTTGTCGGGCACGAAAAACGCTCCGTCGCTCGTCCGTCTCTCGCACTGAGCGTTTTCGTGCCCGACAAATGCTGACCATAGTAAGAGCAAAGTTATGACAGTAAGCGATGCAAATGTAGATAAAGGTTCAATACATGTCATGTCTTTCTTGGTTTTTCGATATTCATAGCCGTTTGACAAATATGGCAATTTATATTTCGTATTTCCCTCTAAAACCGCTCCAAAACGACTTTTGGCGGGAAAAAATATATGAATGGCTTTAACTTTCTACATCTTTGTTTCAGGCTGAAATGCTGATGGAATGTTTGGATGTATGCCGGGAAATGCAAACCAATGCCGATGGAGTGATTCCGCCAATCATGATAGCGTTCAAGGTCAACACTGTAGAAGATTACCTTATCGACACACTTCGTCGCATCAGAGCAAGGTTGTTAATTTTATATCATTACATATTAAACGTCACAGTCATCGAACATTTTTTTTTTTTTATTATTCTGCCTTTATTAGGTTTGATTAGGCTAGAGGTCAAATAAATCGTCACTTTTCAGTTCATTAATAGGTAAAATATGTTGTGTGATTTCATCTATAAAAATGTTCATTTTAAGGAGCTCACATTTTGTTGTGTAGTTACTATTTTCTTATTCTTAAATCAACCTATTGAGCCTAAGATAATAGGCACTAGGCACTCTCCAGCCGTAGCAAAGCAAGCATGCTGCTAGGGATACGTGCCTTACCAAGTCCGGTCGAAGCCTATCAAATGACAGTTTCAACATTCTTTGCCAAGCATTGTATGGTTCTGTATAATTAAGCGAGCGACTCCTTTTGACACGGACCTCTGTTTTTTTTTGTTTTTTTTTGCTTTTTTTAGCAATGGAAGTTGCACCGTTCCACCGATCGATCTGAAATTTTGCACACATGTAGAGACAACCTTTTCTGTTTGCTGACCCTATTTTTTTTTTGAAAATAATTGATTGGTTAAAATTTAAATAAACATCTCATGATAGGTTGAAACACGGCCTCCTTTATAAGTTCCGTTTCACTACACGTTTCCCGGCCTGTCCACCAACTGAAAATCAGAGGTTCCACGTTTTGGCACAGGCCAAGGGCGCTAGTTGACACCCTACGCCTACCTTATGAAAATCCTACATGACCAGCTCAAGACAACATAGTGTGCAGTGATTGCTTTTGTCTTTGAAAGAGCTGTCAGTTAAGAAAATGCAATTAGTAAGCCAATATTATTCATGAATTCAACATTAAATATGATTTTAATGCTTTATAAGTAATAGTTTAAGCAATTATTAATATATTAGTCCTTATTAGCACCAGTTTCGTCTACATATTGAATGTGTTAAGTTAGGTGATTTTACGTACATTTTTTAACCTCACAATAAATTTCGTATATGTCACATTCAATATGTTGACGAAACTGGTGCTGAGGTTATATTTCAAGAACTAATATATTAATAATTGCTTAAAATATTACTTATAAAGCATTAAAATCATATTTAATGTTGAATTCATGAACAATATTGGCTTACTAATTGCATTTTCTTAAACTGACAGCTCTTTCAAAGACAAAAGCAACCACTGCACACTATGCTGTCTTCAGTTGGTCATGTACTATTTTCATAAGGTAGGCGTAGGGTGTCAACTAGCGCCCTTGGCCTGTGCCAAAACGTGGAACCTCTGATTTTCAGTTGGTGGACAGGCCGGGAAACGTGTAGTGAAACGGAACTTATAAAGGAGGCCGTGGGTTGAAAAATGAAAATGGTCTTCAATAAATGTGATCAAACTCATATTTTGCATGGTCATTAAGACCAACATTGTCTCTTATTGTACAAATTTTCAGCCTATCAGATAAGAACGTATGCACCTATTGACATTTTTAATAGCTGTCAGAGATGAAGTATCGAAATAACTGTTTTTCCACTGTCACATGGATCTGATTTGCTTTAGGAACCACAGTGCTTAGATGCTATTTTCACGTTTCAATGAAAATCAGATACATTTATGTTGACTGAGTGGATAATTTTTCAATTCAATATGGATGTATATGTTCTGTGCGTTCTGTACGCATTTCCGGTTCGAGAATTTGTACGTACCCGTGCTCGCTCATCAACGTGATACACTGAGCGCTTTCCTAGTTTAGAAATCACATTCCAGTTGGGTTTACTTTACCTAGATTTGGTTTTCCTTTATTAATTAATTGTGTTCAAATTTGTTCTAGTGACTTGGAAGAATCTTTGCTTCTCCTGCCATTCACATCTGCTTGCCACCTGTTGAACTTCTTGCCCCGCCTGCTCTCTGCTCACTCCGCAGCCAACAATGAACTGCTGTGCAGAGTATCTATCTTCCTCATCAGAGTGCACCACGGCCCAATCGTATCTACCGCCACACTGCTACCTACCGTCAAGAAAATACATCGACTTCTGAAGAAATGTATCAATCAGACCAGGGTATGATATCTTGCTAATACTTTCCGTGTACATTTTATATTTTTTCTGATTTTTAGATATTTGATGATAGTTAAGCAGAATTTTTTATGTAATTATCTTAAAACTGTGATGCTGTAAGAATAAGATGCATATTTTTTTCTGTCCGAGCACCATGAGAATAAAGTAGTTACTAGACGTAGGTATGTGTCAGTGGAACGGACTCTCTACTTGGCTGAGTCATATTGTTCTCACACTCTCACACAAAATACCATTAAAAGGCCTAACTGAACTGTGAATTATAAAAAGTCTCAGAAGTTGCCAAATACTTTTACACCAAGCTTTCCAATGACTTTTACGGCCTACTAGGTCTAAAACGGAACAGACGGAACAGGTTGGCTGAGTGGTAACGCTCTGAACTTGTATTCCGGAGGCCCGGGTTCGATTCCCGCGGCCGTCCTTCCTGACTGGGGTTTTTTCGTGGTTTTCCCTCAGTCGACAGGCAAATGCTGGGAAGGTACCCTACTAATAGGCCACGACCGTCTCCTTCCCACCTTCCATCCTTACCTAATCTTCACCATCATCTCCCAATCATCCTCATAATCATTCATCCGTCGCCATTAGCCTCGCTGCAGAACAGTGCGACGTTAAGCCCCAGACAAAAAAAAAAGGTTTTAAACGGAAAATCTCACATTGTTGTGAGAATCTTAACTTCGATCTATCGCCCACCCTACCACATTATCAAGCTTAGGAACAATGTCAATAGGATATGATGATTATATCATTTGCAAGAAAGAGGGCCGTGAAAATCTTAAAATTACACCACTTCTAAGAGCTATCTTCATCCTGATGAAGATTTCAGAAATCCCTTTTGACAAGGGCACAACGGCAAGGACTGACCCTTTTGACTTTTTTGATAGCGTTATTTTCAGACCGGAAGTAACTTCATATCTCGAAACCGGCTGAATAGATCGAAAAGAAACTATTGATAATCGAATTGACCAATGAAGGTGGGCGTTGCCTTATGAAAAACAAAGGTATTACCATGGTGAATCCAGGGTGATTAGAAAAATAACAACTTTTCATTCAAACAAACAAACCTTGAAATAGTATAATCAATATATTTAAACTAATATAAATCATGTTTGATGATATGCTGGACAATTATTACAGTGGTACAACGAAACAAATTATATTTTGTCAGGTATGTTGCCAAAGCGTTTTACATTTTAATGGCTTCTGTCACTGGATTGTTTCGTCAACTTAAAAAGGTCCTTCCTCTCTTATGATAAGTTAATTGAGACTGAACAAGATTCAAGTAGATAGTTTAAAGCATTGCTAATATTAATGGCAATTTGTAGATTGTAAAACTGTTAAATTCTGTAAGTAACAGCTGTTAGCTGGTAACTGACAGTTGTTATCTGTCAGTGACCAAACATTCACTTTTGTTTTATGACGTAGTGGGGGGTGGAGATCTACATTCGTCAATTGGATAGTCATCTATGAAATATCACTTGTCAAACTAAAATTTTCATATTTCTGAAACCGGAATGGAAGTCATAAAAAGGCCAAATCTGACTAAAATCACCTCTCCATACACAATAAATACTTATTCAGAGATACAAATAATTTATAGATATACATTCTAGGTGGGAGTGATTTCAGTAAATTTAGGTACATAATACATTATTTAATTAAATTGTAAATCACTGAAAATGCTATGTGCCTAGGTAATATTTTTAAATTTAATTTCAAGAAAGTATTGTATAATAGGTATTTGATAAGTAATTGATAATATTAATGGAATATGAGACTGATAGTTTTCAGTAGAAGACAGACTTAAAAATTCTCAGATTCATGTACCTACTGCCTAATAGGAATCCTGCTCGTGACGTCACAGTGGTAGAAAAATGGAGGTTGCTATGGTAGGGGAAATGTGTCAAAGCTCTAAATAATAGCAATAAATCATATTTATCAGATGAATATTTAACTTAAACATGTGTATGGATAAATATTGCGTATTATTATTAGCTTGTACTTACTTAAATATCTTTCTTTCACAAGTAATCACTCAAAATATGAGATTTGGATTGCCGCTGTCAGATTTGTTTTTCCCTATACTTTTGTATAGGTTACTATGGCAACCTTTTCTCACGCAGGATGCCTATACCCAGCCATCAGTATTTCAGGTCCATAGTTTGAGAAGCCGCAGTATCATACGCAATAATAGACTATAGTCAATATCATACACACTCAATATCATCAATATCACTCAACATCACACTACAACTCATACAATTTTCTGCTTCCAGGACTTAGTAGGCTACAACCTGTTAGCACTCAAGTTTATGCAGCATCGAATAGAAGAAAACGACAAGATCGTACTTTTCCAAGATGCAGCCAACAACAAACAAAGCAAACGTGTTCGGAAACATAGGAAACGAACAATCATTGCAATATAGACATATGTATGTATCTACTTGTTTTCATTTAGTATTCATTGGGGTTTGGACTTGACATCATTAATTCCATTTTAAATCAATGTCAAGCTAACTACCTTAATGTAGGTACCGACTAATATTCAGAAGTTGTTAACCGGTTTCCCATATATCGACATGAGAATATGGGAAGGAGCATATGGATGGAAATCAACCTAATACATTATATACTGTGTATTGTGTAGTATTGAGTTTTGAATTGAAATTGTATATTTTTTTTTTATTATTTAATTGTGTACAATAGAATCTTTGATCTGGTATTTACTATTTACACCATGTTTCACTGACAATTGTGCTAAAAAATTCCATTATGCCTTTGGAAAATAAAGTGAACGATCTTTTTTGATGTCAAAATAAATTTTTTTTTTGTCAAGTATTTTTATTTGATAAAGAAACGTTGAATTTGCTGTTGATTTAGCTTATCCCAACCCTAAGCATAGAGATTACTAACCTAGGATGACATTCCTGTACGGGTTTTTCACTCTCGGATCGTAAATATTTCATTATCATAACGCTCTCTTAACATTTTTTAAGATAAAATAAAAGTGTATTTTTACGATTATTAATGTAAAAATGTACAGGAATGTCGCCACTAATCTCTATGCTATTTATAGCATACTATCCATAATATATTTAATATAATATAGGTACTATACTTTATTACTTATAAGTAACGAATTAGTAATTACTAATTATTAATATTATGTTTCGGCATTGCTGTCAAAACAGTTTTAAAATTGCGCTAAGTGGCTGATAAAATCTCCGAATGTAGGTAATTATTTTGTATTAAATTTGTTAATTTATTAGGAATAGCCAATAATATTATGAATAAGATTTTTTTCTTTCCAAACTCCTAACTATTTGTAAGTTATCAAACCTGTTGCTTCCCAGTTATTTTATTCCTGGAATTTTTACAAGAAAACACATTTCAATGTATCATTCAATTCACTCTTTATAGCTTTTAATTATGAATAATGCTAATGCTAGGATTTTCTTTTTCTACTGTAAGTGATGATAGAAAATCAATTTGAATTTGGCGCGTTTGGAGGCGTGGCCAACAAGTGTCAATGGGCAGTGATGTGATCTTTCGAGAGACGTCAGCAAAACACAGCACAGCATCCGAAACTGAGAGGACAGGACTAGTAGCGGGGAATGGGAAATGAGTGGACCGTATTGTCTGCATGCGTTATTCACTCCTACTGATCAACAACGCAGATAAATAAGAGCTTGACTTTTAAAAGCGTTGACTGGCGAACAGGATAAGAGCGCAGGTAAGTCGATGTGACAGTAGGCACTACTTTGACACTCGTTTAAAATGTTGATAGTTATTCATATTATGTACTTACTGGGTGGTTTTCACCAGGAACTATAAGAAATAAACATAACTTATGACATCATAAAGACGGAAATGTTCCGGTCAGTCATGCATAATGATAATAATCTTCAAATTGTTTTGACTACCTACCTAGGTTAGCATGTTGCTTTTGAGGTTATACACTATGCGGAATCAAAGAATTATGCAGATTCTTTTGGGCATGTGTATATTGATGATGAGGAGTGAATTTTGCGGTGGCGAGGTATATACTGCTCTGGCAGATATGGAGGAATTATTTGAGACTGAAGCTGTGCTGATGAGAACGTTGGAAGGATACATCGAGTCTCAGGAAAATAAACTACTTACTCTGAAGAGGTAGGCGATCCTATGCCATTTCGTATCAGATATGTGCATATTCTTCTGCGTTAGTATTATTGTACTTATATAGTGTGCTTTATAACTATAATATTGTTTCTAGACAACTAGCAGAGTATGCTCGTGAACATGAAGAGGCTTCTCACGATATAGAAGCTTACTTGTCGAACCCAATTAGTGCCTACTTGCTAGTAAAAAGACTGACAACTGATTGGAAGTTAGTTGAATCTCGCATGGTCGAAGAAGTGGGTATGCAGTTTGTTGAGAACATTACATTATATCGAGACGTCCTCAAGTTTCCTACTGATGAAGATCTGAACGGAGCTGCCGTCGCTTTGATGAGACTGCAGGATACATACAAGCTGGAGACCTCGTCTGTGGCTCGAGGAGAGCTAAATGGTGTTCAATATGCCACCCAGTTATCAGGTAATTAACTTTTTCTGTTTTCTTAATAATTATAAATTATTGAAAAGTGTTAATCTGTAAGATAAACACTACAAGACTTTTCAGTCATGGAGTCTATTAGCTGGAGTCTAATGAGTAATTGAGTCTTCAATCACCAAAGATCACTTAGATTATTGTTATTGAGCTATTTGTTGAATAAGTTGTTCTTCTTGGGTATTGCAATTTATGTGTTCTGGATGAATATTTACAGCCGGGGATTGCTATGAACTGGGGCGTCAGTCGTACAACAATGGAGATTTTTACCACACAGTCTTATGGATGACTGAAGCGTTGAATCGTTACGACGAAGAAGCCAATAGAACCAGTGCAAAATCAGAAATCCTTGACTATCTAGCTTTCTCCACATATATGCAAGGTAAATTTGAGGTGAACAAACTTCTGCCAAGGCCAGCCAGGTACCTACTCATCTCTTGGCAAATGTCCAGAACAACTCTCCACGTCAATGCATCCACATTTTTGGGTGTGACAATCATTCCACTTCAAGTTCCATGCTAAGTTTTGTGTTGTTAAGAGATCAATTAATTTCCCCATCTCGATTTGAAAAGCTTCAACATCATTATTAATGTGAATAATCAATGACAGTAGATTTATGGAAATAAATATAGATAGCACTAAATAAAATATAATAAAATAATAAAATAAATAATAAATAAATAATAATAAAATAAAATGGTATAATAAAATGAAATTACCTTTTCTATGACAGAAAAAGAGATAGATGTAGTACCTATACTTGTACATAGGTATGTACTTTATAAGGTGACTGAATCAAAGAAGAGATATTATTGATATGTATTATTAATGAAAATTCTTTCGCTCCAATAGGTACCCCTCAATTTGTTCTTAAGTTCAATTTTATGTAATTTCAGGCAATGTTCACGCAGCTTTAGAACATACCAATGAGCTGTTAGAAATTGTACCTAGTCACCAGAGAGCTATCGGCAATAAAGCTCATTTCCTGGCTGATATTGAGAAGAAGGCCAAGGTACACAAGCGAGGTGATGACGGTAGTGCAGCAGATGACAGAAGTGCAACAAATATTCCAAAGGCAGAGGAAGAAATGTCAGAGAGAGAAGTTTACGAGATGTTGTGTCGAGGAGAGTTGAAGGTGAGACTACAGTAATCATACACATTCTAATTTTGTATAAATGTTTAAAAACAGTACAAGTTGGTTGGGTATTCATTTTATAAAGTTGATAAGTTGACACATAATTTTAATTTAATTTTTTAAATTAATTAAGTAGGACTAGATTTCAAGAAATGTCTGTGATTTCAGGTGGATGCTCATATTGCATCACAATTGAAGTGTCGCTATGTTCATCGTAATGTAGCATTTCTTCGACTTAAGCCTCTGAAAGAGGAAGAGGCGTTTCTAAAACCCCGCATTCTGCTCTACCATGATGTTATATACGATAGAGAGATAGCCACTGTCGAAAGACTTGCTAGACCCAGGTATGTACTTTCAAGAACTCCCATTGACTGGATCTTTGGTTGGTGGAACTCTATAACTATTTGAATGCAAACAGATTTCAACGAGCAACTGTGCAGAACTACAAAACTGGAGAACTGGAGACGGCCAACTATCGAATCAGCAAGTCTGCGTGGTTGAAGGAGGAGGAACATTTGAATGTCAGAGCAATCAATAGTCGAGCAGCAGACATCGCTGGACTCGACGTTAATACTGCCGAAGAGCTGCAAGTCGTAAATTATGGCATAGGCGGTCATTACGAACCACACTTTGATTTCGCCAGAGTAAGGAAAACCACCTACATTATTATTCATAATGCAATATTCTCTCATAAATAATTAAATATATATTCTCTCAGGTAATATTTAGATTTTACATCCGATTAACTTTAGATTTAGAATGTAAATGCTAGAAATTTAATAGGTCATTAGGTAATTAAGCCGAGTGTAGCAAGCATCGCTATAAAACTCTTATTTCTTTCCTTTGTTTATTTTGCCTGCACTGCCCAGGTAACACCGTTCAACAAATCAATCTGAAATTTTGTATACAGACTAATGTCGTAAGAGCGGTCTCGAGTATAGTTTTTTAATGAGATCCTGTGATTGTTTGAATATTAAAAGTCAGTGGCGGTCTGGCCCGGGATGCCGGGATGCGATCGCATCCCGGCCCCCTGTCGTTTAAGGGCCCTTTTTCCCATATTATGGGCCCCGAAATAAATTTTACTGTCTTTTTCATATTTAACCAGCATTTTTAGTCATTTTACATAAATTTTTTCTATCTCTACTTCGTTTTACGGGCTCCGTCACATGTTTATCCGGGCCCTTTGCCTCATCGCATCCCAGTCCTTTTCATCCCAGACCGCCCCTGTTAAAAGTGGAATTGTTCGACTGATCGACTTCAAACTTTGCATGGTCATTGGTATTATTGGTGTTTTTGACAATTTTTATACAAATCTCTCAAGAACTTGAAGAGTTATTGACATTTTACAGACGCTGAGACGTTTAATGCATATATGTCAAATTTATGGAAATACAAAATTATCCTTTGATGCATTCCATTAGATTTTCTTCCTCCATTTCCAAGGTCTATTTCTTGAGCAGCAAGTTTCATAATATGCATAATATGAATTTGCATGCAATAGGTAGGATCACTTATCAATGCGTTACACAGACTGTTTTTCTTGATTAACAGTTAGAATATATTTAGTGCTGTAATTAACCATCTATGTACCTTCACTCTCCTAACATTTATTCCAAATATAATAATCAGTTAGGTACCTAAAACTCTTACTTTAAGAGAAAGTTCGTTAGCACTAGGTAGTGGGTATCCATGTTTTAATAGGCACTAATTTGATTGATTTTTTGTAGAGAGAGGAGGAACGAGCCTTTAAGAGTCTTGGAACGGGCAACCGAATTGCAACTGTGTTATATTACGTAAGTCATCAGTTGATCACTCGATCAAACCCAGACAAGCTCCGTGAGGATAATTGAGATGACGTCTTGCTTGTAGATGAGTGACGTTCAGCAAGGCGGTGCAACAGTGTTTCCGCAACTCAAGGTCGCTCTGTTTCCTCGCCGCGGCACGGCTGCGTTCTGGTTCAACTTGTTCCGCGACGGAGAGGGGGACTATCTGACTCGGCATGCGGCCTGTCCAGTGCTGAGTGGATCAAAATGGGGTGAGTCTTTTGACATTGTTTAGGGTAATATACGGTCTGTTTGTCGGACTGTTCCGAACCTGGTTGGAGCAGCTTGGAACAGTTGATTGTGTTTGTCGGCCTACAGGAAGTATACAGGTATGTTTACAGCTCGGAGTTGACGTGCACGACGTTCGGCGCTAACGCTCGGCGTCGGCCAATCAGGAGGTTGATCAAGGTCAAAAGATAAACCATGTTCATCTTTCAGCGCTGAGCGCCGAACGTCAGGCGGTCAGCGCCGAGCTGTAAACGTACTTTAAGGCTGGTGCAAGTTAAAGCAACTTAGAGCAGTTCAGAGCATGCTCGACGAACAGACCTATTGGTTTTATTTTAAATCAGTTTTCTTTATCAATAATATACTATGTAGATAGGTACATTTAGAACTTTTCGCTGACTTGAGAGAACAGAACAAACCTCCCAACTTCCATTTGAATTGCAGCTTGACAAATTACTAAGACAAATCTCTTCACTACGCTTCTTGCCACATGAGCTGTAAGTAATGATGTAATGGTTTCTTTCAGTGAGCAACAAGTGGTTCCATGAACGCGGCCAAGAGTTTATCAGACCTTGCGCAACAGAGCCAGATTCACCACCACAGCTTTAATATTACATTTGTTACCGTATAAAATTGTGCCATTTTGAACCGTATTCCTGCCGAACTACCTCTAAAAGCAGGGGCACATAGTCCAAAATTAGTTTATTGAGGTACACGTACAGTCGCATGAAATCATTATCACCACATAAACATACCTATGTCTATTCTATTTAACAATTCAAAGAACTGCAGATCTTGTCATAGTGTGTAATTTGCTGACATTAAGATTGCATTGTTGTTGACATTTAAATGACATTCAAAAACTTCTGGCTCCTTTGTGTCACAATGAGGCAAAAGTAAAAGGCCGTAGGGCTGATACAGGCAAGTCATTGCACAGGTTGTTTCCTTCTTATCCCAAACTCCCACTTTATAGGTCCATGTGAATGCAATCACCTTACTGTTATCATGACTGGAACATTCAACAGAAAGGTTGAACCACTGCAATGACTCGTCTGTATAGTACCCACTTCAAAAGCATTTTAAAAATCGATTGAACTGACAAGGTTGATTTGAGTAAAATGAAATTTTGTGAGTAACTAATCCTAGTTGTTGAGCATGAGTTCGCATTAAAATTTTAATTTCAATGTAGGTACTACAGTGATAGTTTAATTATTGTTTAATTAATGTTGAGTGTATTTGACTGTACCTAATGGAGAGAATATTATCCGGTGAGAAATGAGGGGATTGGAACACATTCCACTCTTTGTGATTTTGATCTGCCATGAAGTCTCGGACTAAGTAGGAACTATTTCTTGTTGTGCCATTCATGTTTCATTCAATCACAATTTTTACATTATATTATATTAATCGCATACCTTTGATACGCATATATTTGTATCAATTTCTGTTGATTGATTGTTTTTAATTGGTCTTAAAGTTTGACAAGAAGCATCACATATTATTTTCTAGTGATTTAGTGATAGAATATGATATGCACATTGTCAATAATATTTCCATAATACTCTTTAAATGTATAACTCTGCATCATTTGATGAAATAAAAATTACTTTTCTAATGTAATGGAATCTATATTTTTGCAGGAAATCCTTTAGAATTCCCTGTGAAAGAGGATAAGTTTTAATTAGGTAATTACTTAGTTTTATTTATGGTTAAAAATGCATTTGATCTTGGAAAAACTGGATAAATATATTTACTTTAGTTGCAAACCTGATTAAAACTTCAATATGATTATTCTGTTAAATTTATTTTGTTTGTTTTACTATTTGTTTATCTAGTGGAGCGGTCGCTCCACCCAGCCAAGTCGTACTATACACTCACAGTCACTCAACATACCGTAAATGCCTATATAAACTGAGGAGCAGACCAAACACTTACTGTAAGCAACAACATGGCATTTTCGGCCACTGGATCTTAAAATTCGACAATCTCACTTTGTTGCGAAATATCTTAATTTCGAGCTATGGCCCACCCCACCCCCTATACCAAATTTGGGAACAACAGGTTATGTCATTTGCGAGCAAGAGGGCCGTGAAAACAGTGAAATTACACCCCTTTTAAAAGCTTCAGATTCAGATGATTCAGATTCAGATAGGTATCAGGAAACACTGTTGACAGGGCCTCAGCCTAAACGGGTTAACTGATCGTTCTGAAAATTTTACCACATGTGCACTTTTGGCGTCTAACGTGCCTTTTGCTATAACTGGTTTTATGCTGCCATTTTGAAACCGGAAGTGACGTCATATCTTGAAATCGGCTGAACCGATCGGAACGAAATTTGCGCCAATCGATTCACACGGTCATCTATATGGAATATCAATTGTTGAAGTAGGAATGTACTTTTAGCGAAACCGGAAATGGCCTTTAAAAAAATGAAGAATTAGACTTTAATCACCTCTTACTACAAGAACTACATATTCAGAAGGCTTATAATTAGGGATGGAGAATTTATCGATATCAAAAAAATATCGAAGTATCGATACCTGAATATATTGAATATCGATATATTGAAATATCGATATATTGAAATATCGAAATATTGAAATATCGATATATTGAAGCCTTACCGCAAGATACAATTATGTTCTTAATTGAAGTTTATACCTACTATGGCAAAATAATTCATATTTGCACTCAGTGCAGCGTTTATAAGATTTATAGACAATTTCTCTGATTATTCACATTTTCTTTCTTATCTGGACGGTGACCCTATATTTTGGAACGGCTGTGTTATTTCTTTTTACATTTTCTTTTGAAATTCCTATCAGTTTTAGGAGCAATTTAATACATTCATACGATATATCAATATTTCCATACCTATACATCTAAATATTATTTCCATATCAATATTTCGATATTTCAATATATCGATACTTCGATATTTCAATATATCGATATTTCAATATATCGATATATCGATATATAAATGATATCGATAGTCGATATCAAAATCCAAGTTCGCTCCATCCCTACTTATAATGATACATAACATTTATAGAAATAAATTTTAGGTGGCAGTTATTTCAGCCGCCATTTTGAAAACCGGAAGTGATGCCATATCTCGAAAACGGCTGGACTGATTGGAACGATGCTTTCGCAATTCTTCATGGAATATCACTTTAACGTGGCTCAACCGATCGAACATTCCAAAATATTTATTTTTTGAAATTACCATCACGAATTACTTTTTCCAACATTTCAACTATATTTAAGTATAAACAAACCATAAAATGTAATTTAACTTGCAACTCCTGTCTTACAGCGAGGTTTCAAATTATTGCCTTCCGAGAATGAACAAAACTTTAACACAGGAGGTATAGGAAAATTATTGCGTTTTTCGTTTATAACTTCTAAAAAAGCACACGTTGGTATTGTTTTGAATTTTTTCCTTAATAGAATATCCATATATCTACCAGAAAAAAAGTTTTTTGATCAAAGTTGGGACTACATAAAAATTAGATCTTCATTATTAGCCTAAATGTGACACGATTTTACTTGGCTGCCATAAGATAACATGGGGAAGAAAACTCAATTTATCTCAGAAACTAGACATTAGAAGTGTTTAATTTTTTCAATGATTGTGTATGGCATGATTATCAATAAGTAGACAAAAAATTATGAAAATCTGAGACTATGCCCGATTGGATGAGCCACCTTAAGCTTATATTTAGCACTAAACACAATTTTTCGTTGTAACCAATTTGGAAATGGCGTATTTTTTTAAAGGAATTAGTCATTGTTGCTCCGATATGTGTTACAAGTTTTGTACATAAACTAAAAAAATGAGTGATATCCCCATAAAAAACACTCCGTGTAAAAATACCAGCCAAGTCTCTCCAACTATAAAAAAATAGAAGAAATCTAAAAATTCAGCACTGAAAAGTAGTGATATCAAAAAATGGGCCAAGTCAAAACCTAATTTTAAAAACCAAAATATACTTGGCGCATCGTTTATATAAAAATTATATGACAAAAATAAATTGAAGATACCTAAATATATATATATATTATATATATATATCTCTATATAGATATATCTCTATATATCTCTATATATATCTATATATATTGGCGCATCGTTGGCGCATCGTTGGCGCATCATTTATTGGCGCCAAGTATATTTTGGTTTTTAAAATTAGGTTTTGACTTGGCCCATTTTTTGATATCACTACTTTTCAGTGCTGAATTTTTAGATTTCTTCTATTTTTTTATAGTTGTAGAGACTTGGCTGGTATTTTTACACGGAGTGTTTTTTATGTGGTTTATTTTACAATAAAGTAAACAAAAATTTGAAAAATAGATTATTGGGTACATTATTCCTGAAGAACCAAATTTTTCATTACTTTTGTAAGTGTCCTGTCCTTTTGCAAATTGTACAAAGTTAAAATTTAGTTATGTGTCCATTCCACGTACCTAATGAAAATTAGAACTGGATAAAGTAATAAAATTTGTTTTTGTCAACATAAAAAAATATAACAAGGCAACTGATTTTTGAACACCAACTGCACAGTTTATCCGACTATCCCCCTAGTGTGTAGCCTCGGCAGTAACATAATCTCGTCGATTGACGATTAACGCAGTGAGTATAAATGTCTATGATTAATGAAAGTTATTGAGTAATTGCTGACAATACTCGTATTTGAGTTCTGTAACCTTATGCCGCCAACCTTTCAGCCAATCATGAGCGAGAATCACTTTATCTGGGATTGAGGGTCTGCGTAATAAGATCAGTGGAATGCTACCACACTAATAACACTAAAGCATTCTGGATATTCGTACTTATGCTTTTTCAAAAGGTGTTCTATTAATATACGTTCTTATATTTATACAATATATTGTAAATTTGATAGGTTATGTACTATTACAAAACAATTTCTGGAAGGAAATACCAAAATACCTTCACATAATTTTACCATCATGTTGGATGCATTGTTTATTTCTACTTTGCATCACCTGTAGAGCGCGTACTGCATTGAAATTTGTACAGTGATTTTGTGCCAGCTGACAGATATTCTGTAAAACTGCAAAGCAAAGAGTGAACAGAATATTGAGCGATTGCAGTTCTACAATGGCGTCTGTAGACAAAATACTCAACTATACTCGTAAAGAGGACGAGGACTTTTATGCAATATTAGGTTGCGACGAATCGGCCACGGTAAGTCATTGAACGCTTTCTCCAACAATGGCACCTGTCACCAATGTCCACTTCACCTTGATTGAGCCTGATTGAATGAATAATTTCTGTCATCAGGTCGAGCAGATTACTGCGGAGTACAAGGTGCGAGCTCTGATTCACCATCCTGATAAGAATGAAGGTAATACTGAAGCTCTGGAGAAGTTCCAACTGATGAAGCAAGCAAAGGAGACGCTGTGTGACCCGGAACGCCGCAGCAACTACGACAAGTGGCGTAACAGTGGCATTTCCATCAGCTATCAGCAGTGGCTGGGCATGAAGGAGCATGTACATCAGGTAACCTGAACTCATGTTGTTTATGGAACAATGAGTTTGTAAAAGAAAGTCTAGGACTTGACCAATTGTGCGATTATTTCTAGTCAATGCATTGGTCTACGCCCAAGACTAAGGATCGCATGCTACCGGAAGCCGGAGGAGCTTCTGGATCAGCTCCGCCGAGTGCAGCACAGAGGCGAGCTAGTGAAGGGGGAGCCAACATCCATTATGGTGGCCGTGGTCCGGTGCAGTGGCAGTCTGATGCATCAAGCGAAGTTGTCAGCAAGTTCCGCAACTACGAAATCTAGGTCTGATTGTTACATTCCTTTAACATAAAAAGGGTCATTCCTTTGTCTTAGGTCTGCACTGACCTTCTCTGTGCACAGAATTTTAATTTGTTTTCTTGCTCTCTTTATTTACCGGTTTTAGAATCTCGGAGATTTCGCAGTCTCGATATTCTCGATATATCGATATTCTTGTTTTAATTTCATTAAGTCTGAACAGCCATTGACATTGTCTTGCATTGTTCTGTTTTTTTTTAATTGTTGATATTTATTTATAGTACCTATTGAAGCATTATTTTATTTAAGAGGGCTTGGTAGAGGGCTTGATGAGTTTTTTAATCGATTTTTATCAATATCTTTTTCCAGTGTAATTGTTAACAAAATAGGGCTATGGACGTGAATTCAGAACAGTTCAATGAAAATAATTTCATAGTTTGGAATAAGCTATTAGTTTTATTGTTTCCAACAGGTGTTTAGAACCCGAAAATTACTACATTTTCGGGTTCTAAACACCTGTAGGACAAAGTAAATCAAATAAACCATTACAAGCTATGGAATTATTTTCATTGAACTGTTCTGAATTCACGTCCATAGCCCCATTTTGTTAACAATTACACTGGAAAAAGATATTAATAAAAATCGATTAAAAAACTCTTCAAGGTCAAACTCACTACCAAGCCGTCTTAAGCGTTAAAGGTAAAAAGAAATCAATTCTTGAAACAACACAAGTTAAAGCAATACAGTTACTCAATTCACTATTTCCTATAATATTTTATAATTAATCAACTAATCATTCATTTCATATCATTTGTTTGTGCAGAGAAGGTTTTGAATTGTTTAAAGGGCACCATTCTCTACTTTGTAACCTATACTAACCTATGCCGTCAAAGAGACACTCTCGTGTGATAAATGTAATGTGTAGACAATCGATGTAATGTTTGGAGAACCAATCTGTCTTCCCTACACAAAGATGTACCTAACGTCGAGTAGACATTGACTATTAGTAATCTCATGATGGGCCGTACATGATGGTTAGCAACTTCTTCCTTTATACCTACTAGTTATACTAATATTATGCATCACTTTGATTTGAAAAACACACACACAAGGTCTGTTCGTTTGCTCTACACTAGTGACACCAGAATTACACTTGCCGACACTCGCCCTATGCCGAGTGTGGAAAGTGTCTACAACATTTACACTTTTTGTCGGTCGAACAGTTCAAGTGTAGCCAGTGCAGAGCGAACGAACAGACCTACAGGCACAGAAATTGTGCATTTAGTTATAAGATAGCGTGGGAAAAATGCAAACTTTTTGACATGTGGTGACTGGTGAGTGTTGTGAAAGTACCTTGACATATACAATAACTACAAGCTTGTCAACTGTTTGAGGTGGTTTTGAGATAAGTTGAAATAGGCTGAGCCTATCCATTAATTATATTGACACTCGTTCATTCCTTTTTTTATTGAAGCAGATATTATTGCTTACTGGCATACAGCCTCATTCTCGAAAGAAATTGCATGGATCCGCAAGTAGATTTTTGTGGATAGCGGTCATGAACACCACAAGACTGTGTGCCAATAATCTTATTGATAAAATCCAGAAGACCCTGCTTACTTGCATCGATAAATCTGGAAATTCTTTTGAGCATGAGGCTGATAATTGTATTTTTCCATAATAATGTTGGTTTTATATTTTGTTACATATTAATAAGTCATAATAATTTATTATTGTGTTTTTGATACATTTATAAAATCTGCAATCTGTGCTTGCATGTTGCAATGAACCTGAACTTTTGAGCCGGGAGAACTATTTTTACTCTAAGATTATTTGACCAAGTCATTTTACCTGTGTACATTGTTTACTTAGGTATAGATATTAATTTAATTTCCACATTTTGGGTGATTTTGGAGCAATAATCCATT
Source organism: Leuctra nigra (assembly GCA_934045905.1). Classification (NCBI taxonomy): domain Eukaryota; kingdom Metazoa; phylum Arthropoda; class Insecta; order Plecoptera; family Leuctridae; genus Leuctra; species Leuctra nigra. The sequence continues at coordinate 29,992,224 of OW203761.1, read as the reverse complement.
CGTCTCATTCTACCTCTTGGTGCGGCCCAGATTTCTATACTAGCAGTATTACAAATTTATAACAAATAGAACAATACATGCACACTTTCTTATTGGGGCTGGAAGACCCTTTTAAAAATATGGAGGACAAATTATAACATTATAAGCCATGTTAAATTAGTACCTAATTAAAAATGTATTCCTAGCTTATATTTCGTTTCGTTACTATTCATTGAAAATAGATTAGGTAGGTACTATAAATGTTAACATTTAAAAAAGTTGTTAGATAATACATTGGTTATAATATAAGTGAAATATAATTTTCATATTTTTTAAGAAAAAAAACTCTGATCAAAATCTGACTGTATTAACATTTTGGATAAATTAAATAATTTTATGAAAATTTACAAATTGATTCCATAGACTTGAGGGTCCAATTCTGACTGGGATGAATTCCACTATCGCATTTTGAAGGGCGTGCTCGCACAACTATATTTCAAGTACCTATCTAAACACTGTAGGATGTAATGTAGTGGGATTGCTCGATGTAACTACTACTAGTCTAATGTAACTGATCCCTCCTTCTGTGATACACGCACGAGCCGATGTTTTATATGTGTTTTTGATGGGGTTTGCGATGACGATGACGAGTTGTGAGAGGTGAGATGTGCAGCAAACAGGGTTGTGATTGTCTAAACTCTCATTATATTGTGATTGATGTTCATGTTTTAATGTTAAATAAACCAATCCTTTCAGGATGTCACATGGTCTTCATTTATTCCTGTCCCGTAGCTATTTTCCATAGCTAATATTTTTATTTTCATTTTTTAATAAAAAGGTGAACTTGCAGTATTATTGTCACATTACATTTATCAATTAAATGATTTTCTTTTTGTTTTTTGATCGAGCTCGTTTCATCATAAATGTCGACAAAGTAATAAAATAAAAGACTAACCTAATACGAGTTGTGACAAATTCTCTAACAAAGCAAGTTGACTTCGAGACATGATGATTTCCGGCATGTCTCTTGTGTTGGGAGGGGGCTGCCCCTCCTCTCGACATCCCCCCCCCCCTCCCCCGCGGAGCCAATGTCAAAATCATAACATTAAATGCCACTCGGAAAGGAAATTGTAAATGAAATTAAAATATATATCCAACTACTTATACATTTTTGTAAATAATGAGGGAAAGTAATAAAAATAACTCACAATCTTTCGAAATGTGAGTAAAAGTAGAGAACACAATATTTTGAACTTATATGGCAGTCAATTGATGATCTTGAAAAAAGCTGGCAAACCCTTTAAATCCATTTGAGAAATTCACAATTTTTCCGGTGCTAACTCGTGCCCCGGACCCGCTTTTAGACCCCCCCCCCTCTTGCTACCTTGCGTATGTAAAGGAAAAAATATTTTATGGCAAAGATTTTCCCATTGTTAATTTTTAGAGCATAAAATTCAGGTTCGATATTTGCTGTGCCCTAAAGTTTGATTTGTCCGACCCCCTATGGGAAAATTGTCTGAAATCATTAATGCAGGAGATAATAAAAAGATTTAGTGTGAATAGACTGCATTTTGAAGACCAACGCTCTTGAGTAAAATACTATGCTGACTGTAAACATATTATTTATCTCCTCCCCACACAACCCTTCGACCCACCCACCAGTGAAATTACATTTATAATGTATAGGGCAACTTTGCGAGTATATTGAGTATGTTCGAGGGTCGCTTTATGAAAGCATTATTAAATGATTACATAACTTTGCTTCATGACTTTGTCCTAATGGTGCCAGCATATTGTTGTCGGGGTTGTGTTTTACAACCTCCCATACACATCTATACTTTTGTCTTTTACTCCATTCCAAAAATGCATACTCTCCGCGAAACACGGCCGATACTCTATTTGCCTATATATCAGGCGAACTTGTCTTCGCTCCCAATGAATTAGTTCTCAAACTTTTCTACTCCGCGGGCCCCCTTCAAATATATTCTGTCTTCGCGGACCCCCAAAACCATACTTTTTGCAATATTCGCCGGTTATCACCATTATGTTTAGAAAATAATTCCCCACCCACTCCCAAAGATCACTCGGTGCATCTAAAATAATATGTACCTACCAATGGATATTGATTTTCTTTATTTCCATTTGATATTGATTATTGCACGACTAGCCTGTAATTTGGGGTCTGTTAGCGCCCGAAGCAATGGGGCGAATGGGGGGGGGGGGAGGGCCCCAAAGTGATGTGCTTGTTCGGGCGCACAGACCCGGGAAAATTTTGAAATTCCAAAGTGAATTTTGACTTTTCTATGCGTTTTGGACAATAGTTTTCGTCGATTTGGATTTAGATACTTGAGTATTTTTTACAATTATTATGAATAAAGAGCATAAGGTTTAAAAAAAAATCGTCCACTCCATTAGGAGAGAATCGGAGAAGAAGTACACACACTTTTACACAAATGTATTCATAATATTTGCTTATATAATTTGTTTTGTTTTACATGTTAAATGTAAAATCTATGGATATTCCTTGAAAGCTTCGCGGACCCCTGCGAGGACTCATGCTCAGGACCCCAGTTTGAGAATCGCTGGTTTACGATATTCCATCAAAATTATGTAATAGGTTATATAATTTTAGAAGTGTCCTGCGTGTATAACACGGCGTGTTATCTATTCCAGTCTTTCACGCAACTGTTAAAGGAAAATAAAAACTTGAAATGTAGAGTTTTTTTGTTCTTTTTTTATGAATGAAAACGATAAAAATATGAAATACACTCTAAGCAAAGTCCACTTTACAGCTATTCCTGGTTTAGAACGAACTTGGAGCACAAAAGACTGTTTATGTGCAGTGCATTCACGCCCGTATTTTTTTTTAAATAAAAATGGCGCATTCCATGATTCCGCTCCCAAAAGAAAGAAAGAGCCGAGTGTCTTAGAGTGACTCCGGTATGGAGCGGTCTCTTAGAATGTCCCTAGTGTATCGTGTACTATTTACGTCTGTGAATGGGAAGGCGCAGGGTGCGGGTAGACGAGACGAGGGAGGGGTGATGGATGCAGTTGGAACGGGAGAGATGTGTTGAAGTTTAGTCATCGCTAGCTCGTGCTCGAAGCTCTGACGTTTCTATGTAGCTTCGGTTTCCATCCGTCATAAGTGAGTGCATTCTCTTGCCGTGGGGTTCGAACTCAGCACGGCGAGCTCAAGACTTCGCGTGTCGTGGAGAAGGAGAGTTGGGAAGACAATGGAGGCTGTGGGTGAGTAGTAGAATAACAAAATGTTACATCCGGTCCTCGCGAGGATGTCAGAGTCGGGAGATGTGTTGTCAGTCGCGCATCTGGCCGCTACGACTTGCACGTGTGTCGCTCGGCTCTCGGGTTCAAGTCTCAACAACTGTGCTCTCTGACCGTTACATTATTCACCACAGAGTTGTTACCAAGTTTATAATTGCCAATAAACTGCTGTCGCGGTCTGCCGAATGTCCACCAGTCCCTGTTTTGCAGACAATCCGTCGTACTTCTGCGCCGCTGAGCGCAGCGTGATGGGCAGCGCAGCCTCCACGCCGCCGCCTGCGCAGCGACGCAGCAGGTTTCGATCGCTGCTGCGCTCCGTGAGTGCGCATGATCATGTGCCGCAGCAGTTGCTGGTGTTGGGACAGCCCAGGCCTTCTGACAAGGAACCGGCTCGTATGCTCACTCATCATCGTAAGTACCAAGTACAGAAATTATGCATATCGGACTTTGCTGTGCTTTGCCGTATATGAACTAATTTCCCATACGCAAATCATGACAAGATCGGAAGAATGTCTGTCCGTCATAGGCGTGCGCACGGCGGGGAGGCCGAGCCCCCCCCCCCCCCCCTCCCCCCCTAATTGGTCTGCCTCAACAAGAAGATTATACAAATGTGGTCCTGATACCACATTTTTCAGCAAGAAAGGTTAACCGGTTAACCCTTCATAAGTTCTTACAGCTGATCAAAAAAAGTACTGCGGGGCAAATTGGGTTTGCTCAAATCCTGGAATCAAGTACTTGGTTCATCAAAAACACAATTTTTTGAAGACAATACCACGAAAAAGGCCCAAAATTGCTCTAAGATGTATGACCTTGAGAGACATTTCTCTCAGGATCTTCGCTCCCGAACACCCTTTCCTCGCAATAATTTAAAAAATATAGCACTATATTATTGGCTGCTCGTTGCTCGAAATACATAAATACAGACAGCACTTTTTTAAATTTCTACCAAAATATTATTTACAAAATCAAAGGGCAATGTTTCAAAATCAATGTTTAAAACTTATTAAAATGCAACAAATCCACTACAGGATCACAATTTTTCTCCTGGGTCTTGCCTGGGCTATGCGCCCCAGACCCGCATCTTCTGAGTGCCCCCCCCCCCCCCCCCCCCGCCCCCCCCTTAATTGATTTCTCCTGCGCGCCTAGCACGCCTAGCTATGATGTTCGTAGGAAGAGTAGGTACATCCAGAATGTATGTATAGACGTCATTTACTGGGTTGGACATCACTTGACTGGAAATGACAGTGACACCAAAGAAGAATAAATGATTAAAATCATAATCAAAACCACTGTGCATTGTTTCGAAAACTTCTGCATACATTCTTTACTTTGCTATGCGCGTCCGATCTTCGACGTAAGCGCGCTTTACAGTGCTGGCAAACTGATGCTAATGAATCTTCTTTGTCGGCATGTGCGTCGTTAAGAGACATCCACGAGGTTGTGCGTCCAAGGGCACTGCATTATATCCCCCCCCCCCCCCCCCCACCAAACCGCCTCTTAAGGAGACAACTTGCGGCTCATCTTTCTTTCCTTCTATAATAACACAACACAATAACAATGGGTTTTATTAGGGTCGGAAGGGGATTGGGTTTAATCCGCTACGTGGAAATGACAAGAGGCCCGTATAGTTCTCATCAGCAACATTTGGAAACTGAAATAAAGTAAACCGTTCTTCGGGAGGTGATGGCGAACGGTTCAGTCACGGTATCAAGTCGTGGTATAAAACATATTTGTGTAGAAAAACGTGTCCATAGACATACGCAGAGATTAAGACGGGATGGGGGGGGGGGGGGGGGGGGAGAGAGACAGAGTTTTATGAGGGTCTGTGGGTAGGGCCCCCCAGCATATTGCGGGTCCGGGACGCTTGCCACGGAGGATTCCCCCGGTCCCCGTGTGAACGCCTATCATAATATGGCAGTATTAATAAGTATTGTAACACCAGATAGGTGTAACACTCATTATTTAGACCCCTTTTTGTTAGTCACCATTTCATTCGAATATCGTGCATAAGTTGACGTGATGTTATTTCAAATGTCAAACCTATGAAGGTAGACTTGGTAGACTCATTACGAAACTATTGCTCCACCTATGAGGTTTCGTGTCGGTAAAAGTATATTGCAAATCCTTTTGTTCCATACAAATGGGGTCCTCATGACGTAGACGTCACTGTTTTCGCTACACCAGTCGAGGACAACAATCAACTTATTTTGAAAAAAAAATTGTTCTGCTACTGGGGTAATGCGGCGTCAGGTAAATGATTTTAAAGATTGTAGTAAGGAAGTTGGGAAGATGGCGTGGCGGTCATGGCAAATATGAGGGAACCTTCCCAACATTTACCTCTCGACCGAGGGAAAACCTCAGTCAGAAGAGACGGACACGGGAATTGAACCCGGGCCTGCAGAGTGCGGAGTGTTTGCCTTGATCCCTGAACCCCAAGCTGGGTCTGTCTCTGGGACGCTGTGATCTTGTAACCTCCCCCCAGGTGCCGGAAGCAGCACACAAGTCAGCCGTCCTGTCAGCGGACGTGTCAGCGGTCGCCGTCAGCAGGCGTCCCTGGAGTTGCTGAGCAGTGACATGGTGTTCTGTTCGCCCGACGCCGTGATGCCTGGCGGCGACGTCAGATACTACAACCTGACCATGCCCCTGGCGTCGCGACGGCGTCACTCCATAGGCGCCTTCCTGAAGTCGACCGTCACGGCCAAACCGACGCAAAAGACGGCGAGGAAGGCGGGACGCGGCAATAAATGCAGCAAATGTCATGCGCCACAAGGTAAGACCACTACCAGTTTCCACGTCGTCATGCTCATGTCGTTGAAACAAAGACATTCGCTATTCGGGTGCAAAAGGTTTCAAAAAACACCGAACGTTTGTGGGTCCCATAAAAATGTTGAAATCATTACCATCGTATAATTTTAACATTCGTGAATATTTCGGGTCAAAAAAACATCAAACATTTCTATACCTATGCGTTTTTAAGAGTTCACATAAGCGCGGAAAGGTGATGCGTTTTTCATCTTGACCAATAACAATTGTCAGCCGCAAGCGGGAGCAAAAACGCAAAACGCATAATTCGCAAAACCACTCCCATGTAAACAGCCCAATAATCGACAACTTTATTAATTATTAGTATATTCCATGAATCATTCTTCCCATCAGTATGCATCAGCCTGATCAGTATCTTCTTCTTATCACTATTGATATATGCATCTCTATGGGCATATTATGCTTTGAGGATTTTACTTGCTGTGATTTTATTCATGGGCTATGAAGTTTTAATCAATCAATTATTAGCGTTTTATGTAGATAGTTCTGATAAGACGTCACTTCCTCCTACTTTATGAAGTAAACACGGAAAACTTCCCTCATGTCACAATTTTCCTGCGACATGTCGGCGGCGCCGGCATCGCTGCGATTTCGCATTCAGTTTCCGGCAGTGCGTCACGATATTTTGACACGACCCTAGCGGGACTTGAAGCAACTACATAGCTGATATCTTTTAGTAAAGTGTCTTTATTAATAATTAACAAATAGTTGTAATGTGGAAAATTCTATTATTATTATTAATTAAAAATTGTTTTTCATCAAACGACTATCAACCTCTAATAATAGTGTTTATTTTTACTTATTAATATTAATAATAATTTTCAATAAATTATTTAATTATTAAAATGGCTAAAAAAAATGATGGAAGTGGAGCGTGAACAATAAGATAAAGATAAAACCACGTTGAAACACACACCCTTTTAAATTAACCCACCAACTCGATCTCAGCACATGCGCAGAAAGATTTCGCAACGCCGGTCTCGCATCGCATTGCGAAATTATTGGAGTTGACTCAACTTCTGTTGCGATTTCGCAGCGGCATCGGCGGCACCTGAATCTGAGCTGTGATTGGCTTAAACGAAAAAACATGGCGGATTTCGCAGATGCCGCCGACATGCCGCCGTCATGGAAGACGTACGAAGAAGGGGGGAGGGCAAAATGGAGGACAAGTGTTATAGGTTGTATATAAGTTGGTTTCTGTACAAATAAATAGTAATATTATTTTAAAAAATTTTAAAAACTTAAAAAATTTAAACTTTTTCACTATTTTGTGGAACGTTGATGTTACAGCACCAGCCCGGGCCCCGGACTAGGGAGCGTTAAATTTTTGATCAAACTAAAATATCAATACAAAATAGAAAAACACATGATTATCCAAAGTAAAATTGTTCCTGCCTAAAATCCACAGTACACAACTGTGATTTACAATAGTAGGTATCTACAAAATTATACACAACAAGATGCATTTTTTTAAATGACTAAAATGTACTGCCTAGGCAATTAAAATAGTATGTGGGCTCCAAAAAAATATCCTGCTGGGGATATTTTCTTATTGTCTTTGAATTTAAATCTGAAGTGACGCGAGTGCGGACTGCGGAACGGCCTATGTATGGCCAAGATATTTTAATCAGACGGTTCAAACTTCTCACTTCTCCACACATTGTCCGTCGATGTGATCAAGAAACAATTCCAACAGAAACCTGGCAAATAGTCTGCGTCTGTGTAGCAACTCGCAAGTATGTGCTGTGTGTCCTAATCATGTTTACAAACATTCTTTTCACAAGTTGATGGCAAGGTGTCAAAGAGAATCTCAACAATCTCAACAATCCTCTGCGAATCTCAACAAATGTTGTGAACAAACTTAAAAACAGATGCCCAAACATCTTACCCCCAGTCCATAAACAATAACCTAATGCCATCCACTACGTAATCATTTATAAATAGTTTTATTTGCCTACGATCCAAGATCTTTTGAGGCATCTAATTGAATTGATTTAGCCTAACGTACTCGGTACTTGTAATGACTCTAATCAGAAAATCCACATAGATGATCAGTCATAATCAAATAGTTTCAGGGACGGCGCCAGGGGTGGGCGCAGGTGGGCGCGCGCCCACCCAAAATTGTCTACTGCCCACCCTCTGCCCACCCAAAAATAGTCGGTGATACTTTTCTTATTGTCTTTGAATTTAAATTTTTTGTTATAATTTCGAAATACCTAAGTAATCAAATTGCACAGATTGAATAAATTAATTTTCTAAAATTAGACCGCATTGAAGTTTTAGGCTGTGTATGTATAGATCAAACCTTTATTTGGAACCTTTACATTCCCCCCTATTTTATGTGATATTTCAATTCCAATCAAATTTTACCCCAAAAGTAGTTTTTCAGCGTCCCAAATACGTTTCTATTTTTCTAAATACGAAATACGCCCTGCGGGGAATGGATTTCTTTGTGGTACACTGTCGGTAAAGTGTCCGGGCAGTGTCGGTAAACTGTCTGTCTATAAAACGTATGCCCCTCATTTTCAGTCAAGTATCCGTCTGAACCCAACGGCTGGTGTAATGGATACCTCGGTTCTCGTCAGATCACCGAGGTTAAGCAACATCGAGCGGGGTCAGCTGTTGGATGGGTGACCATTCAACTCTGGCCTGCCAGTTGCTGCCGTTGGGCCAGAGAGACTGGGGTGGTAGGGAGTTAGTGTAACGACACCCCTCCACCTGATATCAGTCTCTCGACGGGCGTTACACCGTCCTTGGGAATGGACGTTAAACCAGCAGGGCGCAGGGAGCTAACTACTCACTCGCTTAACATCCCTAAGTTACGAATCCTCAACCAACTTCACCTCCTATATAATGGCGCATCGTCAATGGAGTAGAGTTGTTGAGGCGGCAATAGGACTACCAGTCCTGTAACGCCATTAAAAAAAAAAAAAAAAAAAAAAAAAAAATCCGTCTGTAAATTGTCCGTCGGTTAATTTCAATCAATTGCGACGAGCAGCTCCTAATTCCCATGCACCACAATCTAGGTATACAAACCCCTCTTACAAACAGACCGTATTTTGTGGACAAAAGATCAAACAAATCAGAGAACCAATAGGTACCAATTGTTTGTGCCCCCAAAATAATTGGATGCCGTGTCGCTTCCTGCCCTCCCTAGCAAATATTCGTGGCGCCGTCCGTAACTTTCTATGACTGTAGAGAATGACTTTCCGATGAATTGAAATAATATTCTGTTTCAAGTACTATAACATAATATTACAATTGCAATGTAGATAACAAACCACAAGATTTAAAAAACAAATGTTTCCTCATTATGACAGTGACAGCGACTTTATTTTGAGTGGGGGGGGGGTCAAAATTATCGGGGATCGATGAATGTCAGGAAAAGGTAGTTCGCCGCTACGAGGGGTCTGGGGAACTCGCCCCCCAGTTAGCCTCGCAGGGCCTTTTTTGAACTTTTGATACAAAATAATCGAATTTGACGCTATTTTATCATTCTTTTCAAAGAAATTTAAAATGTGTGATATGCAATATTCTGTGGAAACTTAAGACAAATTATTTTTATAGAATCCCCAATGGCCAAATGCAGAAAGAAATGCATTTCTGCAATGCAATGCAATGCAATGCAATGCAATGCATTTTTTGCCCAAATGCATAGAATTTTTATTTTCTTGATAAAAAAATATCGGAATTCGGCGCTATTTTGGCATTTTTTTAAAGAAATTTAAAATGTGTGATATGCAATATTCTTGGGGAAACTTTAGACAAAATGAACATTTTATTATTTAATAAAATCCCCAATGGCCCCGCAGGGAAATTTTTGAATTCTAGTAAAAGATAATCGATTATGAATCGACTTTGGAATACCTATCTTTGGAAAAGGTTGCAAGAGCAACAGCAATAAGCAAAAAGAAAAATCTGTAGGTATGTGTTATTGTATTAAATGGTTTAACGTGTAATTATTTAATTTTATTCATGAGGATGATCATGTTGGACAAATGAGTAAATGAGTTGTCTCATTGGATAATAGCTCTGTTCAATTAGTTTTGCAAAACTTGAGACAATTTTGAGAATTCAACCTCATAATGAAGCAAATCTGTGCATTTTTGCATCTCTTAATCAACATTTGTGAATATCTGGGGGTGTTCAGGATCTCTATCAGGGGGTGTTCAGGATCTCTGGCAGGGGGGGGGGGGGGGGTCCGTTCCTCCCTTTCCCCCCCTTATTCCTATACGCGCCTGTTCCTAATGCAAATTTGCCTCGAAAATTATTAAAAGTTCTTGGTGGTTTGTCGAGATTTGACAGATTGAATGGCTTGAGCAACATGTTCATATCCTCGAGCTTGGCTATCGCTTGGTGAGCCGGAGCGTCAGCTAAGTTTAGCTCGCTGTTTAGTCTCTGATGGATTCATCGGCTGCTGGAAACACCGAATTGCTTAGCATTCCACAGAGATTCTTCACTTCCTGCGCGAAGCTGTCAGAAACACGTGGCGTAAACACGTCTCTATTGAGTCGCATCACGTCCGGTTCCTCATTGTCTGCTACGAGCCCACTCTCGAATCACGAGACAATACAGTCGTAAATCACGTGACCATATAGGAGCATGTGTTGTGCAGGGGGTGGGGGGGGATGCTGTGTATGGACATGATGTTTAAGAAAACAATGCACCGCTCGTCGGTCACTCATGCTCAAGGAGGTGGGGAAAATTTGACAGTGGGTAATAAATAAACTTTATAGTTGAAATAAATTATAATGTGAATTGACAAATTGATTGTTGAGCGCTAAAGATACAGCAAAGCGAAGCACGAATTGCATTTATATACCAATTTTGTATGTTATACACACAAGTTTTTCACCTCTCGGATATTTCCGATTCTCATTCGTCAGCTCCGTTATCCTGTTTCCCCACATGCAGACCAACATGTCTGTAAAACTAAAACAATAAATATTTTCAATGAAAGAGTTCAATAAATAGCGAGCTCTTGTGCCTGCATGCATTTATTACTAATCAGCATTTCACCAGCCGTTGGTTCTGTTCAAAGTATGCTCGATTTTATAACAAATGTTAACTCTCCCTAGGCAATGCATTGTACTACTTCCAGCTTCATGTGACAATTGTCCATAATCACAGAGGTTTTGTGTGTTGAATGAGAGGGGGAGGGGGGGTACAATTTCACATGTGTACGTGTTTTGTTGCTCTGCGGGCGCTGCAGAGGCCTTGATTTACTCCTCCATTGACTAATTATAGGAACGCAACCATCAATAAATGAACACATTCTCCTCACCAATTTTAAAGACTAAGTGAGAGCAGAAAATACAATAGAATTATTTTCAAAAATTATTTTTGTTCTAAGTCTTACAATAAACACCAAACGTTTCCCTACTGTAATTTGATAAGTATCTGGTCTCTATAAATGTAAACAAAATAGTCAATTGATCAAGAGTTCATTGGTCCAGCTGACCTAATGGCCCAGAAGATCGCATCATTCGACGTCGGGAAGATCAAAGGGATCAGTTCTTTGTGTTGGTGACGTCATGAAATCCGACGATAACCGCCCAAGATACAACCACCGCCCCCACGTCAGTGCTGATCAGCGGTTGACATTTTCGTCACTAGCCGCTGTGACGTATGCGGTGAAGAACCTGCCTTATCAATGTGAGCGCTGCGGCAGCGAATGCGTGCGTTTACATTTCCGACACTGTAGCAGTTGTTATCATTCTAAGGTCGGCACTTCCTAGCCTCCTCTTCCCCCTTCAACATTTATGAATGCTTTTTCCGTTTCTCGCATACTTGTCTCTCAGTCGTCTATTACGATAGCTCATGACAGCATCGAATTATCGTGCTCTGTTAATCTAGCTATCAAGTTTGTTTCGGGGGATGCTGTAAGTTGTTCTCTCTTGCAGGTAAAATGTGTGACATTTTGCTGGTGTCAAGTAAGAGTTCCCAAGCTGCTGAAACCTGGATTAACTACCTGTGTTCCTGCTTCGAAGTCATAAGCAAACAGAAGAAACGTCAGCCTTACAAGTAAGAATATTTACTAAAGGGTGGCCAATGGTTAGCGCCCAAATTTATATGGTCAAATTTTTACAAGACGCATTAGAGATCAATATTTTAACATCTCAAATGTTTTGAGAACCAAGATTCTGGGATTTGAAACATAAATTCGATCTCTAAAAATGTAACGACAAATTATTTTACAAATTATTCGTGCGAAATAATTAATTCTAGTTCTAATTACTGAGCTTGCTACTAAATGACTTAATAGAAATTTACTGGTCTTGAGCCTAATTATAACATGTTTGAGGCTTACGTGGTTTTGCAAAAGACTGTCCATCCCAGCAAAAGCATCCTTTCGTCTGTAATATCTTAGGTTTATTTTTAGACTTAGATATCTGCACACTCTTTATCTGCAAGGCGCATTTCATGGGTTGGTCACTGGGCATTGTCACTGCTCCTTGACAGCATGTTGGTATAGTGATTTGTAAAAAAATCGTAATAATTTGTCCATCTTATAGTAGCAAGTGGCATTTGATATGTTTATTATATCGATTACAAAATCTCTATTATTCAACTTAATTTCATGAAGTAAAATTTTGGTGCTCTGCCAGGTTCCCCTCACAATCTTTAAGAACCATTAGTAGTTCATAACTTCCATAAATGGGATGCTGCTGACAAATTGTTTAATTTACAATGTTTCACTCGACTTCTTTACATTTATTTTCTCCAATCCCTGATGATGGCTGATCAAGATCATTGCATATTGAACAATTTGCCTACAGATATAGGTACCACATTTATATAATCTAATAATTAGTACCTTCATTGTTTTAGTGTGGAGCACCTGTGCATTGAAGATCTGGCAAAGTCTGGTAGCAGTCTCGCTGGAATACGTTGTCGCCTGCAGATCGTCGTGTTGTGTCCGGTTTTCCTGCAAGCGCTGTGCGACCAGCCATGTGCTGTTCTGGCCAAAGTCCTGCAGCCGGACCGAATCCTGGCCATGTTGCTTGGCGTCGAGGGGAACTCTCTGTCCGATGAGCACAAGGGCGGTGAGTCTCACATGTCTGACGTTTACGGTCAGCATTTTACTTCACTTGATGTCATCATAATACATATTACCATTGTACACTGAAGTCACTTGGAATAATAATACGCTTTGGTACAAGGCACTTAATATTAGAAATTAATTAAATAAATCATTTTACTTGGGAATTATCACATCATCATAATTATTATTGCACGAAAAACAATGCAGACATTTGAAAATGAGCACCAAAGATGGATATTTGAAACATTACTAAGGGATAATTTGTCAAACAAATTTAAGACATCACATCAGGCAATTAATCTTCCATGTAAAGGAATAAATGTATAAATGAAGTTCTAAGTAGGTATAGTGGAACATGTACCATTATTGCCTGTATCCTATTTTCAGCCTAAATTTTTATTTTTTATTTTTCAGCCTTGCCATCTTACAACGAGTGGAAAAAGCTGGTGGTGAAAGATCAAGATGAATCATTTGTTGGGATGTTTTTGGAGGAGGCGATGGAAATAATGAGTCATCCTCTCAGACATCTGTGCAAGACTGAAAAAACTGCCTTTTCTCTCACACCAAAGAAAGTCAAACAAGTATGTATAACATTATGCTTACTCCCTTTATCTTTTCCTTAGAGTATTGGTTTTGTTTCATTGGAAACTTCCCCACATTAGCAGGTAGTACTCATTTGTTTGATGGGGTTTTTACAAATTACATGTTGTGTTTGTCAGGGTCAGGACAAGGTGCTAGTGCTGCTGAACCAGCCGGTGAGTAAAGAAGACAACATCCGTGTGATGATTGACAACCAAGGAGCCATGTTGGAAGTCCCGGGAGTAAAGCAACGGAACCCGTACACGCTAAGCTTCACCGTCCCAGCGCCGTGCCTGCAAATATCCATGCTGGCATCCGTCGTAGTGTACAAGAACGAACAGTCGCTCGGCTCTCGGCTCATCAAGTGCGAGTCTCGCATGCGCGAGTTGGAACAGCTTCTCCATTCTGTCAGCAATCCAATGCAACTCATGTGTCAGGTGAGGTTTTAAATTAACAAACATATCCAACTTCATTTACAATTTATTTTGCGTGTATTTGTATGCAATTTATTTGTTTTGCATTTTCTGCATTTTCTAAAAAATTAGTTTTTGTCCTTAAGGCACTATAGAGGAATCTTCAATAGGATTCAGCAAACAAGTACCTGCTCTATATTGTGGAGAATTGAGTTAACAGTTAAGCTAACGGGTATTATTCTACATATCCTACTTCTGCCACCAAAGTAATAATTTAAAAACAAACTGTGTTGTTACCCCATTATTTTCACAAAGGTATAGAGGTATTAATCTTATTAAATAAGATAATTCTGGTGCATTTTGGTAGTTTCAAGTTATTGTCTGGTTCGTTGGTATTTGAAATGAAAATATTTTAAATAATGTTTAATGTTGTATGTTGTTTAGACTCTGGGTTTCAAGGAGCGTGAGCAACTGGACAACTATCTCGTAACTGCATTCCAACGAAATTTGCCACCTCATTTCAATCTCCTTCAGTCACCGCATGTGGTCAGCCGTGGAAACACAAGTAAGCGCATAAGTACATGCAAAGATGTACATGTATGTCAATTTCCCAATTAGAATAATTGCCAACTAAGTTTGGTCAAGTGTCTGCTTGATTTCTTGTAATTAGAAGCACATTTATATAAAAAAATAAAATGTGTTTTTGCTTAATATTATGTAATTCTTATATTTACTTTTCAACTACACTTTTTAACAGAATGTTTTTTTAAATTATACATAGCTTGGCGAGCTGGCTTAGGAGTCCGAAGTGGCCTTGCCCCCTCCCCCCCCCCCCCCCCCCCCCCACGACCCAACTATGGAACCGGGTGAAGGATTATTATTATACATACCAATAGTGATGCCCAGCGGGAATATTCCCGGGAATATTCCCGAGCAAATTTGGGGAATATTCCCCAAATCGGGAATTTACTTTTCATTATAAATTAAAATGTATAATGCTATTATTTTGTGGTATGTCATTACCTCTTAGTATTCTCTATTTTGTCATTAATTTTCTTGTTATCTTATGACAGGGGTCGGTAACCTTTTTTGGTGACGGAGCCAATTTCCGAAAAATTTATAAATTAGATAATAATGCGAGCCGCAGCTGGCAATCAAATATAATAGGTACACCAAAAATAATCAATTGAATTACTAGTTTATTCTGCTATTTTGACAAAGCCCCCCCCCCCCCCCTCTCCCTCTTAATGTTGCCCCGCAGGGCGTTTTTTTCGAATTTTCAAATATTTCGATTCCAGATCTTTATTTAAATTATAAAGAGCTATTCAAAACCCACCAAGGAGCCGCAGGTTGCCAACCCCTGTCTTATGACATCTCAAAACATAAACATGCTTTAATAATGTTTTCTCTTAATGTTTACTCATCCCTGTAGTAAATTCCCAATAAATTCCCGGTTTGGGGAATATTCCCGAAAAAATAAATTCCCGGGAATATTACATCACTACATACAAATTGAACTTAACTTCACCCTTCTCAGCTAGAAAAACATTTAGCTTATCAGCAGGTGAACACATAAACAATAATTTGTTTTTATAATTGAACTGTGATATGTTTGTTGTTGTATGTTATTTATTTATTGTCAAACTTTTTAAGTGTATTTTTAAATGTTATATTATATTTGTACTTGTGGACATAAGTTGTCTGATACAAATAAAGGCTTAATAATAATAGATGAAACAATGATTAGATAATAGATAGGTACGTATCTGATAGTTCACAAGTATTGAACAATGATAATAAATACCATTGTACCGGTTTCAATTATTGTATTCTATACATTGTGTCAACTTTCCTACATTATGTTTAAGAACTTCAAATGTGTCCAGCAGCCTAACGAGATATTCTGTGTTTCAGGTAATGAGGAGTGCCCAACTCTGCTTCACTTTGCTGCTCAACATGGACTGGAGCGGCTAGCTTGGCAGCTTCTGGAATGTCCGGGAGGAGAAGCGGCGTGCGACATTCGGAACTGCAACGAACTCTTACCTGCTGACCTGGCAGAGGCGGCAGGGCATTCCAAACTTGCATTACAGCTGAAAGGATACATGGTGAGCAGATATCAAGTAGATAGAAGATATCGTCACATCGCTTATATGCCAGAATCTGTACTCGATTCCCAACTTCGTGCAATCACATTTTACTTTTTTAACAATTCTTTAAAAGTTTCTTTGTGTTGAGTATCAATCAATCTATAAGTTTACATCACTTTGCTATGAAAGTATTCTTAAAATTGAGATGTGTACCTATAGGTAACAATAAATATTTTTTGTTTGTAGGAAATGACGGAATTCACAAGTATCTACAGCTACCTGAAAGGAATGAGCGAAGGAAATGAGAACGAACAAGTAGAATACCACCATCCACGACCCCTCAGCCAGACTTACCAAGTGCCTCGGAGTCCACTGACTGAGACGTATCAAGTCCCGCGCAGTCCGTTCGCAGAGACATACCAAATCCCTCGAAGTGCAGAAGACAACTACCAGATCCCTCCCCCTGCCCGACCCCTCATTCCACCCCCTGCCGCCGCCGGGTGGGGATACATGCACATGGGAAATCTCGATCTTCCCTCGGAGCCAACAGCGATGAGAGACACCACGGACGAGCTGGCTGAAATTATCAACGACTTTAAGAACAACCTATTCACGATCACGGAGGCTGAGAATCTCGTTGCCAACTGGAAGAGCAGAAAAGATGTGCAGCAATCGTGCAAGGACAAACAGGTAAATTATACATTACATTTTTATCACATTATTTCATATAATTTTATTTTATTATTTTTTTGTCATAAATTAAATCAACACTGTAAAAATTTAAATGAATGTAGAATCATTATGCCTTGAGCCTATAGATCCAAATAATTTTAATTTGTCCAATGTGTTAAAAAAAAAACTTAAACTTTGTCACAGGCCTTTTCTGTCAATTACGAGTGGTTCTAATAATTGAAATTCTGAAATGTGCAATACATATCAGAATTTTGAAGTCCCGACAAAAAGATCCAATTTTCCTATTTTATTTCATTATTTAATACAAATACCTACTACCTAAGTAAGGGAAATAATATTATTGATAATCTTGTAATTATGTATACTCAGACTATGAATTATTTGTGTTACAGGAGCAGCTGCTAGAGATGCAGGTGCAGTACCAGCGACTTCAGTCCCAGCTCAAGGACAACTCGAAGAACAAAGACACGCCCTTTGAGAGAATACGCAGCTTCTTCCGAGGGAGCAAAGCAAGAGGTTGGTTTCCGCATTTCACCTCACCTTAGTTGGTTATCTAGGAAAGTGGCTTGATCGGTTTTAATATTGGTCGATCTGATTTCAGAAGAGAAGATGGAGAGGAACAAGTCTATATCGATGCTGTTTCCTCAACGACCCGGTAGCTCGCTCAGTATGCACAGTGTCTGCAGTAAGTCAAGTAAACACTCGGTATTTTATCCTCTTTTCTATTTTTATATTCCAAATACTACCTCAACATGTACCTAATTTGGTATACACTTCTCTGAGCTATCAATTTGACTTAAGGGTGCATTCCATCACGAGTTTCACATTCCAAACAAATGCTGTTGTGAGTTATTCAAGAAAAATAATTATCCACCAAATTGTTTCTAATTCTTTTTTATTTTAATTTAAAATTAGGTGATCCCTACACATCATATCTATGGTTGGTTTGAATCATTGTACTTTATGGCTCTTGTGAGGTTTTAATTATGTTATCTTGCCCAGGCTCCAATTCCTCTGGCCGCATGAGCGTGGCCAGCGCGTGCAGCGGCATCAGTGTGGGAGACAGCGGAACTCACTCCGACCCTGAAGAGCGCAGAAACCCCATGAAGTATTACGAAATCCCTCCAGCGCCGATCCCGATCGTGAAGACCCAACGGCTTCTTGTTCCTACCATCCAAGCACCAGATGTGCCTTCTACAGAGGTGAGACCATTAAGATTCACCCAAAACATGTTGTGTGAGTTAGCAGGCTCAGAAAACAAGTATACCTATTCTATAATACCATATCCCACTTATGCCACCAAAGTAAAATTTATTTAAAAAAAATGTGACAATCCTTCTAATATGTTAGCTAATGTGACATGTATGGTCTTTCTACATAAGTAAGATTACATTTAATTGTCATTATTACATACATCCTCAATAATTTCGATGTATGTAATTCAGGATCGGCCTCCATGTCCCGTGCCCCGATCCGAGTCAAGGACCGAACTGTCATTACCAGACGATGAGGTCTATTACATCACAGCCAACAGCCCGATGGACTCGAGAACAGAACCGACGCCGGCAGCTAATGTATCTCGTCCAGTTGGTAAGTTGCGCATTATGGCGCATTAGGTATTTGATGTAGGCTAACTAAGTAATACCTTAGTAATACTATTCTAAAGTTACCTACTATTTGTATTTTCTAGGGGTGTGCGAAGCTTCGAAATAATCGAAGCTTCGAAGTCGAAGTCGAAGTCGAAGCTTCGACTTCGACTTCGAAACCCTTTTTTCCAAAAAACGAAGCTTCGAAAATGTTCGAAGCTTCGATTTGCGTCTTCAAACTTGGCGCGTCTTTCGAGGTAAATATATTTTCGTGTAGTTGGTACTTCCGAAGTCGAGAAGTTTTTGCGGTCGGCCATCTTGGTTTTAACATTGACGCTTGCTGTCACGCTGTGCTTACTTGAAAAGGTTATGTGCCGTGTTTATTTTCGGAGATTTTAGAAATATAATGGATTTATCCGACGAAAACGAAGATGAAGTAGGCCTACTAGTGGAGGAAGGTAGTAATTCAGTTCAAGTTTATTGTTTTGTTCCAAATTCTGATTTTTTTGAGTGAAATCAAAATCTTCGACTTCGACTTCGACTTCGGAATTTTAGGAGGTCAAATCTTCGACTTCGACTTCGAAATCAAAAATCCACCTTCGCACACCCCTAGTATTTTCATTTCATACTTTATAATTTTAATTATAATAAACAATTTAGCAAAATTATGTATGTAGTTAATTACCAAAATTAAACCTGCAAACTATAATAATAAATAACCTACTAATCAATAGGAGGCAAATCACATCATTAAAAAAAAATTTAAATTTCGATGTTAGTTTGGGATAGAATACTTATTAGTTATTTTGCATTTCCCCGCATTTACTTATTAAAAGTAACTAAAACCACTGTCCAAATTCTTCTGAGTAGGTAGGTACATATGTTTACTCATGGATGGGTCATGGCTTATCCCTGGAAGAGTGAATGTGTGATCGAAGAAGTACAGAATCTGTTTTTTCCAGCGTCCATTGACTCCGTCTCACAACAAGCAGAATATCTGAGCATTGACGAAGGCGATGAAGTTGCGATACCGAACTACATGAACATGCCTCCGACTCCAGGACCTAAGCCAGGACCTAAGCCTAGGAGATAACAGCAGACGGACTCTGCTAGACAATCTGTTATCACGTGTGCCATGTCCTCTTCGTGATCCAAACATTCGTGTGCAGTGCATTTCTTCAGTGTTCAAAGACATTATGTCATTGGACTTGTGGTGTCCAGTTAAAGTGCCTGAAAGTTAAATGAATCATATTCATTCATGGTGCTACCATGAAAACAGTGTTGGGGAAGTTCCTTTTTCAAACTTTATTTTTACAAGTTCGTTTCGTGCATAGAAAATACACTTTTTAACGTTTAAGGTCCAAACTCTTTAGAAATTGAACATAATTTCAAGTTTACTAAAAAATTAACTTTTTAATTGAAGTTAATTTTGTGATATGTTAAAATTTAAAGTGCATGTAAAATCGCACACATAAAAAATAAAGATGTCAATGTATGCACGTAGCCAGAGGTATAATTATAAATACATAACTTTTTTAAATAATTGCATTTCATAATACTCCGCAAGAGTATATTTCGATACACTCATCAAGTGAATATTCTTAAAATTAACACAGTAACAGTTATGATAAATAATTCACATTCCCTACATAAATATAGAACATGAATGTAGTACCTACCGAACCTACCTACTTAAAAGTTGTAAAAGGGGAATTATGTATTTTCCTTCAGAAGAAATTAGTACCTTCTTCCCCAATACTGATGAAAATATGTATGTTGGCAGTCAAAATTGATTGATTGTAAATTTGTAATACTTACGTCTATGGTAATCCAAATTACTCCAGTAGGATTTCAGATTTATTTAACTGATACTGATAGGCAAAATGTCGAGTGATTGATTGCTGTTTTTATAGACTCATTGGCCCTTAATTGACTCGTATCCATCAAATGCGTCAAATAGAACCACCCACAGCTGGATGATGTTTATTCAGACATTCAGATTCAGCTAATACCTCAAGAAGTTAACATGGTTAATTAAGCTGAGCATTATTTTTATTAACATGAATTAACTGCGTGTGGCTGTCTAAGACTGTCTCATCATCATTCACAACACACTTTTTCTCTGATTTATTAGGAATGCTATGTTAGCATAAAATCTCACTCTATTTACTTAATTTGTGTATCCATCCACAAAGGAACACGATAATTAAAGAAAGCTGTAATTATGAATTAATAAACAATCATTATAATAAATAAGTTTATACGGAAGAATGGTTTCAAATATTTATTAAATATCCAATTCTTATTTACGTACAATTAACTAAGTATTATGTTACGATTGTGTAGTATTATTACAATACTTGTGGTCCTTATACATTTTATCTTTTATCGGTATTTCTTGCAAGGCGTGGTCAATACTCAAGATGTTTTGCGAATCTGTCAAGATACTGCAAGTTTTTCTGAGTGATTACGTACTGTGGCAGTTACACTTCTCATCATAATCGAAACATAATATTTGTAAAATTTATTTTTCACTGTTCATTTTTTGGAAGATTGGTTTCCTTTTTACATTCAATTTGCAGTGATCTCCCGTTTTTATTGTCAACAAATCCTGCGAGGTTGTCCAGTGGTGCGTCATTAATCTGCGTTTAACAGTAAGTTGGTGTGAAGGACGATGTGAAGAAACATTCTAGAATGTAGGTCAGTAGGGGCGAAGTAGCTGTCACTGAGGGCACTCTCGTCGAATTCCATGCATAGTCAAGTTCCATTATCTATTGTCATTGATCAATCTATTATTAACGTGCTCTTGATCGACTACCTGAGAGCATTTGGTGTGGGTTTGAACCTTTAAATCCAGCTCCAAACACTCCTTTATTATCTCCTTTACCTATACAAATTCAGTTCGAAAGATAAGAAGCTAAGTCTAGTGCAATGTCGTGTCATCAGATGTGAGACGAGGGTGCGCGACAAGGCGACAGCGTTGTAGAATGTAGAGGAATGTTTGAAGGTCAAGCTACGTGTAGCTTCGCGGCAAATGCAACGGTAGAATATTGTAATGAGGCAGCAAGGTGCGAACCGGTGTGTTTTATACTTGAACTAATAATACGAGTTGGCTTGATCACCAGAACCATTTCTCTCTTCTCTCCTTGGATCACTTCCTTGCAGGTTCTTTGAGCGGCGGAACTTTCTGACTCAAAGGGGTTTTGTGTGGTCTGAATGGTCGAAATGCAACTCTCATTTCTATAGACGCAAGTTTGTCCAAGAAATCGCCCTCGCCATAGATAACATAATAATAATAAACGTGTATTTATTGTGCTATACAAAAACAGATTCCTGTACTAAGGAATGTCTGCATTTTTATGGATCCCTCTAATAAATCTTCCGGCCGCGGCCGCCCCTCATTTTCTAATAGCTGTCATCACTCGTCAGTAAATACCCCGTTATGGCCGTCCGTCATTGGGTTATCATTTCAGATCAATGTCTCTGAAATGCTGTGCTGGGATAGTTACCAACCAGCAAATCAATCAATTAAGGTTGGGTCCACATAGACCGTTTTTGCGATTTCCGTTAAGAAAAAAAACGGAAAACGGAAAACTCAAAAACGGTCTATGTGGACCCAACTTTAATTGATTGATTTGCTGGTTGGTAACTATCCCAGCACAGCATCTCAGAGACATTGATCTGAAATGATATCCCAAGGACGGACGGCCATAACGGGGTATTTACTGACGAGTTTTGCGTTTTCCGTAAATCGTAAAAACGGTCTATGGGACCCAGTAGGCGTATTCTAGAACGTTTTTCCAATTCCATTCCTGATGGAATCCGGTCACGGCCATATTATAACATTGCTTGCACCGAATCAGATTCTATCAGATTTGGGAATTAAAATGTTCTAGAATACGGCCCCAGATTTATCTAACTGATTCCACGACCGTCTCAAAATCTCGTCCCTCACATTGACCATGCCTTTTGCTCTAGTGCAGAACAGGGACCGTATTCTGGAACAATTAAATTCCCAATTCTGACTGAATCTGGTTCGGTGCAATATGTTAATCCTTATGCCCGTGACCGGAAATTAAATTAAGATAACATACGTTGTACAAACTACTCTTTATGGCAAATTATTTCTCCATTATTATGTGGTGCCAATTATTATCCCATTCAGTAATTGCTTCAGGCATCCTATATGTTGATATTCCATCCATCTTATGTTCTTAATATTATGTTGTTTGATGAAGTAGAGAGAGAGAAAGAGAGTGAGAAAACGAGAGGAAGAGCTTCTATTGATAGAGCTAATCATCGGTGAACGGTACAACCTCGGGTACAACTAGACGCTGTTATTGGCTATGGCAAGGTGTTGATTTTCATATTATATGCCAAAGTCGAGAAGAAGCGTCAGATTTCTTCAAGTACTTGAGCTACAGACATCGAGGTCTACATCCGACAGAGTGTTACGTCAGAGTTGGCGTGACGAGATTGCTGTGTTCAATTGTCCTTTAGATATGATGTCATGTCGACCACATGCAGTTGTGTTGATGACATAACTTGGCCACTGGAGCAAGCACTGAGCGTAGCAGATCTCACTCGAGCATTGTCTCAAAACTATTCGATTAGTAATAAACGGGGAATTTGGGTGATATGTAGTCACTTATTCAAGTACAAAAAATCAAACAACATATTTTTTTTTATATTTCCAAATGTGAAATTACCTCATCCATCTCATCATGCATCAGTTTTTAATGTAAACACGAACTTATACATAGAATATCGGTGCCCATAACCCGTCAAAGTTGAAATGTCCCTATTTTTCCAACTTTCACTTGAGTTTGGGCCCGGTTTTGCCACAAAAATATGGTCTTTATAAGTTGGTGTTTATTGCTAAGATACTCAAAAATATGCTAATTGATTTTCAATTTTTTCGTAATTTGAATAGTAGGTACAAAAGTTATAACGATATTTAGAAAATATTATCCTCCTTGGAATGCAGCCAACTCAAGTTCATTCATTACAAGTAAAAAAATTAAAAATAAAACATTTTGTCATTAAGTTTCATAATTTATTTATAATTGTTTGTGAACAGAGAGGCGTGCATTTAACAAAAGCAACACTTTAATTGTAAGGTTTGCGTGTTGGTACCTGAGTGAGTACCTAGTAATTGAGATTCCCCGAAATGATGAAGGTGCTAATGGCTGTGCCCTATATTAAATAATTCTTCATGAATCAGAAGAAAATCTACATTATTCTAATATTCTTCACACATACGTGTGATGATGATATTTTAAACTGTAAATATTCCAAGTAAAAGCAGGATTCTGAAGTTGGGTTCCTGAACGTACTGTAGCCGAGTGGCGACACCGGTGCCCCAAGGGGCCATTTCGCCGAACTTTGGTGGAATGGGTCACGCACTTGAGGAACATTGACACGGCCTTCCCAATCCTTTGCTCCAGCGATGTCGACATCGCATTCGCAGATCTTAGCACATCTTCGAGAGTCCACGATTATCGGCCACGATATAAACCGAAATTGCTTTCGTGGCATACAATTACTTCAGAATATAAGGAAATTATTGTTACCCAAAAAATGGGGGTATCCACAAAACGTGGTACAATCCCCTAAACTGGCTATAATGTCCTGATCAAGGCATGGATCAAATTAATAAAATTATACATAATAATCTCATCTTCAATTATTTGTACCCTTCTGTAATGTGTATACAACACATTTAAATTGTATCATCACTAATTATTAATGATCGTTTCCCTAATCAATCTGTCTAATGAGACCAAAGTAATAAGAGTTCGAAACTTAAAATCATAACAACTATGTATTTGTTAACTTCTTATCCTTGGCATTGACATTGTTATCATTTAGCGCATCCGCCGCCACTGTATTTCCGCGTGGTCGAGGTCTACGCCACTGGTTGAAGAAGCTGGGACGACATTCCAGGCAATAGTTCGCGGTCATTGACCCATGCATGTGACGTCACACCACACCTGAGTACGTTCTCAAGAGGAGGGGGGGAGTATTGATATTGCAATTATTCTTATCAATACTCGCAAATTACGTAGGTATGAAACATGCCGTTTATTTATGACTTTAAATTGTGTTTTTATGAACCTGCACGAAAAGGATGCGGCTTTGATTCACATAATGGACGCTTCTACCTTTCGGCCAGGTAAGACAGGTGTCTTGACTCACATATCTTGCCGGTAAGCTCTTTGGTTCCGCGTCGTAAGGTCGAGTTTTGCTTGTTAGACGGCGGGAATCTCGCCTCTATGCACGCTTGTGATTCGCGCATCGAAGTCTCCGGTGAGAAACCAGCCTTCTCCTCGAATCTGAAGACATCGAGTCAGTCCCGAGCCGATGTTCAGGTAGTGGACACGTCGCAGCGTGACTGTTAGTGCTGGCTTTAGTGACTTGTAGTGACTCTTTTAGTGACAATTAGTGAGTGTTCATGTGTGCCAACGGGACGGACTAAGATTTTCTCCAAAGGTGAGGAATGGTTTTGTGTTTGCAACAGGTGTTTATGTTAATCAACAGGTGGTTGCAGTTGCGGCGTTGCATGGAATCCCGGGTCTAGGGAGGACCCGAGCAGAAGGTCAGGAGGTTCCTGACTCGAATTAGTCATTTATGATTACGCTTTTAATTAAATATAAACTATAATAGTTTTTTGGTTTTTAAACTGTAATTTCTTATGTTTTTGTACACTAGAACGTTCAGAAAGTGGCTTTAAAAACCCTTTTCGTAACTCCGTGAACGCCAACAAAATTTACACATTTCGTGAACATTTGACCACAATTCAAACATTAGTTTGTTTATTTTTGTGCGATTTTGTGTTTTATGTCAGAAATTAATGTTCAAAACATCATACTAAAATACTCAAGTTACAAATCAATATACCGTGCCATTGATCCTTCAAACTGGCTTTAGGCCCGGTATTATTATACCAAAACCTCATCAAATAACATCGTAGACATAACGTTTGAACTAACTTTTAAATTAAATTTAACTGTTTCAATAATTTTGAAGTATCTGATTGGCTGTAGATAAGTTACTTATTTAGTCCAGTATTTAATTCATCCAGCATACCTTTTTTATAGTTGAAGAGACTTGGCTGGTATTTTTATACGGAGTGTTTTACCTTACATTTGGTAATACCGGCCCTCAAAGAACTAAATTAATGTATAATATTTATTTATTCGATTTGCATTCACATTATTACGTCCCTCATTCCATATCATATTCACTTTAGGACTTGCAATCTTATGACAGAACTGACCTATCTCAGACATCTGTCCTGGGTGATTGTGTCAGGTTGAAGTGTGACTGAACATCCTGGGTTCATGCCTCATGCACGCTTAAACTGGATTGAAACCATAGTCTCTGTGTTATGTGTGGAACGCAGATGGAATAAGATTATCGTCAAGTGTTCCGGGTTGAATATTCTTGCAGAAATTCAATGACAGGAAGTCAGATCAATTCATCGCCTTCTGCGTGTGATGATGAATCAATAACTAGCCTTATTGGGACCAATCGCACCCTAACTGTACTACTGTCATAGTTCCGGACTCCTCTTTCTTCGACCAATAACATCTTCTGAATGCTTGACGTGATCTTCCTTCGGCGTACCTGTCTTTATAAACTTGACCCTCGTTGATAGTATAACTGTAGATCAATTAGTTTATTGGTAAAGTGCCTCTAAGTGAAATCATCAAGTTCTTCTGACCTGGGTACAAATTTGTTGTCATGGGAAAGTAAATGACAATTCAACGCTTAATCATTGACGTGATGCGTTCAGTCAAAAACATTGTTAAAAAGAGTGATTCAACAGAATCAGTAGTTCATCGACCAATATGCATTGAAAAGTATCTCAAATCAAGGACAAGTCGATATTCGCATTCTAATTAACACGATGTCAGTTCGAGTTCGATGCCAATTTACTTGTGGTAGGTACCTACTATGATTTTCTTTCTAGCTATATATAGCACATACGTACTACTCTGCTGTTATAATACTTCCTTCCTTTAGTCTTTCGTCATCTATGTTCAATTATATAAATAGATAATAATCATCAGGGACACAATAGTTAATTGATTACGTACAAGAACGGGAGTGCTATTCAATTAAAACTATCTACGGAATTGGAAGTATGAACCATAAAATTCAATTGGCTAATCTATCCTTGGATCTAACTGTATAATTGTAACTCCCAAAATTACTGAAAATAATAGTAGGTACGTTTATTATATAAGTAATAAGTACATGACAATTGTTTCGGATTAGCTGCAATCAATCGCTCATGCACAGCCTTCTAGCAGCGTGCTCACCACAGCCTCCTAGATGTCTGGCTGGATATGCGGGGGCCATCTTGCTCAATTCCTACTCGAGAATTCTCACTTTCACTTTTAATCCTATTATTGTTATGCACCGGTCTGTACTAGAGGCTGTACGTACTCTTGTCGACATTACATTCAAGTAAAGTTGCGTGGCCTTGCAACACCGAATCAGCCACGATTTCAAACTGCGAAATATCAAGGTGACATGTCAAGAGATAATTTCACACCCACTAGAGTCCCGTAAGAAAATTTGGGTCCTTTGAGAGCTTTGTCATGGATTAAAAATCAAGCACTTGAGAGACGGCGTGACCCTGAGGTTAATTCAGGAGATGATATTTTCTAAATAAATCCAGAACTTTTGAACCATTACATAACGAACAACATAAAATATATTTTTTTTATTAAAATTAAAAATAAAATTTATTGCAAATTCTGGCAAAATTGGCATTTTACTTTTATCTTTGAGTATGAGTAAAAATATTTTATTTGAAATGTTGTTAATTACTTCTTAGGCCGATTCATGGAATACCTACACAAACTGTACCTATCCAATCATTGAGAAACTTGGTTTTATGCGAAATTTCCAGTGGAGTCAGGATATGAAACTCGACCAGCATCCCGGGTTCGAGCCCCGGTTCGACCGGATATTTTTTGCCTCTCACATCCTTTCCGTAAAATCACTTGAATGATGATTTGGATATATTTTCCAGAATTTAGCTCGATGGTATAATAACATTAGTTTCAGAATAATTGGATTGTTGTCAACAAAAACACTTCGGAGATCCAAGAGTCAAAAGATCCTCACATTTCTGACCGTTCCTCAAAGTCTACTTCACGAATCACGACTCTCCTCAAATTTATTGCAATTTTCACATCTTCAAAAGGATCGGAAATACATTGAAGTGTGATCACTACGCCAATCTCAAAGTTCCTTTCAGGTTTCTGTAGCTGGACAGTTCGTCGTTAAATTTAAACTAAGATAGGTACCTTGTTACAAAAAGTCATGTTACAAAGCATAAAATACCAGTTTGCAATCTGTTCTTGTTTTGTTACACTTTGTGAAGAGACCGCTATAAATAAAACGCCAATCATTGCTGTACGGTGCGGTTTCACCTGAGAGCCTGGTCCACGATCTCGCCACAGCCTCTCATCACTCCTCGCACCCTCGGACGAGATGGAATCAGGGCAGGTGAGGGTTGAGACCCAAGGCCACGGGGTGGTGACATCACAGACGCCGCCGGGCCGACGAGGAATGTGAGCCAGGTACTCAGGTGATGCCGCATTCTTCAGGTGTGTTACATGCAGCCTCCACTCCACCAGTCAACTATTGTGTCTTCCATACGCTGCATGGGTACTACATTAGAGTCTTGGCCAATCTGACAGGTACCTACCTTATAGCTTTCCACGCTATTATACCTGAGTTTTTCACAAGATTTCACTTGTTACTATGAAGGAATGACTATTGCGTAACAAACGATGCTTCCCTCATAATCCGAGTTGATAGAAAACCTGTCACAAACGAGTTTCTGGTTGGGTTCGATGCTTCCTTACAGCATTCGGGTCCAGAAGAAGAAGTTACAGTGGCGTATCGTCCTGTTGTTGAAGCGAAGATCTCTTGCATTGCATGAGCACGCGATAATTCGTAGAGGCGTGTCGGTTTAGACAACTGTTGACCTTTCTCGTGACCTCCTTCTCTTGACACAATGTCTTTCGTTCGGTATTATCTGAACATAAGAACCGCTAAGCTAAATCAATTACACACGTGATTTTCTCTTTGCTTGGAGCTATTACACTTCATCTGGACTCATGTGATAATGTATTTTGAACAAGTAACAAGTTTCTTATTTTCTATTGCCCGAACAGAAGAGATAACCCAGAAAAAAACACTCCGTGTAAAAAAGGCAGCCAAGTCTCTTTACTTTAAAAAAATTCAACACCGAAAAGGAGTGATATCAAAAAAGGAGCCAAGTCAATGACATTTCCAAATATTTAATCGTATCTTTGAAATAAAAGTATAAACACCGAGAAATACTTTACAAAAGGACTTGGCGCATCGTTTTTTTAAAGACATCATTCTATCCTAAAAGTGGAAAGAAATTTACAAGTAGGTACATTTTCCTCTTTCTATTAGAGCCAGAATCTATGAATCAAGCTACTTTTAGTAATGACTATTTTATAGTTTTGTCAATGGCGATAGAAGCATGATTTTATGCTGTAATATATAAGTAATATAAGGGTGAAAGAATTACATAACAATTGGAAGTGGTGAGAATGTAGGTTTCTTTGGAAAACTTCCATGGAGTCAGGAGTCAGGATCCTCATCAGTGTGTTGTGTCTAATGTCCGCCCGTCCGATCGGGTAGCTCAGTTGGTAGAGCTCTCGCCCGGCAAGTGAGAGGTCCCAAGTTCGTGCCCCGGTTCGGTCGGATATTTTTCACAACACACATCCCTTCATATCAATTGGAAGTGGGCTCATACATATTCTTGCAGTACTGTTAATATGGCGATATTAGACTGGTATCTTTTCATAATTTGATCTTGACTGAAGGAAATCATGAAACGTTGTCAAATAATTACTAACTAATGGAACACAATTATATATTTTTGAAGTGTCAAGTGTATAAAGTTAAATTTTTTAATAGAAATTCAATATGACTGTCTTCTTTGTGAAATGTATTTTTATAAAATGTGTATTAATAGAAATTGTTACATGATGAGAAGGTATAACGCATGAGACTTAATTATATTCACCACGAAACAATATTACGAAGATAACTATTGTGTATATTTATAGAAAGCATAGACAACAAGTTTCATAGCGTATATAATCATATAGAAAATATTTTACAGAAGGTATGTATAATATGTACCTAATTGAAAGATGTTTCCCTATTATTCTAAACATTCAAAATGACGGTTGTATATAAATGGCACATGCTTATGAATAGAAAAATGTCTTTAAAAAAACGATGCGCCAAGTCCTTTTGTAAAGTATTTCTCGGTGTTTATACTTTTATTTCAAAGATACGATTAAATATTTGGAAATGTCATTGACTTGGCTCCTTTTTTGATATCACTCCTTTTCGGTGTTGAATTTTTTTAAAGTAAAGAGACTTGGCTGCCTTTTTTACACGGAGTGTTTTTTTCTGGGATATCACTTCTTTTGTTAGTTTATTCATACAGCTTGTAGCACAGCTTGTGTCCGTGCAAGAACTTATTTCTTTAAAAAAATACGCCTATGCCGATTTGGATACTTAGAAAAGTTGCGTTTGGTATATAAGATTAAAATAATTATCCAAGAAGAATAGCTTTAAGTTTCGTTACAATCGGTCCAGCCGTTTTCGATATATGACGTCACTTCCGGTTTTAGCAATGGCGGCCGAAAATAATGTCGTCTTGAATTCATAATTATTACTCCTACACATTTCCAAAATTTGGTTGCAATCGGTACAGCCGTTTTTGATATATGACGTCACTTCCGGTTTTAACAATGGCGGCCGAAAATAATGTCGTCTTGAATTCATAATTATTAGTACAACACATTTCCAAAATTTGTTTGCAATCGGTACAGCCATTTTCGATATATGACGTCACTTCCGGTTTTAACAATGGCGGCCGAAAATAATGTCGTCTTGAATTCATAATTATTAGTACAACACATTTCCAAAATTTGATTGCAATCGGTACAGCCATTTTCGATATTTGACGTCACTTCCGGTTTTAACAATGGCGGCCGAAAATAATGTCGTCTTGAATTCACAATTATTAGTCCAACACATTTCCAAACTTAGGTTGCAATCGGTACAACCGTTTACGATATATGACGTCACTTCCGGTTTTAAAAATGGCCGCCGAGAACACTGCAACCTTGAATTTATAATTATTTACAAAGTACGTTTACTTATATCTATTTTAAAGTATAAAGTGGTGAATTTAGCGTCATTTAGCATATTTATGACGTCATTTCCGGTATAGGTCATAAAATGTGTGACGTCATTTCCGGTTTCGATATTTGAATCATCAAATATTACTGATTACATAAAGTTGACCGTCTAAATCGTTTAGCGCTGGTTTTGTTCTAATCTGTTTAGCCGTTTTTGAGACATGATGTCACTTCCGGTTTCAAAATGGCGGCTTCCGGTTGGTTTTATAACAAGTCAAATGAAATATCAAAAGTACAAACGTTACATAAATATCAAGACAATCGGATCAACAGTTGTTGCTGAAATGCAAATCGATGTATATTAAATTTCATGACGTCATTTCCGGTTTATTTAAAATAATGTTCAGTCTTTTGATATTGATAATCCATATAGATGACCGTCTGAAACGATTGGCGCAAATTTCGTTCCGATCGGTCCAACCGTTGACGAGATATGACGTCACTTCCGGTTTCAAAATGGCGGCACAAAAAATTCATGGGGACAAGGTTAAATCAGACGCCAAAAGTGCACACGTGGTAAAAATGTGAGATCAATCGGTTCAGCCGTTTAGGCTGTGGCCTGTTTACCGGATTTTAGCTCCAGCCTACTACTACTACTACTACTAAGATTATTATTATGAAAACCGCCCTAAAACACAGTTTTCACGGCCCTCTAGCGCGCAAAGGGCGTAACCTATTGTTCCCAAATTTAGTATATGTTGTAGGGTGGGCCATAGCTCGAAATTAAGATATTTCGCAACAATGTGAGATTTCTCAATTTTAAGATCCAGTAGGCCGAAAATGCCACTTTGATGCTTACAGTAAAAGTGGGTTTGCTCCAGCCTTTATATGAGAGTGTGCGCGCGCCGTCCGACTTGGCTGGCGTGGAGCGACCGCTCCACTAGATGTATTCTTACAGCTTTCAGGTCATAGGCAAAATCACGTAAAGTACGAGAAATGCCTATCAATACGCTTTCTGGAGGAGGAAATCTAAATTTGAATGAAAATATGCTTTGGGAAGTCTTGGAACGTTCGTATTAGTTTCGTCAAAGTAAAATGTAGCAATTGTTTGTTACCGCTGATTGGTGTTTCTATCCAGCATCCTATTTGGCATACGTCCTATCTTTGTATATCTTTGCATGCGTGACATATCTTTTCACTTAGAACCCAAAGTACGTGACGCATAATCACGCAGCACTGCCAGAATGCAACACAATTTCACGTGCAATCATTCAGCCTCAATTCGAGATCATGAATCCATACCATATATCACTCACTTTTTGATATCTCAGGTGGATCAAGTAAATGTATTCAGCACAATTGCGCGCAGGTAAACAAACAAACACTCCCGACTGGAAATGTATGCTCCAGTCTCTCTTGACTGCTCGAATCAAGGTGTGTGTGAAAGCAAGGCTCGATTTGAAAGTTGAGTCACCGCGCTTGCTCCTCTTCATTGGTCACAGCCGTCGTCATAATCGTGCATCACAAGACCTCAATACTCGGCTCGCCAGACTCATGGCTCGCATGCGATCACTGCCGGATAAGCACCTGTGCCCCCGAGTGCTCGAAAACATACATTGCTCATGGATCTTGCGGGATTAGAAAGATTAGATGACACTCAAGATATTGAGAATCAATTGCGATGCAAAACGTTTTCACATGACCGTCTTCAGAAAAACTTGGTATTTTAAGGTAGCACAACTGATATCTCATATCTTCCAAATAAGCCTATTTTTGGCAGAGGTATCAATAATCACTATTTACACGATACTGTGAAATATAAACAACTTCTTGTGTCTAGATTTTGAGATATTGTAGTTATAAATTCCTATTTTTAACATGTAGTCTTACCTAGGCCATTAAAATCATGACGATTTCCATGCTATTTTTGAGTTTTAAAATTTACTGAGGTTCAACGTTTTTTCAAAAAACTGATTTCTAGATAGATAGTTGCACATTCTATTAGGAAAAAAACTGAAAACAATACCAACGTGTGCTATTTTAAAAGTTATCAACCAAAAACTAAATGATTTCCCTATACCTCCTGTGTTACAGTTTTGTTTATTCTCGGAAGGCAATAAATTGAAACCTCGCTATACGACAGGGGTTGCAAGTTAAATGACATTTTATGATTCATTTATACTTAAATATAGTTGAAATGTAGGAAAACGTTTTCTTAACTTGTAATTTCAATTTTTTTTGTATATAATGAATCAGGTCTATTTTAGTTCTGTTCAGTGTTTGTTCAAATGTAGTTCGGAAGCGTTTACAACGGCTACAAATCACAATGTATTAATACAATTCGCAGAATATATCTTCCAGTTATGAATTCAAATAGAAACGAATAACTTCGATTTCGGTCAAATGTGCCTATTCAATGAGTGAGTTTTCTTGATATTGTTAAAAATGTATGACCTGCGATTTCTCTAAAAAAGGATTTAAAATATTTTATCATAATCAGGGATTAAGAAAAGTTAGAGGTATTCAACTGGAACACATTATTTAGGTTAGATTCCCACATTTTCTTAGAGGTTAGTGTTGGAGCATTCTTCAATTTCTGTATTCAGTCATTTTGATCTCATAATCACAGTGGTTGGGCTCATATTAGCCTCACTTATAACTTCCACGTGTTTTTCATTCAGCTCACTGACTGCTCTAAGCTCTCTGAATCTGATTTATTCTCGATTGCGGTAAGGAATTTAACTTTCTTTCGCCAAAATCTCGTATTCAATCGGCATCAAGTCTTTCCTGTGTCAAGAACCTGTCAGCAGAAGGTCCTTCGGCAAAACGTATTTTAATGCAAACGAGCTATTGTTGAAGATTTAACTTATTTCCTACTTAAG
Organism: Leuctra nigra; assembly: GCA_934045905.1. Classification (NCBI taxonomy): domain Eukaryota; kingdom Metazoa; phylum Arthropoda; class Insecta; order Plecoptera; family Leuctridae; genus Leuctra; species Leuctra nigra. The sequence continues at coordinate 29,958,637 of OW203761.1, read as the reverse complement.
ATAAAAATCGTATGCAAATAGCAGATTAAACTATCATCAGGATCTCCTTGATCTATAGCAGTGGAAGACCTTACAATGCTAATTCCACGCAATTACGATTTTACATTAAAAAGTTACACAATCGTACTTTGATGCATTTCATTGCAGGCAAGCATCAATTTATGAGTGATATTCTTAATTTATATCCTTTTCTCGTTTCAAGTATTCAATACACTATAGTTACGTACGTAAATTATTTTTATTATCTGTCCTCTGTATAAGGCTTATAGACAATTCTATCTATTTTAACTGATGTTCACTTATATTTGTTGATAATAAATGATCCCTGATCAGTTGCATGCATAACATATTATAATTTTACCGTCAAAACACTTGAGCTCAGAGCTTTTGTCATGGACCGACAGGAATCGTAAGAATAGGTATTGTATCCATCTGTAATCATTGACTTCAATGCTGTAATACAGAAATAAAACTTTATTACCTCTACTTTACTTTACTAGTTACGTAGATTAATCAGTTTATGACTGAACTTAGAGATGTTTGTTACTATTGAGCACAGAATATCATCCTAAAGATTATGGTTCGATCCCCATCATCGACACATGTTGGGGTTCACTCAGAAAGCAAAGCCATCAGATTCTGAACCAACTCGTCCACGGCGCAAAATGATTGAGGGGTAACGTTCTGAACGTGTATTCCGGAGGTCCCGGGTTCAATTACCCGACCGTCCTTCAGACTGAGAGTTCTCGTCGTTTCCCTCAGTTGAGAGGCGAATTATGGAAAGGTTCCCCAATAGGCCACGACCGCCTCCTTCCCACCTACATCCTATTTCTCCACATAGAACAAAGAGGATCCTCTTTCACCACCAATCATCCTAACCATACCTTCTGTCAAATACTCTGAAAGCAGCGTGGAAGGAAGCCACACTTGGCCTGACAATGACATTGATGTGATTTATGGTTCCACGATACCCCCCCCCCCCCCTCCCCACGCCCCCGCGAAACACGTCTTTATCTTGTCAGGAAAGTGCGTTTTTAAACCTTGTTTCTTTTGTCACGTCGCTGTCTGTCTCCTGTTGTTGAATATGGTTTGAGTGAAACTTTCCCATGGCCAGTGTTATCCCTAATCGACATAATAATAATACGCAAAACGAGAGAAATGAATCTGATAACTTTCTTTCCTACTTGCATCCTTTGAACAAGACGCATTGCATTGAATCCCACAGCCAGACACAATCATCGGCAAGCGGAGAAAGTGAAGAGATTTGACTGTTTGATGAATAATGATATGATTACTGATTGCTGATTGGTTTGTTGCAGATTCGCGGGGCGCAATGTTGCCACCGCTCGGGTCGGCCATCACGCAGGCTGCCATCTTACTGGCCGCCATCTTGCTCCTGGCAGCCGGAAACAATGCTCAGGTATGTCCTGAATCCTGATTTGTATCCCCCAAGAGGCCCCAGCGTTTGTGATAATATATGGACAAGACGTGATTCTAACAAACAAATGCCAAAACAGTAGAACATGAGAGAAGAAGCCACAAGGTTAGAGGAATTAGTGACGCCCAATCACAATCCCTTATAGCATTGTCCCGAAAAATAGCAGGAATTTTGATGAAGTTTGACTTACTTTACACGGGTTTGTCTCATTTGAAGTCGGAGTACGCTCGAGACCAATATAGAGCCGTTGAAAAAATTCTTTTCAATGGAAAATGCAACAATGAAAATTGTTAAAAAAACGCACTATTGCCTGGCATGAAGTCGAAACTGTGAACTCCCTTGAATGTGTTTCGCAACATTTTGAAGAATAAAGATGTGAAAGAACTTGGAGGATGTTCCAACCTTCAGTCAGTAGATGTCCACTGGCGCATGATGTATTAAGTCCAAGACCATGATGGGAACCAAAATACAATAGAAATAGGCGAACGATATGAATTATAATTTCAAATTTTTTCAAGTATAAAATGTAGTTCAAGAGGTTCATCTTCGTTCGCTGTATTCTTTCTTAAAATAATAAGTCAATGTAAACTTATTTAGCTGGTATAAAATATGATGTTCTCCTCGTGAATCTGTGTAGAGGTGAATAAATGAATGAATAGCGGGCCGAGGCAAGGGCCAGAACGCCTCGGAATGCTGTCCGTGGTCCGTGCCTCTGGCGTACTTGGTGTAACACGTGGGAACTCTGTTTCAGGGTACAACGCGGGAGCAGGAGCTGTTCTCTTGTCCGACAGGTGAGTCTCCTGCTACACCCTCATACTTCCTGGTGTCCTCGGCGTCATCAATACGACGAACACGATGATAGCGAGCGTGCATCACTATCAGCCACCTTTCTATACTTTCATCGCGTGATATCATCATCAATTATCACCATTTCTTCCTCGCACACTGACGCACTTGTCGTGTGGACTCGAATGTGTGACTTATCACGCAAAAGCCTTTTCCATGTGAACGGATTATTTAAAAATATGGAATTAAACTTTAAAATCTCACTCTCTTTACAAATTGTTAATTGAGAAGTATTCAAAAATTAATTCCGGGCACAGTAATCAATCAAGGGTTAAATCGATAATAAAATGTCTATGGTTAAATGTATCGATTCACGTTTACAGTTTCAACATTTTAAATGAAATGTTCGGCAGTTATGGTATTTGCTGAATGCCTGAGAGATGCGCGATGAGAATTTGCGGTTTGCAGGAATCAAATCATGTCTCAAAGACACGTTCGTCGTTCGGTTTTCCTAAAATAATCTGAGCGTGATGTAGACAAAACTTGGCTAGATAACGGCGTGTAGATAGAAAGGTTACGGATCAAACTAATAATCGACGACAATCGCTTTCGGCGTTACAGCGTCTCGTCTCGCATGTACCACGTCTGTCGAGAGATAATTATTCTTTACATAAAACAAGGAAATCACACATTTACTTTTATAAAATGCATATAACTGTTACTGAACCCTTATATAGAGGAAGGCTGCATAATTATACATGTTAATTCTGTCTTGTGTGGGGTGGAGAGCGGTATTTCTCGAACCAGCTTGGTTTCGTATTGCGGTAGCTGTCAAGTAACACAGCGAGTAGTAGGTAGGTAGGTACCGTTAGCGAGGCCTTGAACACTGCAACTTCAGACACGCCAATTTAACTATAACTTCAATATCATCATCACATTATTATGATCGTAAGGAATGTGATTATTTCCGTTAGCGAAACTAAACGAAGCGCGAGAATAGGAATAATACGGTACCGCAATGTCGTCGCTCGCCACTTGGAGCGGGCGACATTGATTTGCTACCGGAATTGAAGAGTTGGATGATGTGAGAAACAATATTACACTCTGCATAAGTAATTAAGACACGTTGGCTGTCAATGAACGCTTCCTGGAGAAGAACAGAAGTGCAAAATCATTACTCGACTCACTAACATTAGTTTACTACTTATAAATACCAATAGCAAAGTTTTTTAAAGAATGTACGATGTCAGTTTCATCCATAAATCATGTCATTGTTAAAACGAACTGGTAATAAACAATAATAAACCGGGGAACATTTAAATCAGCGAATTGGGACAAAACCTCTTCCTTTCTTTCGTTCGTAGATATTTTTTAAAAATTCTGATTATAGGCTTCGTTTTATTAAAGAGCATGAAATGTATATGCTTGAATTTCCGATCATTACATTATTTTTGAAGATATAAAACTGTGTGAGGGAAGGAGGTGGTCGTAGCCTACTATTAAGGGGAGGAAGGGGGGGGGGGGGGGGGGGGGGGGTGCTCGACTAGAGGTCTCCGATAGATATCTGAACTAATATCCAAGATTTTTATAATACACCTACCCGGATGTTTTTAAAATTTAGGCACCAAAATATAAATAATTCTCCTAGAAGTAAATCGCGTAATATTTTCTCATATTCTCTGAAGACTCAAATTTAAAGTTTAACTAAAATTTAAAGTAGAAAAAAAATTATAAAAATGATAAATTCAACAAACGGTATTTTTGGAGATCTCTACTTAGGCCCCCCCCCCCCCCCCCCCCCCCCCTTATAAACTATCGCCACATTTGCCTATGGCTGGTCGCGAGATTCGAACCTAAGTCCTCCGGAATGCAAGTCCTGAGCGACTGCCTGAGGCATCTTGCTCCCTAAGAAATGACACGTAATACCATAATTGATTAATACATTTTATTTAATATAACAATACAATACAACTTGTTCATCATTATTTAACTAGTTTTCTCGCAATTGCTCTTACTTCATGGCGTGGTGTAGAATCCGAACATGAAAATCTCTCAATCTTTCTCATAATCAGGCTTCTCGTTAGATAATCTAGAACCATTGTTACGCCGGTATTCCCCTCAACATTAATTCCCTTCCTTTATAGTTTAAGTTCACACTCGAAAAACGCAAGTAACTTGTCAGATATTATCTAGCATGCAGAAAGAGAATCCAGTAAATTGGTTCCCATTCATATATTTTCTATACAGTGAAAACCGAGCTGCAACTGTTGCCAAATTGATTTAGTTTTAGTACCTCTAACAATTATTATAAGTAAGCACAGGCCAAGGACAATGATCTAAAATGTGAACAACGGTGCATTTAAATGCTAATGAGTAAGAAACTAATGTTGATGATAAAATGTCACAAGCATTCATTTTTCTAAGATCGTAGAAACTAATTACTACACTTGTGAGAATAAAATTTCAAAATAAAAATATCGCGTTTATTTTATGCGTTTGATAAGGTTGTAAATTTCGAAAGAGAGAATTGTTGCATGCGATGTCAGTTCTTTACTCAAATTTGTAGAATGTTACTTCTCACCAACTTCAGTCCATGAAATATTAATTTCAACCTGTTTCATAACATGTGGAGAGGGTTTTTAATTCTATAAAGTCAAATAAGATGAATAGTACCATTGAGAGGTGTTTGTCAATGATAGTACCATTACATTTTGAATTTTGCACAGCGACTACGCCATTGAGTCACATTTGCATATTGCAACTCTATGCATGTATTACGATGATACCGACTAGGTTAATGACTTTTACTTAATTAATTCTCATCTGCACTCTCGTCTCATTAGCTCCCCCCACACTCACCCACCCAATTAATGGCATCACATCAAATGCAAGGTAGAATTGCGGCTGTTTCATTTCGATGATATTTGAAACTCGTCAAGTTCTCACAATTATTGTGAAATGTACCGCCAAGTCTCATGGCAGGATGGCACTAACGGACAGTACCCGACAATCAAATGATAACATTTAAATTAATTATTAGCGTATGGTGATCAAAACTAATGACTTATACGAAAATTTCAGTTTGCGAAGTTACAGAAGAACTGCTGGATGCAGAAGTTTGTGATATTTGTGTAAATATCATAAATGCATACTGATATAATTTATATTAATAAATATAGTACATATGTACCCAGGTAAAATAAACACTGATATTAAATTTGGCCTCTAATTTGGATAACTATTGCAAATATTCCGGTGAAACTGAAAAATAAAAACCAGGAACCAGGAAAATAAACACTGTCATTAAATTTGGTCGCTAAGTTTACTATTGTATTGTAAATATTAATTGGTAGTCAAATGTCCGGTGAAACTAACTTTTCACCGGAGTAATAATATTCGATGCCTTATCGAAGTCTGCCAACAAGAGTGAAAATATTCCTCGGTTGATAAAGCATCATGGGCTGGAAGAGCAATTATCGTATTTGCAACAACTCCACGCTACGCAAAGAGAGATATCAGTGCACGCGCGCAACCCGTCTTCACAAAGTGGATAAGTAGAGCTCTGGCAACTTGAAGTGGAGTGATTGACAGAAGATGCGCCTTGCCTACAGTGCATTGTTGCACTTGCATGGGGAGTCAAAGTGCAGCAGAGACGCGAGCGAGATCCGGTTACTCTATACGAGCCAGTGACACAGTTTACCCAACTCACTTATTCCGAGAACAAAGATATCCTGTCAGTCCATCAGCTTTCTAGCTCAGTGTCACAAGCGCAACGCATGTTTTACAAGATCTATCAACTTGTATTGTGTTGACATCTGGTCTGTAATGATATTAGATAATATTATCACGACATCATGCGGGGTCTTGTCTATTAGATCACTTCCGCCCGTCTTTGCCGCCGCATTTCGAGATTAATCGGCGTCTTGCTTGATACTGGGCATCATTTCATTGTTGTCATCCCTAAATTTATTCCATTAGTCAAAACAAACGCGCCGAAGCAATTAGTAAATTAGAAGAACAAGGTCCGATCCTTTCAACAATTACTTGAAAAGATACTGTAGATTTCTATTCCAGTTTCCGAAACAGGTGATGTGTGCAGCAACAATTACCTAGCACATTTTAATGTCAATCTTCTGCCCTAATTAGTAGATCACAAATACGTTATATTTACACTAGGAAAACGCTCTGTGAAACGCGTTGATGAGCGAGCACGGGTACATGCAAATTCTCGAACCGGAAATGCGTACACAACGCACAGAAAACATATACAACCATAGCTTCGTAACCATATTGAATTGATTATGATATCAACTTAAAAGTAGGTATATACTTTTCATCGAAACTTTAAAATAGCATCTAAGCACCTGGTTCATAAAGCAAATCAGAATGAATTCAATTGGCACTGGAAAACATTCATTTCGATACTTCATTACTGACAGATATTACAAATGTCAATACGTTCATACGTTCTTAACTGATTGGGATGAAATTTTGTAAAATAAGAGACAATATTGGTCTTAATGATCATGCAAAATTTGAGTTTGATCAGAATTATCGAAGACCGTTTTCATTTTTCAGCCTATCAGGAGATATTTATTTAAATTTTAACCAAAGAATGGATTTCAAAAAAAAATATGGTATGCAAACAGAGAAGGTTGGTTTTACATGTGTGCAAAATTTCAGCTCGATCAAAGAAAAACTCTGACCTGTATAGCCAAAATATGATTTTGATCAGATTTATCGAAGACCAGTTACATTTTTCAACCTACCATCAGGAGATGTTTATTTAAATTTTAGACAATTAATGGATTTTAAAAAAATTTGGGGTCTGCAAACAGAAAAGGTTGTCTCTACATGTGTGCAAAATTTCAGCTCGATCGAGGAAAAACTCGAGACATGTATAGCCAAAATATGAGTTTGATCAGATTTGTCGAAGACCATTTTCACTTTTCAACCTATCAGGAGATGTTTATTTAAATTTTAACCAATCAGTAGATTTCAAAAAAATTAGGGTCTGCAACGCCCAGAGAATGTCCAAACACGTGTGCAAAATTTCAGCTCGATCGAGGAAAAACTCTGACCTGTATATCGTCAGTAACAGAAAAAAAAAAAAAAAAAACAAAAAAAAAAAAAACAGAGGTCCGTGCCAAATGAACCAAAAGGAGACGCTCGCTTCGCTCGCTCAATTATAAATATAGGCTATGTTATATATATTTTTTTCGTCGGGAATTCATTCCAAGTCAAATGCTGTTTTACCAATACGTTGAAGATAGAAATTTGTAAAAATGAACTTTATCTTCTTGGGGTAAGCCAGCTTTGCAAGAAGGGTTTAAAATCGGGTTTACATCACCACCTTCTTCATGGTTTACATAATTTGAAAGTGTACCTACTTTACCTATACGAGCTATTTTCCAAGAATTGAGCCTTTTTACGTAGCTATTCTGTTCCCTTTTCTCATACAAATAGTACGATGTTGGTCTGCCTCCACTTTCAGCACTATTTCCTGCAGAATGGCGATATAATTTCAAATTTCAATATAATTTAGAAATTTTTCATTTTGATGGGGGCAAATGGTGAGAGTGTTTTGTTTATGCGACTTAACATTAAAAATCTAATTTAATTTATCACCTCCATGATCGAAGTCCGACCAGTTCTTTGCCCTCCTGAATGCAAGGATGAATACCTGATGGTCGTGAGCCTCTGGATGGAATACTCCATTGTTGGGCGAGCCATCTATCTGACTCATTGCATACCAAACCATTGTCGTCGCCATTATATGCGCACATGACTTGGCTGGTGTTCAATACATTCGCCTTCGTTCCACCGTCCGACATCGCCACACTCGAGGCTCGAACTTGGGGCTTATGAAAGCGGATGATAATTACGTCAGGGATGAGCTAAGACGAGCGTTTATTATTAATAATGATGATAGTTCCATTACGTCATTATAGTTTCTTCTTCGACCAATCCTTCGGGCTTGGCGCGTCAATGTCAAGGACAAGGGTGGACCTCCCGAAAGATGAGTTTTTTGTTGGCTTTGATTTGAACATGACCATCCTTCACATTCAAAGCACAATGTAACATCCATGCAGCATGGTGCAGGATATTTGAATACCAGTGTTCATGATGAATAGTTTGGTAAAAATGCTACGTTCAAAATCATATGGAAAAATCTATGAATCTCTCTAATGTTGCAGAGTTATTTATTTAATTTTGTTTGCTAGGGGCTCTCTCGAAATACACCAATTATTTATATTTCGGTTCACATCTTTTTATTGCTGTAGGTAGTTATCTGATTCCTTCATACTTTCCAGCTATATCTGTAAATAATCTGATTTAATATTATTATATCCGGAGAATTAAAACTGATCGACAGTCCTTCGTCCTCCATTACTTTGCTCATCATTTATGTATGTTTGGCCGGCCCTCTTATCTCATAATTGCTCAGTTTTCATTCCTTCCCTGACTGACTGACATGACTGCCACTGCAATCAGTAGAGAGGGGAGAGCAAGACCTTGTGACAGGTTTCTGAGATCGTGCTTTTTAATATGTAGAACCGTCAACGCCCACTACAAGACGGGTGCGATTTCATTGTGATTAGATTGGCTTGGATTGACCTCGCTCTGCGACAAGACCATGATAAAGTTGCTCAGAAATTAGTTTATTGAAATTTGTGGTAAATTTTAATTTTAAAATTGTTCAATCTTAACTTCGACCGTCGACAAGAAATAATAGGTATAAAAACCTTTAAAAAGCTATTCATCACTTCTACTTCATAATAGTTAATTTAAGCCCAAGTGTATCAGTACACGTTGGATACAAAAAAAATTATACATTTCCCTCATGGACGTGAAGTATTTAACCAAATTATTATGAATGCACAGCATGATGGCGATGCAGGAAAACGCCCCTCCCCTTTTACAGCATGGGTGCTGAACTGTCAGTCTGTGCGTCCCGTATATTATTGACATCGACGACAGTACATTTCTTGCAATAACATAATGTTTTGATTTTCAGGATGGGAATTGCGCGGATTGCACTGTTATAAATTATTCAACATAAAACACTCATGGGAAAGAGCCGCCGAACTCTGTAGGAGGTAAGTTAATCGAAGTGTTTCCCTAAATCGTGTCTTCCTCAATCTTCTACCTCCATTACTGTCCTGCTGTCATCTTTCACCTCTGTATTCACTTATGTATTCACTGTTTCACTTATGAAACATGGCATCTTCATCCTAATATTACTACCTCTTCACCTATTTACTGGACCTATTTACATAACTCAACTAAGATTAATTTTCTTGAGAAGGTGCAGCATGCATCCACATTATTATTGTTTGTACTCATCATCACATCACTCATCTCATTAATTTCATTATTCTACATAGCTACTAGATTTTTAATGTCGAGATGCATCTATTAATTATTGTTATATTTTTCATGTTCTCACCCTCTCATCCTATCATTATTACCATACATATATCACAATTATTACTAGGTACTATTAGTAATTGTTATTACTACTTTATCATTTTGAGATACTATTATCATATTATACGTTCTGCCACCGTGTATTGTATCACAAAGCGGATCAATAAAGCATACTACATACTACATACTACCTGTTGAATGCCCGTTGCACAATGATCACTGTTTGTTGGTGGGGTCTCATAACTTACGTTATATTTGGAGCGGAGTAGGTAGTGTCTAGACATTTCCTATAAACTTCACTCTAAGTACTGCCATATTTTTAATAAGTAATTTAAAAAGTGAATAATTTATTTTTTGTAAATGGGTTTGTCTTGTCTTCAGGTATGGCAGCGATCTCGTTTTGGTGGAATCCTATGCCGAGAACAACTCGACTGCGGCATTGGCCAGGAAACTGGCTCCGAATTATTGGCTTGGATTGGCCTCATTGGACGATCTTCGAACCAACACTTTGGAATCTGCTGCTGGTCTACTCGTATCTCAATACTCAGGTTTCTGGTCGCTTTCGCAGCCAGATCCCAAAGCGGGAGAGTGTGTTCAGGTTAGTTCCAAGCTGTACAGAGGTTTATTTAAAGTAGTAAAGGACAATGTAGAAAAAGGGCCTCATGACAGGAGGTCCACTACTTCTTGTATTTATTTTAAGGGTGGAAAAATTACCTGATTATATGAAAAAGATGCTTCAATCATCTTCTGACGATAAACAATCTCTTCCAGGTCCAGCTATCAGATGAATCTCAATCCTGGCAGCTGACAACGTGTGAAACGCTTCTCCCCTTCATCTGCCGTGCCAATGCGTGTCCCACCGGGTCAATTCCGTGTGCAAATGGCCGCTGTGTCAACACTGCTTGGCGTTGTGATGGATCTGACGATTGCGGTGATGGATCTGACGAACTTGATTGTCCAACGGAGTGTAACTACTTCATGGCTAGTTCCGGCGATGTGATCGAGAGCCCTAACTATCCTCAGAAGTATCCAGCTTTAGCCAACTGCAAGTGGACCTTGGAAGGACCCCAAGGTCACAATATTGTGCTTCAGGTAACTTTTGGTTTGCTAGTTTTATTTCAGATGTATAGATAACTGTTACTGCTTATTGTAATATATTACAGTTAGAAGAACAAATAATAGTGCATGGTCTGGTCACCACCATTTCCATCAGGCATTCACAAGAACAAAAGACTACAACTTGGAATCACAGTACAATAATACATTATTTATGACTCATGAGTGCAGTACTTTGCAATACAAAGTACCTACCTATATAATTTTAGGTGTCTAACATTAGTTTAGATTAAATGGAATCAACCATGTATATTATGTAGCATGCTATGGCACACTTTTTTTAGTTTGATAGTTCACCAGGCTAAAGGCAAACAGAAGGTAGTAGGTACGTACCTACTAGGTACCTACCTACTAGGTACCGTACCTATAAAAAATTATTTGAGAAAATGCCCAATAAATAAAATGTATTAGGATGTTCATAGGAGACAAAACATTAATATTCCTTGAACTTTATACTGTTAGCAATCGCAGTCATTGGAAAATTAAAAAAAACACTTAGCTCGAAAGTTTTCAAAACAAGACATTCCATTATTCAAAGACTCTCTTAAATAAAATATTAAAGATACATGTAATCGTATCATTAAATAAAAATAGGTACTTCATTAATTATTTGGGGAATAATCTTTACCTAAAAAGTATTAAAAAATCAAAATTTCAGTTTAGAGCGAAATAACTATTAGAAAGTTCCAGTTCAGATATAACATAACTGATTCAGACAATGGATTTGCTAACCATGTTGATGAGTGATTGATGAAAGCTTTATTTCTCTAAGATGAAAGAAATACCTCAAAAATTATTTCTCTTTCTATTTTAGTTCCAAGAGTTTGACACGGAGCGACTTTTCGACACGGTTCAAATCTTGACAGGAGGTCGAACTGAAGACAAGTCTGTTAGTTTGGCAACACTTACTGGCAAACAAGAGCTAAACAACAAACTGTTTGTCTCTGCATCAAACTTCATGATCGTCAAGTTCAGCTCGGACGGATCTGTGGAAAAGAAGGGATTCCGGTTGGTTATTTTCCATCATCTGAAACTCATTGCTTGGTAGTGATGGATGTGTTACTGAGACGTCTCTTGCTTGATTCCAGCGCGTCCTGGAAGACCGAACCGCAGACATGCGGGGGAACTGTGAGAGCCACGCCCACTGCTCAAGTACTGACCTCTCCCGGTTATCCCAACAACCATCCGGGAGGCTTGGAGTGCCTCTACATCATTCAGGCTAGCCAACCCGGGAAGATTGTCACGCTGGAGGTGAGACCTATCACATTTTACAATTACAACTTGAATCTGATGTAATTTACATCTTATACATCTTGCATTATGATTGCAGATTGTTGATCTGAGCCTGGATCCCGCCAACGATTACTTGTTGATTCGTAACGGAGACAATCCAAAGAGTGTGCCTCTTGCTCGACTCACCGGAACATCGGAAAACAGTCCTCGCTTCTTGATGAGCACTGGAAACAATCTCTACCTCTACTTCAAGACCAGTCTAGGAGCTACTCAGCGAGGATTTAGCATCAAATACTCCCAAGGTGAACTTGATGGTTATTTATTGAAGGCCAATTCAATGAAAATAAAGTTTTTATTTCATTTTGATAGCTCACTACGTAGGTACTTCATTTCATTAATTCACACACATTTTTCAAAATATTTTCATACTAAAGAAAATTGAGACCTAGATGTAAAAAATTGCATGTTACTATTTTTAGTAATAAGTATTTTGAGATCCATGAATGTGATTGTAAATGTTAAATTGCACAGGTTGCCAAGCTGTGCTGACAGCAGCCAACGGTACAATCACGTCGCCAGCGTATGGCGTGGCTCCATATCCTAGCAATCAGGAGTGTGTGTACAAGCTGCGTCGGCCAATGGGAAGCACCGGCACTCTGTCACTCAAGTTTGAGGCTCTGGATGTGAACGATTCGGATGGAGTGCAAGTCTTTGACGGTTCGAGCGTCAGCGGACTTCGACTTCATCCAGGAGACGGATTTAAAGGACCCGCTGTAAGTCATGACTTTTTGTATAGAATTTCTGATAATTTCAAAGTGCCATGTTTCACAGCTCACTGGTTTTATTACACTAGCATATTTTCCACAAGAATAACGCAGTTTCAACATGTATTTCGTAATCTGGAAACAAATTTGATGATATCAGAATGTGAAGTAACTAATGTCGACTCATCTGAAGAGAAAGATGTATTGTACTTATTCCTTCATTAATGGTTTCCAGCCTCCTAAGATCACTCTTACTGCTTCGTCCGGAGAGATGATGGTTCGCATGCTGACCGATGCTCTGCACAGTGGCCGAGGGTTCAAGGCCATATTCTCTGCGGATTGTGCTGCGCTGAAGCCTGGCGTGGGAGCTCTAGCCTCCAGCCGGGATACCACATTTGGTAAGAAAATACGTTGTATTGATATCATCAGATTAAGATCAATCAGGATTGAATACAGTCGCGCTTTACTCTGGTTTCATACTTTAGTTTTTAGTGTTCAGAGGGTCACGTATTTTGTTACTCTTCACTTTGTTTTTACGCCACTATCCTGATTTCAGGCACACGAGTGACCTTCACTTGCCCGGTGGGTCAGGAGTTTGCGACCGGCCTGCCTCGTATTGTGACTGAATGTCTCCCAGGAGGCAATTGGTCTGTATCGTACATTCCACCGTGTCAAGAAGTGTACTGCGGCCCGGTCCCACAGATCGACAACGGCTTCTCAATTGGTTCGAGCAATGTGACATATCGAGGGGAAGCTGTGTACCAGTGCTATGCTGGCTTTGCGTTTCCTTCGGGTCTTCCAGTCGAACAGGTCTCTTGTCTGAGTGACGGCCGCTGGGAGAGACTTCCAACTTGTCTTGGTGAGCAATTCTAAAGAGTCCAGGCATTAGCAGATTCATTCGGACTTTAAGTCTAGCATACCTACTTCAGTCCTAGTAACAGGTGTTATGCACTTCACATGGTGTTTAACAGATTTTAACATTATTTTTTAATTACATAAAACCATTTTATGGCGAATATCAATTTAAATCTTAATGAGATAATTAAAATATTGATTTGCAACCAAACCTTGATTTTTTACCTTGATTTGTCAATTTTTTTTTCAATAGGTGTGTATAAATTTATGTTATTAATTTCTTATTGATCTCTTTCACAGCGTCCCAATGCCCACCACTCATCGAGACTGCTAATGTGAATGTCACAATACTGAATGGAGGTGGACGCAGCTACGGAACGATCGTGCGTTACGAGTGCTTGCCGGGATATCAGAGGTCCGGACATCCAGTCATCCTGTGTATGAGCAACGGAACTTGGTCCGGAGAAGTGCCTACGTGCTCCAGTGAGTACATAGCCATTTAGATGACAATAAGACAGATTTGAGACTCCGCGTTTCTCATGAATTATAAATAATACATCAGGATTAAAGTTATATATTCTCCTAGATATAATAATATCGCGACCCTGCTTCCAACTATTGTCGGGTCAGGGGGTGGGATGATCCCACCAATGTTCTAGGGCACTTGTGTTCTCAGAGCCGACTTGCCAAGTCCGACACTCCACACTTCTTCAATCTCTTCTTCCAGTTCTTCAGCCTCCTCTCTTTCCACCAGCTCCCTCCATCTCTCTCTGTCTTCCCACCACTTCTCTGTTGTAATTACTCCCCAACACTCTCCTCTTTCTTCTGCAGCTGCCTCTATTCCGTTGATCCATTTGGTTCTAGGTCTTCCTGCCTTTCTTCTGACACCCATGGCTGCACGCTCTGCCTCTCTACATGGTATCCTCTCTTTTCCCATCCTCTTCATATGTCCGTACCATCTTAGCCTCTCTTTTCCAAGTTTAAATCTAAGAGATTCCACTTCTAGGTCTTTTCTAATCTTTGCACTCCTCACCTTGTCCATCTTCGTCACTCCTGCCACACTTCTCAGGAACTTCATTTCTGCAGCCTGCATCTTCATTTCTTCTTTCCCTCCCATTGGCCAAGTTACTGCTGCATATATTAAGATTGGTACAAAGTAGGTTTTGTACAGTAATATCTTACACCTCTGTGGTACATCTTCATTCCATAGTAGCTTCCTTACACTCTGGTAAAACACTTCTGCTGCTCTCACCCTCCTCTCGATCTCCCTGTCCACCTTTCCATCCTTTGCCAATACACTACCTAGATATTTAAACTCGTCTTTTTCCGTAAGTTCCTCTCCTCGCATCTGCATCCGGCACCGTGTCTTCTGTTGCCTTTCCATAACCATGGTTTCGCTTTTTTCTCTACTGATTTCTAGTCCATATTTTGCTGTCACTTCTTCCCACCTGTTGAGTTTCTCTTGCAACTCTTCCTCGGTCTCTGCCCACACAAGAACGTCGTCTGCATATATGAGTGTGCGGGTGTCCTCTTGGTCCTCCGGCTCAACCTCTCTCAGCATCTCATCCATTACTACTGTAAATAATGTTGGTGACAATACACTCCCTTGCTTCAGTCCCTCCCTCACTTCGAACCAGTCCGTTTTTCCCACTCCCGTCTGCACGCAACTACTGTTCTTCTTATACATACTTTGGATTCTTTGTATCACTCCACTGTCCACACCCTTCTTCTCTAGGCACCGCCACACTTCTTCTCTTGGCATTCTGTCGTACGCCTTTACCAGGTCCAGAAATATCATTCTCATCCCGTTCCCTTTCTCCCATCGGTCTTCCATGATTTGTCTCACTGCAAAGATGAGGTCAATCGTTGACCGTCCTCTTCTAAAACCGTATTGTTCTTCTCTTAGTTTACTCTCAATACTCTCAGCCACCCTCCTTTCGATGATCTTTTCATACAATTTAGCTGTTTGGCACATCAAAGTTACTCCCCTGTAGTTGCAGCATCGCTTTCTGTCCCCTTTCTTAAAGATAGGAATAAGTATTCCCTTCCCCCAATCTTCTGGGACATCACACTGGGTCCATGCTGCTTGAATTACCCCGCAGAGCCACTCAATTCCCTTCTGCCCTGACGCTTTCAGCATCTCGACACTGACTTCGTCCATTCCTGGGGCTTTTCCATTCTTCATCTTCTTTAGCATTTCTTCCACTTCCATCTGTCCTGGTATTTCACCCGCAACCCCCTCGCTTTCCTCTGCCATTCTTCGGTTTGTCTCTCTGTCTTTCCTTTGTACTGCCTCTCCCTGAAGTAGCTCCTTAAAGTACTCTTTCCACATTGTTTTTATCTCCTCCGGTCTGTTTGTGAAACCACCATCCTCCTTCTTCATTATGGTTTGAGTCTCCCCCGTATGTCGTTTCGCCTTGATTAGACTGTACAGCAGTCTCTTATTTCCATCAAAGTCTGTCTCCAACCTGTTTGCAAACAGATAATTTAAAAAATCGTGTATGCTAAAGCAATAATTGTGATTATAGGAGCACGCTGCCCAGAGTTCCCCACCATATCCAACGGCTTCATTACGGACCTGACGCGCGAGTACTACTTTGGGGACGAAGCTCGTGTTCAGTGCCACAAGGGTTTCAAACTCAACGGGTCGAACTTGATCAGTTGCGGTCCGGGCCAGAAGTTCGGACGCACACCAACTTGTGATGACGTCAACGAGTGTGCTTCGAGTCAGTGCGATGTTGCATCAAGCGAATGCACCAACACGCCTGGATCGTTCCACTGCAAGTGCAGGACTGGCTTCGCACCCAGTCTGGAGTGTAGACCGGTCGGTGACTTGGGACTCTCCACTGGAGGCATTCCGGATGCGGCTATCACCGTGTCTGGCTCAGAACCAGGCTATAATGCTGCTGTAAGTTGATTAAACAAGCATATTTCACAATCTATACATGTAAACTATTTTCTTCTTTTTAAACTACACAACAAAAACTTGTGTTAGCACAAGAAATAGGTAGAAGTGCATGTATTTGTAGTTTTAAAAGTCTCCTTCACTTATTTCTTGTAAAGAAGCATTTCGAAACAAAAGCCACTGGCACTGATAATATTAATATCACAATCATAAAACTTGTCCTCCCCTACTGTTTGAATGTAATCACAAACATCATTAACTATGCAATAATGTCATCAACGTTTCCTGACCTATGGAAAATTGCAATTGTAATTCCCCTTCCAAAGGTAGCAAACCCTCTTCAAATAACCGATCTGAGACCAGTTAGCATCCTCCCAACATTCTCGAAAATCTTGGAAAAGATAGTGTATCAGCAAACAATAGGATATGTTGAAGAAAATAATATAATTCCTAGAGAACAGTCCGGTTTCAGGACAGGATACAGCTGTACTACATCTTTACTTGATATGTCGGATGAGATTTTGCACAACATGTCAAACAAGGGTATCTGCTTGCTCACCTTACTTGATTATTCGAAAGCCTTTGATACTATTCACCATCGACTACTGCTAGCCAAACTAAGAGCGCTAGGCTTTTCTAATCTTACAAACAAATTCTTCACTAGCTATTTAGAAAACAGACAACAAGTAGTCAAGGTTGAAGCAAATGGATCTGCTTTACAGAGCAAATTACTCACTATTGCTAATGGGGTACCCCAAGGATCCATATTAGGCCCACTTCTTTTTAATTTACATGTGCATGATCTACCTACTGTGGTAGATCATACCAAAGTCTGCCAATATGCAGATGATCTACAATTATTTATCTCATGTAATGATGTCAAAAACATTCTCAAAAGCATAGAGGAGCTCAACAAAGACTTGGCTTCAATTGAGATCTATTCTAAAAAAAATGGCCTACGACTTAACCCTACAAAGTCAATATTGGTACCTTTAGGTAAGCCAAACAGTGTAAAGGCCCTAGATAAAATCGATGACATCAACCAAATGGTGAGATTAGGCCAGGTAGTCATCAAAAAGGTTGATAATGCCAGGAATCTAGGTGTTTGGTTCGATACGGATATGACCTGGAAGGTTCATGTAGATAAGTGCTGCAATAAAGCTTTCGGTGTTATTAGATACCTCAACAGATTTAAGAAATACTTACCTATAAATACTAAGAAACTTCTTGCTGAATCTCTAGTTCTATCGATTTTTGACTTTTGTGATGCAGTATACATGGGAATAAACAAAACCACGTCCCAGCGCATACAAAAAATACAGAATTCATGTGTACGTTTCATATTAAATACACCCTTCAGGGAACAGATCTCTCCTCATCTTATAAAACTTGGCTGGTTAAACATGGAAAACCGCAGAATACTACATCTTGCAACTTTTATGCATAAATTGATAAATACCAAGTCACCAGCCTATCTTTATGATAAAATTCAACTCTCTAGAGATTTACATAATCACCATACACGACAAAATAATAACCTGGTTTTCAATCATCACAACTCTGTATCCTCCTCTTCTTTTTCTATCAATGGACCGAGGATATGGAATAATTTACCATCAACCTTAAAAGATACCTCGTCCGTATTAATTTTTAAATCTGAATATAAAGCTTTATTGCTGAGAGAACAAGAGAAAAAAATAGTCCTAAAAGAGTTGCCAAAATATAAAAGACCTCTCTGGCCTGTCTTATATATGTCAATTTATTTTTACTTGCTATTCTTGTTATTCATGGCATTGTATTGAATTATCGACTGACTGTTCATCATTATTAACATTATAACAATGTACATGTACTGCCTACAAATAATTAAGATATTTTTATATTTTTTTACCTACTATTATTATCCATATTAGGATAATATTATATTACTTGATTCCAGTATCTCAAATTTTCTTATGTTTAGTATTTATTTAATTTTAATTTAATTTAATTTAATCTAAGTCAATTACTGAGTGCTACAAATTGTTATGTATTCATAGATATTATTATTAGGTATAGGTAAAGTAAAGGTTATATGGAAGATCAGGCCCAATGTCTGAATATCGCCTGTTTGTATTGTATTGTACCTATAATTTCAATGCAAATAAAGACACATAATAATAATAATAATATGCAATACAAGTTATAATAGTAGCTAATTAATGGAAGAGTTCTTGTAATTTGACATTGTCGTGTTTCTTGCAGGGAGTACGCTTGACCCACGCTATGGGCTGGTGCGGCTCCAGCCTTGAACCGGGGGTCAACTGGGTCACACTGGACCTGAAGGCCCCGGTGATTGTGCGAGGATTCCGTACTCAAAGTGTAACCCGACCCGATGGAAGCATGGCATTCACTTCGGCCGTCAGAATACAGGTGGGTTACTCTGCTTTCACCTAGAGTGAAAATTATGTAAAACGGAATTTAAAAAACAATTTATTTCAAGAAAAAAAGTACAACATTGATTGCAATTAGTGATTGCATCTACTCCAAATGCACTGGCACATGAAACAATGTCCATCTTGAATGAATATGATTATTCACTGAGACCAGACCTTAATCTGCACTTAAAATATTTCAGTACACCAACTCGCTGACTGACGTATGGCGTGATTACACCAACCCTGATGGAACGCCTGTAGAATTCCGCATCCTGGAGGCCAGTCTCTCCGTGCTGAATCTGCCAGTCCCTATCGAGTCTCAATATGTTCGATTCAGAATACAGGTAAGGCCCGTGCATGAAAATACAATTTATAAAAATTATATGTTGGGAAAATAAGTCATTGGGCATTTACAAGTGTTTATTGTACCTTCCTATGAATGAGTAACATGAAATTTGTCGGTGACTGTTAAGTACAGTCTAATTAGTTAATAATAAAAATATCTGATTTAGCTTATCTTTAATTAAAGTATACTAGGTAGGTACCTCAATATGCATTAAATAAAGAAATTTCAGGTTTGACAATATTGCCAAAATCCATTAATAACTACTGAACACTCTGCAGGACTTTGTGCGCGCCCCGTGCTTACGGCTGGAGGTGATGGGCTGCACTCGACTGGAATGCAACGACATCAACGAATGCGCAGTCAGCAATGGCGGTTGCCATCAGAAGTGCGTCAACACTCCTGGCGGCTCGCATTGCGCTTGCAACAATGGCTACCAACTCTTCCGCACCAACGGCACGGCAGGTTTCCAAGTGTCTCTAGCCGAGAGCGGCGAGAGAGACGGTGATGTCTACCGTCTGAATAAGACCTGTGTGCCCGTCATGTGCCCCAATCTGGCTGCACCAGAGAATGGAGCTATTCTCAACACTAAGGTAATGACAAGGGAGTGGTCTTAAGAGAGGGCTGGGCCCATTGAAGCATATTTGTTAGATTTGTGATTTGATCAGAGTTTTTGGAATGTAAGGAAAATATAAAAGTGCATTTTATGAATTGACATAATTAGATTGGAATACTATCCTAGTGAAGAATTTACTGCAAATTGTATATTTTAAACATCTTAAATTGTGTCTATTATTTTACTTTTGCTAACAACTAAATAACTATTTCTATGGTATTTTTTCTGCAGGAAATCCATCACTTTGGTGACCTTGTTAGGTTCCAATGTGACTTTGGCTATGTAATGCAAGGTTCGATGGCTCTTCTCTGCACCTCTGCTGGAGCCTGGAATGGAACTGCACCCGAGTGCCAATGTAAGTGCTTAAAGTACATACATATCTTAGAACAGCAGTCTTCTGCGGTGACCGAATATTTCCAATGTGCAATGTTGTGTTGCAGTTGCGAAGTGCGTGAGCTTGCCGGACTCAAAGTCTGAGGGTTTGACTGTGGCGCGACCTGAGCCAGATAATGTGCTAGTGCCGTTCAAGCAGAACGTCAGCTTCACATGCGGCTCCACTGGTCGTTCTCTGAGACACACCGCCAGCTCATCTTTCAGGCAGTGCGTTTACGATCCCAAGCCGGTGAGTTACAACAACCATATTTAATATGACTATGATATGACTATACTAACTAAATAAATGTTAGGTAACTATATTTGACACTAATGTCTGTATTTATTATTTCAATAGTAATACTAGATAGTTGTTAGCCAAAGAGTTTCAACTTTCAAGTAGCTACGAAGAAATAATTAAGAAAACAAATAGAACAATCCATTGGACTTTAATATCAAAGTGAGACTTACTTATCGTATCAATGTCCAGGGCTACCCTGACTACTGGCTGAGTGGTCGGGCTCCGGGATGTCCTCGAGTGGAATGTGGCAACCCGCTGCCCACGCCAGGCGCGGAGTATGGCAAGTTCCCCGACACCAAGTATCAGAGCTCGTTCTTCTTCGGCTGCCAGGACACATTCAAGCTGGCCGGACAGACCAGCCGCCACGACAATGTTGTTCGGTTAGTACTTAGTCATTCATCCTTGTCAAATCTTTAGTGAGAAATAAAACTGTCATTGGCAGGTACCCTTAAAACTTTATCGATGTAGATTTGATGATTTCATTTGGCAGTTGTGCATTTTAGACATTTTCAATATAATCCAGCAATGTGCTTCATGTGATGTGTCTTCGATGTGTCTACAGTTGCCAGGACAATGGCGTGTGGGATTACGGAGATCTCCGATGTGAGGGGCCCGTGTGTGAGGATCCTGGCCGCCCCACCGATGGCTTCCAGATGGCCCGCAGCTACGAGCAGAGCGCTCAAGTGTTGTTCGGCTGCTCGCGACCCGGCTACATCCTCATCAACCCTCGGCCAATCACTTGTCTGCGTGAACCAGAATGCAAGGTCATCAGACCTCTAGGCTTGGCTTCAGGCGCTATCCCGGACTCGGCTATCAATGCCACTTCTGAGAGGTGAGGTTCTATTCATAAATTCTTAGTCTTTCGCATTGCCAAAACAGAGTAGATAGATATGGCTTGAGACATGTGGTATCGCTGAAGCAAATGCTAAAACACTCACGGATGTGAATGTCCACTGCTGTGCATCTGAACTTACTTTTTATCCATTCCATTAAATTATAATGATAGTTATGTTAGTTTAAAATGAGACTATGTTACTTCCAACTCTACCACACGTTAATTGGAAGTAAGTGGCCGAAACACTGATCACTATTTGACTTGATTGTGTTTAGACCCAACTACGAGGCTCGCAACGTCCGCCTGAACAGTGTGACTGGCTGGTGCGGGAAGCAAGAAGCGTTTACCTACGTCTCGGTAGATCTGGGTCAAGTGTTCCGAGTGAAGGCCATTCTAGTGAAGGGCGTGGTCACCAACGACATTGTCGGTCGACCAACCGAGATCCGCTTCTTCTACAAACAAGCAGACAATGAGAACTACGTCGTCTACTTCCCCAACTTCAACTTGACCATGCGTGATCCGGGCAACTATGGAGAGTTGGCGATGATCACGTTGCCCAAGTACGTGCAGGCTCGTTACGTGATTCTCGGCATTGTGAGCTACATGGACAATGCTTGTCTTAAGTTCGAGTTGATGGGATGCGAGGAGCCAAAGACAGAACCGCTACTTGGATACGACTACGGTTATTCACCATGTGTTGGTACGTATGGCTTGAGTGGCTTTAGGCATGAGATCCAAATCTCAATTGATTCGTGATCATAAATATATAAATAACTCCTTTCTATGTAAAGCTATTATATTATAACAACAATTTTACATTTTCAGACAATGAGCCACCAGTCTTCCAGAACTGCCCTCAAGCCCCAATTGTTGTACGCAAGAACGCCAATGGTGGCCTTGAACCTGTAAATTTCACGGAACCGGTAGCTGTCGACAACTCCGGTGCAATCGCTCGACTGGAAGTGAAGCCTCAGAGTTTCCGAACTCCCATCCAAGTATTCCAAGACACCACCGTCAAATACGTTGCATTCGACTACGATGGCAATGTCGCTATTTGCGAGATCAACATCACAGTGCCAGGTCAGTACAACTCGATTAATTCGATCAGCGTTAGTTGCTTTTGCATTTCTCTTCAAAAAGTCCAGATGGGTTGACAGCATACTTTGAATGGAAACAATTTCTCTTTCCTATCATATTTTTTTGCTCTTATATGAGTCGCTAGGCTAATATCTAGTTTTCATGAATGCTTTAGAAGATGCAACTCTTTTAACTGATGTAAGCCAAGATTTAGATTATCTTTTAATTCAATAATCATATTTTGTTGGTATGATTTTGTATTTTTTGAAGGTGTTCTTAGATTTCTGTGTCAGTATCGATAGTATCGAAATCTTTTCTTTTTGAAGTCATATTTGACTTAATCAATTTATTCATACCTTACTGATGTCCATCATCGATAAACAATGTGATCACCATTGTTTTTCTTACATTTCAGATGACACTCCTCCTCGGCTAAGTTGCCCACAGAGCTACGTTATCGAGCTGGTGGACAAGCAGGACTCGTACGTCGTGAACTTCAATGACACCCGTCGCCGCGTCAACGCTTCCGATGCTTCGGGCGAGGTGAAGATCAGCTTCATCCCGGAGCGAGCTACCATCCCTATCGGTGGCTACGAGAATGTCACGGTGGTCGCTACCGACCCCTCGGGCAACCGAGCCACGTGCCACTTCCAGGTGGCAGTGCAAGCGACACCGTGCGTTGACTGGGAGCTTGATGCACCCAATCACGGAGCTCTGAACTGCCTTCCGGGTGACAAGGGACTGCAGTGCATTGCCACCTGCATGCCTGGATACAGGTAACTCTCAGAATATGACTCTTAAGCCTTTTACAGTCTAATATGCCAAAGGACTCATATAGATTTTAAAATTTGTATGGAAAATTTGTGGATTTCTCAAAATTTTATACAAATTGAATTTGCCTACAGGTTATAAATTTTAATTTAAACACATATCATGTGCTTCACAAGTGGCAGACAACTGGCACATTTTGTCATGTGTTTTGGCGTTGCACAATTCAACAAAACCAAAATAGATCGACTTATTCACACTACTTATTCACATTTACTTATTGGTAGATCGCTTATTGAACCGTGTGTTTATGTAGATTCACTGACGGCGAGCCTGTCAAGACGTACAGCTGCCAGGAGAAGAGTCCGTGGTCTCCGAGCGCCGTCGTTCCAGACTGTGTGAGCGAAGACACGCAACAAGCTGCCTACCACGTGGTGCCATCGATCACGTACCGTGCCAACGGCGCTGTCGCATCTGCGTGTCTGGCTCAGTACCAGGACCTTCTGACTCACTACTACCAACGACTCAACACGGTGCTCACCCAGCGCTGCTCCGCCGTCAATGTCAACATGAACGTCACTTTCATTGACACGAGACCCGAGTTGCTGGAAGACAACACAGTGAAGGTGAGAACTAGTTCTTACCAATCCTACAATTTGAAATCCATCATGACTTAAAATTAATACCTTTACATAATAATAGAAATTTTTTAAAATCATCTAGGTATTATTTTATGAGCTTCAAAGTATGAATTATTTTAAAAGGGTATGAAAATTCATATTAAACCATGCTCAAGTCTACACCCATATTTTAATTTTTCTTACATCTCACTCCCCAAAGCAAAGCCATTTTTTTTGTTACATTTTTCCTTGATTTATTTTCAGTGTTTATCAACTTTCATTAAATTTGTTCCAGATGAACTACATTCTCTCGATTGTGCCAGCTGTTCGACAGCCCCAACTCTACGATCTGTGCGGCTCGACATTGAACCTGATCTTCGACCTCTCTGTTCCGTACGCATCGGCTGTCATCGAACCTCTGCTGAATGTGTCGGCAATTGGCAACCAGTGTCCACCGATGAAGGCGTTGCAGTCCACGATTACACGAGGATTCCAGTGCTCAGCTGGCGAAGTGCTCAACATGGCCACTGCCGATGTGCCTAGATGCCGTGAGTATTGAATTTAGAAGCATTTAAATTAATTCGGAGCCATGATTTATTTTATTAAATCAATTCAACTTATTCCATCAATTTTATGGGGATGAGCTTAACAAAATTTTAGAATAGGTTCCTCTTTTATTTTTATATGTTGAATCTCTTTTTCGTAGTAAAAAAAAATTCATCTGCATAATATTTCTGTAGGTAATATAATATTTTCAAGTTCATTAGTGGGTCTCTGTTTTATATTATGCAGACTGCAGAAATGTCTTTCAACTTAAAATGTGCTTGTTCTAGTGCACTGTCCTGCCGGAACCTTTGCTGGTGCGCAACAGAAGAAGTGTACCACTTGCGGCCGTGGCTTCTACCAAGACAAGGCTCGCCAGGGCGCGTGCATGCGCTGCCCGGGTGGAACGTACACGCGCGACATGGGCTCCAAGAGCGTGACTGACTGCGTGCCAGTGTGTGGCTTCGGTACCTACTCTCCCACTGGACTGGTTCCCTGTCTTCAGTGTCCACGCAACAGCTACACTGGAACACCACCCAGCGAGGGCTTCAAAGACTGCCAGGTAGGTGGAGATGACATGCAGTGAATGTCAGAATGTAACACTGCCATTCTATTTCAAAACATGTATCATTTTCTGATGTTACGCAAAAATCTCACTACAACATACAAAGTCACTTAACAATATCCACCCATCAAGTTTTGTATTTGCTTTTGCCTATTCCCCTATTCATATGCTCATGTATGTTTCCTTGATAATAAGTCTGTGTTTTGTTTACCAGGCATGCCCAGCGAACAGTTACACCTACCAGCCCGGTGCGCCGCACAAGGATATGTGTCGAAACAAGTGTCCAGCGGGTCAATACAGCGGCTCAGGATTGACGCCTTGCGCCACCTGTCCCAAGCACTTCTACCAACCCAACACCGGCATGACCTCGTGTCAAGAATGTCCGGGCAACACCAAGACGGAAGCTGCTGGAGTGGCCAATAGAGAGGAGTGTTCGCCCATCTTGTGTACGGAGAGTGCCTGTCAACACGGCGGCCTATGCATTCCCATGGGTAAGACCACAATTCGGTGCATACACATGATTATTTATTGTAAAAAGTCTGTATTTCTCAAATCAAAGTAAGATCGAAATTATTAAAGCTGTGGCTCACCAGCAAATAAAGCATTAGTAAGCAATCTAATGCTTTAATCTTAGTAAGTAGTCTTTCTATCTCTTTTTCATACATATTTATATTAAATTGTCACATTTCCTTGTTTTAGGCCACGGCATCCAGTGCTTCTGCCCGGCTGGTTTCTCTGGCCGACGTTGTGAGATTGACATTGATGAGTGTAGCTCACAACCCTGCTACAATGGCGCCACCTGTACTGACCTGCCTCAGGGCTATCGGTGTGGTTGTCCTCCCGGATATTCTGGTATCAACTGTCAGACTGAGAAGTCAGATTGTCGCAATGACACTTGCCCAGAGCGAGCCATGTGCAAGAACGAGCCGGGCCGCGGCAACTTCAGCTGTCTCTGTCGCGCCGGTTACACGGGACAAGACTGTGATGTCACGGTAATTAAAGCACTATGTCCTTACCTATATCTTTTCATCTGCTTCATTGAAGCTTAGTTTCTGGTCATCTGTGTGTTCATTCTGATCTTAAATATGTTTCTCTTCATCATCAGATCAACCCTTGTGAAAGCAATGGAGACCCGTGCAAGAACGGAGCTAGCTGCGTTGCCCTACAGCAAGGACGATACAAGTGCCATTGCCAGTCAGGATGGGAAGGACTTCACTGCCAAATCAACACAGGTTTGTACCAATCTTTTAGTGAACGAAGCTGTGAGCATTTCCTGTAATTTCTCCAATATCTTCAATATTACCTTGTCATTTTACAGATGATTGTTTGGAGCAACCTTGTTTACTGGGAGCCAACTGCACAGACTTGGTAGCCGACTTCAGTTGTGACTGCCCACCCGGATTCACTGGCAAACGCTGCCAAGAGAAGATTGATCTCTGCGCTGGAAATCCGTGCGCCAACGGTGTTTGCGTCGACCGACTCTTCTCTCACGTTTGCGTCTGCAACCCAGGCTGGACTGGTGAGTCAATGAGATATTCCACCAGTAAGCTATTTTAAAAGAATTTGTATCAGCTAATTGTAGTAAAATTTGATACTTTTGCCAACAAAGTCATTAGGCAATTATTGTGCATCACCAATTTATTCAAAATTACTATGCAGGTTCCATGTGTGAGACAAATATCAACGAGTGTTCATCATCACCGTGCGCCAACGGAGGCCGATGCGAAGATTCCGTCAACAAGTTTGTGTGCGTCTGTGAGCCTGGATACACCGGCACCAGATGTCAGCACACAGTGGACGACTGTGCTTCACGGCCGTGCCAGAATGGCGCCTCTTGCATTGATCTGCTGGAAGGATTCCAGTGCAGATGCCGGCCAGGATTTGTTGGTGAGTTACCTACACTGTATACTTGCCAAGAGTTACAAGTAGTTAAGTCTCAAATCAAGATTCACATTTTACATGAAAGTTGAACTCATTTTCTCACACATCAAATAATTTGTACAGGCTTGCAGTGCGAGGCTGAGATCGACGAGTGTTTGAATGATCCATGCAGTCCCGAGGGTACTGACAAGTGCGTTGATCAGGACAACAAGTTCAATTGTGTCTGCCGTCCTGGATTCACCGGCCCACTCTGCGAGGTAAATAATTCAGCAGTAACATTCATACCCAAAGTCAAAACAAATTTCTTATATTTTTTTCTTCTGTAATCTGCAAGTGAGCATGTTTGAGAAACCGATATGTTTGCAGGTGAATGTTGACGACTGCAGCAGCTCGCCGTGCATGAACGGAGCCGAGTGTCGAGACGAAGTAGGTCGCTTCCAGTGCTCTTGCCTGGACGGCTGGACTGGAGACCGGTGTGAGACCGACATCAGCTCATGTCAAGCAGTGCCGTGCCACAACAGCGCCAAGTGCATCAATCTCTTCCAGGACTTCTTCTGTGTGTAAGTGCATTGAGGTGTTAAACCTCTCATTGATTGACACCTTTTCCTGTTAGAAGTAACAAGTAGAGCTGTTGCGTCACTACTGAATATGCAAAGCCACATTCATAATAAAGTTTACAAATTCAGAAACTAAATTTCCAACCTGACGTACTTGTTCTTAATATTCTATGTGAAGATGTTAAATTGAACAACAATCTGCTTTTTCTACTCTAGATGCCCAAGTGGAACAGATGGCAAGCAGTGTGAGACTGCCCCGGAACGTTGCATCGGCTCTCCGTGCATGAACGGTGGTGTGTGCAAAGACTTCGGCTCAGGACTGAACTGCACGTGTCCCGCTGACTACACTGGCGTGGGATGCCAGCACGAGTATGATGCCTGCGCTACGGGCGCATGCCAGAACGGTGCCACATGCCACGATGCCGGGTCGGGATACAAGTGCACATGTACGCCAGGATACACTGGACCGAACTGCGACCAGGATATCCTCGAATGCCAGGAGAACTCTTGTCCACCGTCCGCTACTTGCGTTGATCTCACAAGCGGATTCTATTGCCAGTGTCCATTCAATCTCACTGGCGAAGACTGCAGGAAGAGTGAGTGACCTGCAAAGTCTACTCAATTGAAAGTTGAAAAAATAAGGAGTGTTGAAAATGTTAAATGTTAAATGGATAGTGTTCCATTTATATAAATCTTCTGTGGAAATCTTCTCTGAATCGTTAGTCCATCAAAAGGAGTTCGAAATAATAATTCTCAATGCTAATAATAATAATAATAACATTTTGAATTGTACTAACACTTAAAATTTACTTTGATCTAATTCTTGCTGTATTTTCATACATGTTACTGACTGTGTTTAATGTTTTCAGCTATCTCTGTCGACTACGACTTGTACTTCTCCGATGCCTCGCGCTCCACTGCTTCTCTCGCTGTGCCATTTGTACTCGGCTCCAAACCGAGCCTCACCATCGCCATGTGGGTTCAGTTCACTCAACGTGATGAGGCAGGGATATTCTTCACACTCTACAGGTGAGCATTTTGCAGACAATGTATTATGTCAGTAAATGAGGTAGTGGAAACTTGGTTTTTTGAGTTTTTTTCTTGTTTTACCGTAGGTTACTTCCTGTTCTACTTTCTTTGCATTGCATTATTATATTGCGTATTAAAATTTTGAAATGTGTAAATTAAAAATCTTTATGTATGATTTCAGCGTATCAAATGAGCATGTGACCCAGGACCGGCACGTGTTGATGCAAGCGCACTCTAGCGGTGTGCAAGTGTCACTGTTCTCCGATGTTCCCGACGCTTACCTCGGTTTCGGAGAGTTCACGACCATCAACGACGGAAGCTGGCACCACGTCGCACTCGTCTGGGACGGAGCCAACGGAGGAGTTCTTACGCTCATCGCCGAGGGACTGATTGCAAGCAGGCTGGAGGGCTATGGCCCAGGACGAATGCTACCACCTTAGTGAGTTGGTTCAGAAATAGAAACTACAAAAACATTACATTATTACATATTGTCTGGATATCTAATTAGAAAATTAGTTATTATAAACATGTGAAGAACACACAATCCCTGATCTTACTGATGCATGATTTACCTGTCTTGTTGCAGTGGATGGGTCACATTGGGCAAACCAACTGCTGTAAATCCCAAGGCTTACACTGAGACCGGCTTCCAAGGTCATCTGACTAAGGTGCAGGTGTGGGATCGAGCTCTTGACGTCACAAATGAAATCCAGAAGCAGGTGAGTGTCTTTTATATTATGTAATTTTTTATTACACTTTGGGTGAAATAATTTATAACTCCCTACCTATATGAATGTTAAAATATAGAATCCATATCAAATGAACAAAAAAATCTTATATTTATTCTGTTGGCAAATGATTGATGCATGATCTGGGAAAAAAATCTGGCCATTAATTTCAAACTGTATTTACATTATAAGTTAACAGACAAGATATTTTTACTAGGCAATGTATCAATATGTAACACTTGTAATGTTGTCTCCAGGTGCGAGACTGCCGCACAGAGCCGGTGATCTACAAGAGCCTGGTACTCACTTGGTCCGGCTATGACTTGATGGCTGGAGGCGTGGAGAGAAGCGTTCCCTCGCACTGCGGACAGTCAGCCACCGACCGAGTGATACAAGACAAGGTCAGTTTTACTACAAAAATACTAACACAGACATGTGATGAAACAAACCACACTCGTAGCAATTAGTTTAGAATTAACTTACAATGTCTACATTTTTGTTTATGTATGATGATATCTTGTTTCAGACCCCGCCAACAGTGGATACCTGCCCAGGTGACTTGTGGGTCGTTGCTCGCAACGGCTCGGCCGTCGTCTCATGGGACGAGCCTCGCTTCTCGGACAACGAAGGCATTGTCAATGTCGTCCAGCTCAACGGACATCGCTCAGGACAGATGCTGCTCTGGGGAGACTACACCATCGCTTACGTCGCTTATGACCAAGCTGGCAACTCTGCCACTTGCACCTTCAAGGTCTACGTACTTGGTAAGTGTTCAGTGCCAGAATTTAATGTCTGTCACCCTCCTCCTTCCCTTTCCATCATTTACCTTAATTTAGGCTCCTCCCCCTTGACCCTTATCACAGGAAAAGTTGTTTGAATGTGGTGGGGGGTGAAGAGGAGAATGACAGCGATTTATTTATACGATTATACAGTCAAGCAGACGGATATGAGCCTTACAAACCAATTGTCTTGGCTGTAATGAGGGGTGTTTGTTCTCAGCTGAAGTTTGCCCGCCGCTGGCTGACCCTGTGGGTGGCTCGCAGACATGCAAAGACTGGGGCTCGGGTGGACAATTCAAGGTGTGCGAGATCTCGTGCAACAAGGGCCTACGCTTCTCCACTCCCGTGCCCAAATTCTACACTTGCGGTGCAGAGGTAAGCAGGCATCACCTGTTCATTTAATTCTCAAGATGTGTCGATGCATTATTGAAGATCACATTAGAGTTAACCGTGACATTTGATAACTCCAACTTTCACTCTCATTGTTAAATTAGTTTTTATTGCTGATTGCATATCTTTATTTGACAAATGAATTTGTTATACCAAAGGGTTCGATATAAGTACTATCTGCCACCCAGATTGGATCAACTTAAAACTAGTAAAATGATATGGAACACTTATTGTTCTACCTAGTACAAGTAAGTACTTTGAATATGGATTTGATGTGCTAATTGATCTCTAATTGCTCCAGGGCTTCTGGCGACCGACCACCAACCCCGCCTTCCCCATGGTTTACCCCGCTTGCTCAATGTCGAAGCCTGCGCAGCGAGTGTTCAAGCTGCGCATGGCGTTCCCCTCGTCAGTGCTCTGTAACTCTGCCGGCCAGGGTGTGCTCAGGCAGAAGGTCAGACAGGCGCTCAACTCGCTCAATAGGGACTGGAACGTATGCTCGTACTCTGTCGAGGGTGAGTCTCATATTTAAAAGTTAATAATTATTTCTGTTGTAAATATTTAGGTGTCTACCCTTTGGCATCTAATTGTAAAATGTTGCTAATATTATATTTTATTCTGTCATCAGGTACTCGAGAGTGCAAAGATTTGAACATTGATGTGAAATGCGACCCACGATCAAGGTCAACGCGTCAGGCCGATGATAGGAAGTCGAGACAAGCTGGTGACACGTACAGCGTTGATATATCATTCCCAGCTGTCAAGTAAGTTGGGCACCAAACCTGATGGTTTAATAATATGGATGAGTAAAAAACTGGCATTTTTATTTAAAAGATTTTCTATTTTCTATCCTGAGTTTCAAATGAACCCGAGATCTTAAAGAAATCAACCCTGATTTGCCATTATTTGTTAAGATTATTTTCTGTTATTTTCATTGTTATTTTTTTATATTTTTTCTCTTTTCTATTTTTATCATTGTAGGTTGGTACTTTGCAAAATGCTGGCCTATTTTGAATGACTTATATGCAACATGTGAAGGTAATGATGATATGTGTTATCCAGTGATCCTGTGGTGAACTCCAACTCGAATGAGCGCTCCAGCGTCCAGCGCCTTCTGGAGAAGCTGATCCTTGAGGAAGACCAACTGAACGTGGCCGACATTCTGCCCAACACTGAGCCCGACCCAGCCTCACTGCAACTGCAATCCGACTACGCTTGTCCGACTGGACAGGTTGTGCAGGCACCAGACTGCGGTCAGTGCAAACCTGCATCTTAAACGATAGCATGGCTCTTCACTCTTAATACTAACTAAATGTTTTCCAAATAGTTTATTTTTCCATAAATCTCATTGCTTACAAAAGTACAAATAAATCAGGTTGATACAATTTAAAATAGATCTATCACTTAGTATTAACAACTCAATATCATGTCTGTTTAATCTGGCAGCTAAATGGTAGAACTTTATAACTTTAAATATTGTGTTATATTGTGTTATATTGTGTTGAGGGCATTAGTAAAAATTAGGATTTCCACAAAGGCATGTAATTATATTCTAGGGATAAGTTTCAATTAGTCGCACCCAATTTAGTCATTAAGCCAACAAAGTATGATGGCCGTGTTCTGACGTGAACATAATATTACAGTGGCATGCGCGATCGGAACCTACTTCTCCACCGAGACCCGCACTTGCGTGGCGTGTCCCACCGAGAGCTACCAGAGCGAGTCCGGTCAGCTGGAATGTATCGCTTGTCCCGTGATTGCCGGACGATCAGGTGTCACAGTGGCTCCTGGAGCCAGGAGTGCCAATGACTGCAAAGGTTTGTATACAACAGCGTTCACAGATAATCAATTGAATCACAAGCACTACATTCTGATTACTACTGTAACATAAATAAAACTTGTAATCATCTCTAGTTTTATCTGCTTGTTTCATCATGAAAAGGACAGAGCATGCCACTTGTTCTATGATTGTAAGAAACGGCCATGGATATAATCTGACGAATGTGGTTTTCAGAGCGTTGCCCGGCTGGCAAGTTCTACGACGATGTGTCCGGCTTGTGTCGCAGTTGCGGCCACGGATTCTACCAACCTAACGAAGGAAGCTTCACTTGCCTGCTGTGCGGTCTCGGCAAGACGACTCGCACCACAGAGGCAGTCTCAGTGGAGGTTAGTCATGTTAGGTCACAGTTGCTGTAGTATGCAATATGTACTCACATTGACTCTTTCAGAAATAAAGACACAAATTAATTATCTATTCATCATGTAGACATTAGATTTTATTTAGCTTACATACTATATTCAGAAATTTATCATTAAACATTTTTAAATGTATTAATGGCTTCAAGTCTGTATGCCCTGCTTGTCTTGCCTCAGGAATGCCGCGACGAGTGTGCCTCAGGCCTGCAGCTTGCCATCGAGGGTCGATGTGAGTCGTGTCCACGCGGCTCGTATCGCACCGCTGGCCTACAGGCCGCCTGTCAAGCGTGTCCATCCGGTCGAACCACCCCTCGACTGGGAGCCGCTTCTATTGAGGAATGCTCGCTGCCTGTCTGTCCTCCCGGCACCTATCTCAATGGCACACTCAACAGCTGCGTGCAGTGCAGAAAGGGCAGTTACCAGCCCGATACACAGCAGACCAGCTGTATCGCTTGTCCACCCAATACCAGCACCAAGAATACTGCCTCTGTAAGTAATTTGTATGATGTTGAACATGCTGTATAAATTGTCCCTCATAATTTTTTATCCAATTTTAAACATTATATTATTACTATTCTATAAACTACCTCATGCCATTTCCATCAGTGAAGTGTTGCAATTTTGACTACAATGGTTGATGTTTATTTTCAGACGAGCCTAAGTCAATGCGGTAACCCGTGTGAGATGGGCAACACACCTGACATGCACTGCGATGCCAACGCTCACTGCCTGCTGGTGGCAGAGACGAGTGAATTCAAGTGCGAGTGTAAACCCGGATATAACGGCACAGGCAAAGTCTGCACTGGTAAGTTACTATCTTATCATTCAGGGACTTGATCAAACTCTTTGTCAATATAGTCATGTCGTATGAGTTTGGGCATAGTAATATCATATTTTTCATAACTTGTGCATTTTTATCTAAATGTTTTTTCACTGAACAAACAAGAGTGTTTTGAGAGCCCTTAGTTTCGATGCCCTTGTTCTTAATATTCTCCGACATGTGACAAACAATAAACCTCTATTTTTCAGACGTGTGTAAGGACTTCTGTGACAATGACGGTGCATGCGTGAAGGACTTGCGCGGCCAGCCATCGTGCCGCTGCGTGGGTAGCTTCACCGGCAAGCACTGCAAGGAGAAGTCCGAGTTTGCCTACATCGCCGGTGGCATCGCCGGAGCGGTCATCTTCATCATCCTCATCGTGCTGCTGATCTGGATGATCTGCGTTCGGTCAGCGCGAAAGAAGGAACCCAAGAAGGTGATGCAAGCTGCTCAGCAGGATCCCAACGGTTCGCAAGTGAACTTCTACTATGGCGCACCTACGCCGTACGCCGAGAGTATCGCGCCATCGCACCACTCGACGTACGCGCATTATTATGACGACGAGGAAGACGGGTGGGAGATGCCCAACTTTTACAACGAGACTTACATGAAGGGTAAGTGTTATAGGGTTTATTAAAATCAAAGTGATATGGAATTCTTATATGGATTGCATAATAAGTATTTTTGTATTGTTTAGTTCATAACTAAATACTTCATAATGCCATAAAATGCTTGCTTTTCTCTCTCCTAAACAAATTTGACATTTGCTATGTGTGAGTTGCCAGTGTTTTGATTTTAGTGTATGATTTGTTGTGTTTCAGAGAGCCTTCATACGGGAGGCAACAAGATGAACAGTCTGGCTCGATCTAATGCCAGTCTCTATGGGAACAAGGACGATTTGTACGACAGACTCAAACGCCACGCTTATCCTGGGAAGAAAGGTACAGACTCATTAGTATATTAGAGAGTGTGTAGTGATGTACCTAGATATGAAATACCTAGGTACCTAGCCTAGTGAATATGATGAATATCTAACTTGGGTGAATTCCCTTTTAGCTGGAGAAAAAGTACTCGGTATTTTCATTTATTATGGTAACAAAATGTTCCCTAAGGGCTAATTTTTTAATACTCTGCTTAATTTTAAACAGTTAATTAGGACTATCCAATGACAACCAATGACATTCCTTGAATACTGTTTGTAGCAGAGAACATATTGAAAAACTGGCCCTTAAGGGCCTTCAACTTCAATAAGTTGAAGTTCAACAACACTTGTTGTCTTCAGCAGGAAATTAGTAGTCATAATTTGCTTATTACGTTGGTAATTTTATTAATCTATGTATTAAGAATGCTAGCAACAAATTAGAAGTATTACTTGATCCCTAATTGTTTATTTATTTTTTAAATATACAGTTGAGACAAATATTTGTGTTATGAAAGCTGACCCAGTGAATTGCAAAAATGAAGAACATATTATTACCTTCGTTCATAGGGTGATGCAATCATCCCTCCCACTCTTTGCAAGTCTTCCCCTCATCCTACACCAGTAGAATATATAGATTATAGAGTGAGAGAGAAAAAGTGTGCTAACTTGTTGCTTCTCTGTTTTAGACAAAAGTGACAGTGACAGCGAAGGCCAATGATGCAGACACATTTTTTACAAGACAAGACGGCCAATACGTGTCATTAGGACATGTACTACAAGACATTTAAGTTAATGCACCATTAATGTATAAGTCTCAGAATTTGATAAGACGTATCAAAATAATATATTTAAATAAATTAATTTTACTTTTTTATACGACTTGCTTTTTACTTTCCTTTCCTCCTCCTCCTTGATTTTCGTTTTGTCTCACATTATATTCATGCAGAGAAATAGAATTCATTGAAATCTATATTTAGGTTCAATTTAGTACAAAGTATCCACTGTCTATTTTTTTGACATTTTCTCTGCTTAATTTCTATGTGCTATGATCTACCAATAATAATAATTATTATTATTGCATTATCCCACGGCCAAGCATATTTACAGTGCTTTGTATTGTACTTCTTGCAATAAATAAAAAGTATGAACCTACACAAAAAATGATCGCTCAAATAATCTGAATGACTGAACAATATAAGAACCACTTAAACATTGATAATTATTTTGCCAAGTGTACACTCGACAATTCATAAAACGGTATTTGAAAGAAATGGATTGTCTGAAAAAAATGTGATGGCATCATCTGATGAAGTCTATGCGTACTCGTCATCTACCTCTAGTAGGTGAGCTCTGATTTCATTGATAATAACAAGGATTGATTGTCAATTAACCTGACCAGCTGCCAATCTGTTTCGTTCAAATACCGTTTTATGAATTGTCGAGTGTACCTACCTATCTATCTCTACTGAAGTATAATAAGTGGTATTTATGGTCATAGGTTTGACTTGATATACTCATGATTGTAGAATATACTTATGTTATTTTAAACTTTCATAAAATGCATTGCAGTGCATTTCAATATTGAATCCTCTATAGATTGATTTGCTGCAAAAACAGAGGCCTCCCACGGTGGTTCGTTTGTAATGGCAATGTACTTGCACGTCCACTGGAATCATCATTGAGGACTCGTGACTGTCATTGCTACATGTGACGGTCACAGAACAATGAGCGCTTGTCCTCTGTCGAGGTGAGCACATCAATCATGAACCCGACTATTCGTGTGGTGTGATGCTGCAGCAGATAGGATTCATCTGAGAGGATCATATGATGACCTTGAGTCAGTAGGTAACTCCCCCTCAGATTGATCGACGTAGGCAGAGTCAGTGACTTGTTGATAGCAAGAATATCCTAATCGATAATCAAGAAAATAATTCGTCGTATCAGTAAGTAAAATCCGAGGCGTTAATCTATTTCAATTATTTAGCTGTAAAAAATTATAAAATGTATTCAACATCATATTTGAAATGCAAGCATATTTCGATATGACATCGAAAAAATACACAACTAGCATATTATCCTTTTTGTACAACCCTCAAACGTTATTAAGTATAGTGTACTGCTGACATCTAATAGATACATGCCCACTTCGATGCAATCAGACGGAGCATCCAGTTCCTAATACACGAGAATTGTGCGTGACTGTTGACGAGAGCTTTAGCGTTTGATACTCCTCTTATTGCTTGGGAATAGAAGCAATGATTTGATGGGCAGCATATCGCGATGACGTCGTAACTAAGTAATTAATATATTATTATTTCCGCTTCTACAGTCAAACTCGTGAATCGTTATTGTTCTCTACCTACCACCTACCGCTAGGAGTGACATAAGAACCTTTCCAGTTTTAAATTGGTAAGTATCCATATTATAAAGGAGCGAAGAGAGCGTCTCCTTTCCACTTTTGGCACAGACCGCAGTGTTTTTGTTTGTTTGTTTATATGTTTGTTTGTTTGTTTGTTTGTTTGTTTGTTTGAATATTTGTTTGTTTGTTACTGCCGGTATATCTACACGGCGAACTGCTTCTCCGATCGAGCTGAAATTTTGCACACATGAGGGTCAACTCAGCGGTTTCCAGACAGAATTTTAACCGAAATACGTTGATTGGTTTAAATGTATAAAACATTATTTCCTGGTGGCTGTTCCGATAAATATCATGTTTACAAAATTTCATCCAAATCCTCCAATTTGTTAAAATTTAAATAATATTTTCTGATTGGTCGAAAATCAAAAAGTTCCTAATTCTATTAAGTTCAAATTTTACATGGCTATCAAGACCACCATTATCTCACATATTTCACACTCTTCAATTCAAATTGGCCGATTTAATTTCTAACCAATGAAATAGAATTTTAAGTGTAACTCTGAAATCCGATCGGCTTATGATTATGATTGAAATTGTCCAACTTGAATTAGATTGTATGGAAAATTGCAATAAAAATCAGTGATAATGTGCCCAGTTAGTTATCTTTGATTGGGTGGTCCGTGTTTGGTTGGAGATGTCGCGCGTATCGGTGCTCGCTCATCAACGCGTTACACTGAGAGTTTCCTATAGTTAAGAAAATACCCAACATATATAGGTAACAGCTTCTTGATATTATTTGTTAGAAAGATGCAAACCTCTTATCGGAAGTTGTGAGGGCGTTTCTAAACATTCCGACACTGTGTTCACTTTCCCATGCATTATCAAGGTCAGAGATAATTAATATGAATATAGAGACTGTTATCTCAGCGTCGTTATGAAATAATCGCTTCATATAACTGGCATAATTAATTAGTAATCCACATATGTTTTTATTTATTTATGAAAACTGACAATATAATCCATTGCACGAATAATAGGTGTAAGGAAAAAAACATTTGGACGTAAAATTCTGTCGACAGATTTTTTTACCAGACTAATTTTAAGATGTTATTGCACACAGACGATGCAATGAATACTCGTTTGAAAAACAAAGAAAATAAACCGTTCCTTGCTTTAGAAATAAAAACAAAAAGCGGACGCTACAATCTCAAATCCCGTGTATTTAATCATCAACTTGAAAAAGAAGCGTATCGACAATCTAAGTTGTCGATAAGTGGACAATTACTGGCATGGATTGTTAATTAAATTACCCCCGGGCTCAACTCCAGATGGAATATCGAGCCAGGGCTGGGACCGGCAAGAGCGGCCGATCTTGAGTTAGAGAAGTTAGTCCGCCGTCCCTTCCATGCCGATAATATTACCATACAAACCATAACTTACCAAACCATTTGAAATTATTGAGTTATTGGTATCGTGGAACTTCTACAGTGAATGATAGTTACATAGTTGTTACTTGTAAAATTTTAGATTTTTCATTTTTTACTGGCAAATAAAAATATAGGAAAACAAAAAATAACAATGAAGACCCCACAAAGTCTGGGAATCTCGTCGGAAGAACACAAAATTCATAATTACACAATGATGCACGTGCTCATACACATAATTACACAATGATACACGTGCTTACATTTACAATGATAAGAAAAATAATTCCAAGAATATGAATATAATATGTTGTACAAAAACAAAAACTTGTATATAGACTGCCAAGCACCTTTCCCCCTAAAAAGATTGAGATCTAAAAGAAGGTCGCAGCAATAATATATTGTTGAAACATTTTCGCACTTAAAATTCGTGAAATCATTTCGCCCAGTTACTGCCGCCAAGCACAACATTATAAACCAAACATTGTACCCAAATTTGAGATTGAAAAAATCTCTATGTGAACCATCATAGTATAAACTTTAAAACAATTATACTCATTTAAAACTAAAAATAGAAAGTATTCAAATTTTAAAAACGTAAACAAAATCAATTTAAAAACATTTTTTTTTTACATAACTTAAAATACAAATTAAAAAAAATTATTTAAAATTAAATAAAACAAAATAAAAGTAAAAAAAATCAAAATAAAGCTTGGCGCATTGTGTCAAGGAGGGGGCAACATAAAAAGAAAATGTCGACCAAGGAGACGACGAAAGAAAGAGGAAGAAGAAGGTGATGAAGGAAAGAAGGAAGAAGTCAACATGACGGTGCAAATTCAATGCGCCAAGCTTTATTTTTATTTTTTTTACTTTTATTTTGTTTTATTTAATTTTAAATAATTTTTTTTAATTTGTATTTTAAGTTATGTAAAAAAAAATGTTTTTAAATTGATTTTGTTTACGTTTTTAAAATTTGAATACTTTCTATTTTTAGTTTTAAATGAGTATAATTGTTTTAAAGTTTATACTATGATGGTTCACATAGAGATTTTTTCAATCTCAAATTTGGGTACAATGTTTGGTTTATAATGTTGTGCTTGGCGGCAGTAACTGGGCGAAATGATTTCACGAATTTTAAGTGCGAAAATGTTTCAACAATATATTATTGCTGCGACCTTCTTTTAGATCTCAATCTTTTTAGGGGGAAAGGTGCTTGGCAGTCTATATACAAGTTTTTGTTTTTGTACAACATGTCACATGAGGTGGTAGTTTACAGCAGCTTTCATTGATCATTGAGTGTTACCTATCATTACATTGTTAACGCCAACAACGTCACTTCTTGTATAAAAATTTCTGTTTTTCTTCCAATAGTTCCCAAGTTAGTATAACGAAAGGGTCAATTTCTTTTGGTTGAATATGAGTTATCTCAACTTTAAAATTGCTAAAAGTTCACAACTTGTGAATAACGTAAATTGTAGGTGTATTGTTCCGGTGTAGACCGGAATTTGTGCGTCATCTCGTACTACGCATATTAGTTGCCAGTTGGTAAACTGAAAGGTACACGAAATGTAGATGATTGTAAATGCGTTTCCTTAATTTTAAATTCTTCTAAGTTCACTTTTTTGTGTAATTTAAACTCTATTGGTAAAGCGTTAAGGCTTACAGATGCTTACAGCACATTTTAAATAAAATCCGGATGTGTTTTGGAAGGCAATATAACTTAAAAGGAACTTATTTCATAAGTTAACTTTCCAGTTTCTGGAAACTTTCCAGGTAGGTAACTAACCAGTTCTTTATTTGAACTGGAACTAGTTCCTTTTTTTGAGGAACTAATCCAACACTGCTGTTTAGTGATAGTTCCATAACATGGATTATGCCGCAAATTTTTCCGCCAACAGCTTAAAAACGTACCAAAGATCACGAGTGGGGTTATGCAGAATATGCATATATAATTTTCTATTATTACCTACGGGTGATTTTTTAAATTAGGGGATGTTGGAAGGGATCAAATATCATACGGTATGGGTTATTTCATATAGAATGAGTACACCAAATTTGGTTGAGATCGGTCAAAGGGTGTAGGAGAAAATAAGAACGTTCATACCAAGAAGCCTTTTCCTTTGTTCATGCGCAGAGAGACACTACTGAAAGTTAAAGGAATTACGGCAAAGGATGTGGCCATTTGATATTGCCTTGTTGTGAAAATTGATTTTGAAGATGTCAACCTAGAGTTCCTTTAAGATTAACTAGCTGAGCCACCTGGTGTTTATAGTGCTGGTTGGGAAGGAGTAGGACGTATATCATTAACAGTCACAAAACACACCAACACACGAACAAACCAACAAAGAACGGTCAACCTGATTGTACCTGACTGATTGCCAAGATACCCGAGAAGCTAAAGCACTATTTTTGCCGGAGAACAGACGCATAATCCTTGATCACACGCTTATAAATTCCCTAAGGTGTCTACCGCTTACATCGGTATGTACGAGGGACAATCAATTAAAAATCAATGTACCTACCCATATTTTGTTTAAATCTCACTAAATGATAATTAACATAAAAAATCTCAAATGATTAAAAAAAAAAAAATATATATATATATATGATAACAATGAGAAAAAATGGTAACACGGAGCGTATTTTATCTCCTCGGTCCCATTCAGTGCGTACCTATACATTTAAAAAAAACTGTTGCTCGTCAAGACTCAAGTGAAAAAAACATTGTTTAAAATATGACTTTATCCAACACGTCATGTAATATACAAGCTAATGTTCAAATTCTTTTAAAAAGTACCAAATATAGTTATGAATGTAATTTATGAATAAGATTTTTTTATTTCATTTTGAATGAAATGGCTTTAAATAAAAGTCCTTTACGATTACTAATTTTACCCTGGGGACGTCTTCGAACGAGTCGTGTGCTTACTCATTGTCTTGAAGTATACAATTTTACAATAAATAGTGTGAAAATAAGTTATTTGAAAATACAATTGTGCTAGAAGACAGCCTCCTACTGCAGCAGAATCTATTATGTTATATTCCAAAACAAGTGTCATCTACGTACATTTGTATTCGTTTAAAAGTGTCAAGACAACATAGGAAACCAAACCTCTGATACGCTCACAACACAACCCCCACCCCTAATCCACCAGCCACTGAATAGATCTGAATGTGAATTGTTTATTCTCCAAGCAATGACGATTCACGATATTAAATGACCTTTTATTGTTGTTGTTTATTGATTATGGTGTGTGTGTGTGGGGGGGGGGGGGGGGGGTAGGGGGTGTATGTGTTTATTACGCATAGATCATACAATCAATTAGTCTACCGGTCTTTATTCCTGATAGTGATGGCATATTGTTGATGCATCTAATTGATTTATTGTTTGTTTTGATATTTTAGACAGTGTGAATTATTTCGTGCATTAGGTATTCTTTTAAAAATGCCATTGCATAATTGACCATGTTTGTAAACACCTTTCGCACAAGGCATTCGATTGGCGTCAGAATACCATTGTTCATTGTGCGTAGTTAATCTATTATTCTTTATTCTACACAAAACGAAGTTTCCATACTCTCGAAACTGAAATAAACTTAGGTATTATAATATTCATACGTGAAGTAGTAGAAATAAAGATGTCATTATGGAACGGAATCGATGTCTGTTATTCGTTTGTATTATTGTCCCAATACTTGAATATCCATAAATACTATCCAAACTAGTTTTCTCAAATGGTTGATACTACGTCATATTCTGTCGTCATATTGAGGTACCTATTTTTGAGGTTTGAATCTTTCAATGTGACAAAATTATGAAGTGCATAATGAATTCTTCTATGAACAGCACAATTAGTCGACAAATATCTATCGAGACGCAGTCTGCTGCCGATTTCTATAACAAGCAAATGGGCGAAGATTTCAACATGCAGTAAGTTAGTAGATGAAGGGGAAGAGCGGAACGCTTAATATTGATAAATTTTCCACTTCCGGTTTGAAATTTTTGTTTTTTCTTGAAGTGGAGTGTCTAGCAATACATTGTCTTTAATGTTGCCAAATTTCAAAACTGTCGATGGACCCGTTTGACTTTTGAAAAAAATTAAAATTTAAAATTGGATAAATTCACTTCCGGTCAAAATATTTCAGATTTTCTTTCAGAAGTACGCGTGAGAAGGGGGACTCTATGTGTCTACCAAATTTCAACTCTCTAGACCAAACCGTGCAATCTGTAGAAAAGGGCAAGCAAAACGA
Organism: Leuctra nigra; assembly: GCA_934045905.1. NCBI lineage: Eukaryota > Metazoa > Arthropoda > Insecta > Plecoptera > Leuctridae > Leuctra > Leuctra nigra. Next base: position 29,916,317 of record OW203761.1, on the reverse strand, counting down.
CGTGCCTAGCTAGCTAGCTAGCCAGCCAGCCAACATGAAAGTCAATCCTTGCATGTTTGAGGCCCAAAATTCACCCCAAAGGGATGAACGCAGCACTTTGATATTTGGTTAGGTGTTGTCAGGTGGCTAAATATACCCGATAACCATCTGGTAGTAGCTCGCACGTTGTATGAGAGCGGTGCTTGGCAGCGTCGAGCTAGCGCCCGACTAGATTAGATGAGAAAGTGTATATAAATGACGTTGTTATAAAACGAACTAAATAGGAGGATAATAATAATCATACTATACTATATTGACATGCAACAACCAATGACATTCCTTGAAGATTTACTTTGAATTTGTCATAAGTAAAAAAACTCGTCTCGTCATAAATTTAAAGTAATTTCGGTCACGGAAAGCCAGCTGCAACCTAAGTACAAATGCTGCCTTGATTGTCATTATGCAACATGCTCAAGTTCGACTAGTGAGAAACAAGTTCAAGTTGCTTGACTTGGCAATAACCTCACCGAAACCAAACTACTTCTAGCTTCTAGTTCTTCATGTGACCGACGATGGAGTCACTTTCTTTTCTTTGACAACATATTTTCGATCAAATTCAAGATGAATGTGACAGGCAAGTAACATTGATATGGATGGTATTTGTGTTTTATGTTTAATACTATCAATAAAATAATTTAAAAAAATGATTATGTTGTTATAGCCTTTATGAATGAAAAAATTAAATATTGCATTATAAAAATAAAATACATTGGAATTACGTTTTGAAAGAAACCTGCAAAAGTACAATAATTTGATCGCAAATGAAGCATCATTATTGGAATATCAGAAGTAATAATGAATTAAATTACAATTCAAACTGAAGAAAAATAATAAAAAGGAAAGAAAGACAAACTGTAGGTATTTCCTAATCTTCTCCGAAAAATACAAAAATAATCAAGCAGGTTGACACAGTACAGAATACCTAGGCTTATTATATAGTACCGATAAATTTTGCACCAGCGGCTTGATTAAAAAAGTAATATCTCCTAAAAAAGACATCATATTAACCCCATGTGAAAGATAATGCAAAATACAAAACGCATTTGCCATAACGTACGTACCATTGGCATTACATACTAGGAAAACGCTCAGTGTAACGCGTTGATGAGCGAGCACAGAACATGCAACATCCCCATAGAAACGATGCACGACAGGGCAGAAGACGATTTACTCTGCAATTTTTCAATCTCCATAATACACTGGATGAATAACAGATCCATTGTGTCGTGAAGCAGGCGCGTAGGAAGGAAGGGGGAGTGGGGGTCAATGACCCCCCCACTTTTCATCTTGACACCCCCAGATATAACCCCCAGATACACACAAATTTTGATAAAGAGATCCAAAAATGCACAAATTTGCTCCATTATGAGGTTGAATTCTCAAAATTTTCCCAAGTTTTGCAAAGCTAATTGAACAGAGGTATTATCCAATTAGACAATAACTCATTTGTCCAACATGATCATCCTCATGAATTACACGTTAAACTATGATACCGAATAAGCACCGTTTTCAAAGCAATTCCAAAATCTATTCATAATCGATTATCTTTAGGGATTTTATCGAATAACAAAATTTACAGATTATAATGCATTTTGTCAAAGTTTCCCAAGAATATTGCATATCACAAATTTTAAATTTCTTTGAAAACGTTGCCAAAATAGCTTCAAATTCGATTCTTTTGCATCAAAAACTCAAAAAATTCCCTGCGGGGCCAATGGGGATTCTAAAAAACAAATAGTTACAGTTATATTACATTTGTATAAAGTTTCCATAGAATATTTCATTTCATACATTTTAAATTTCTTTGAAAAGTATGCTAAAATAGCTTTAAGCTCGATTATTTTGTATCAATAACCCAAAAAATTCCCTGCGGGGCCAATAATGGGTATTAAAAACAAATAGCTACAAATTATATTACATTTCTTAAAGTTTCCACAGAATATTGCATTTCACACATTGTAAATTTCTTTGAAAAATATACAAAAATAGCTTCAAATTCGATTCTTTTGTATCAAAAATTCAAAAAAGGCCCTGCGGGGCAATTTGGGTTGCGGGCTTCCCAGACCCCATTGTAACGACGACTACTTTTCCTCACATTCATTGATCCCCATAATTTTGACCCCCCCACTCAAAATGAAGTTCCTACGCGCCTGTCGTGAAGTCTTACCTACATACCTTCGAAATCTCTTGTGACATCCCATACTAAACTCGTAAAATTACAATTAATACTTGACTGATTGGGCTTACAATATGTAAAATTTAATATTAAGTTGGTCTTGATCACCATGCAAAATTTGAACTTAATGTGAACATTTTTATTGTCGACCAATCAGAAGACATTATTTAAACTTAAACCAATTAGAGGATTTGGCCTTCGTACTGCATCCGATTTTATGCGCTAGCTCAAAAATGCTTTCATTTTACTGTACATTGTGGATAGCATGGCTGCTCTACAGGCCTTGCCTTGGAACAGAAGCTTAAAGAAGGCAGGGATGACAATTTAGTATACATTTTTCAAGATTATGGAATAAAATGACCTTAAAATTACAAAACTTTTGAAAATGACGACAGATTATACTGAAAATTGGCTAAAATACCTAAAATGTTGGTACCAATGACCACGCGAAGTTTTAAGTTGATCGTTCAATCGGTTCTAGTTTAAATGTCAAAAATCACATGAAAAATGGTTTTAAATTTGAGCCAATAGGAGAATTTAGCTGAAACTTTTTATGATTGGGTACAATGTTGGTTGCAATGTTTTTGCCAAATTTCAAATTGATTGATGCAACCAATCGAAAGATAATTTTTTTAAAATTTGAACCAATCACGGGAGCCCGTTCAAAAACGATCCCAGGGACCGCATAGAGTACGTTAGTATGTGTACAAAATTTCAGATCGATTGCTTGAGCGGTTTTAAAAAAAAACACACAGAGAAAGTGCCATAAGAGTACCGTGGTGACGCTCGCTACGCTCGCTCAATTATAATACTTAGAATCCAGCTCAACCACAAGATTATTAGGGTTGTTGGGTTGGGGGGGGGGGGGGGGGGGGGAGCTAGGTACCCTTCCAGATTCCAATACAATTCTCATTGTGAACACTGTATGCACTAAAACTGACAGATCACTAACATAATATTGAAATATTGAATGGATTTGTAATGGTAGTACTAAACAAGTAGTTTAACGTGTAAAGTACGAGTCCACCTGTTATCAACCGATGACACCACCAACATGACTCGCATGGAAGTGTGACATATTATATCAATCACGTCACACAATGGTAGTATAGGAAGTAGATAGTGATATCTCTCTCTCACTGAAGGCCGCGGTCGGAGTGAAGCGAGAATAGAGTAGCTACACATGTCACGTCAGTTGTGTTCCGATCTTCACGACTGCAAGTCTGATCAGCTGACCTTAGAGGAGGTAAACAAAGACAGCTGACATACGTCGCTCACGAGGTGAACAAAGACAGGTGAGTGACACTTCGCACCTGTGGAGTCTTGCAGTTAATCAAGCGCCAGATCGCGAAATCTCGGATACAGATCTGTTAGCATATTAATAATCTAAAAAAAAACTAATTCCAGAGAATATTTAATTAAATATTCGTACTGCTAAACGTTCCATGTGACTGTGCAGTGATTGGCTAATACAATGTGTAGTTTGGACAGATGCCTCAAAAATGGCCTAATCATACATGACACTTCTAAACTGATTACACCTGTCATCACAAACTCCAATAAATTGATTGTAAAACACGAATCAAGTACCGGATCTCTGGGTCCCGATAACTGAGGCTGGAGTAAAATGACAACTTTCTTGTCTCAATGTTATTGCTGGTCTTCTTGGTAAGATGAGAAGCTTGTCACTGCGACAACCTGCAACTTATGATCCCAGCCAGTACTGTTCCATTGTGTTTACAAGTGCAATGTCTTATTTACTTCTTATTATTTGTATTGTTGATTGATATCTCACTGCTCTGCAACTAGACTAATGGCGATTGAATATTGAATGGGAAATTATGATGACGAAGGAAAGTTTGGATAAGACTAAAAGGGAGTTGGTCGTAGTCCATTAGTCGGACACTTACCCAACTTTGCCTCTGAACTGAGAGAACCACGCATATCTCGGCCGCAGGAAATAGCCCGGGCCTTCGGAAAGCAAGTCCAGAGAGCTACAGAGCTACAGACTGGTCGACTCGCTGCGTTTTCATCTTGGATATCATTCAAGTCAGTTGCATTCCAACCATTGCGTCAGCTTTGTCTTCCGTCATGTAGCTTTCTTTGCGTTCCTATTCATTGACCAATCATGCCTCAGGGGATAAAATCTCTCGATTACCTCATGCTGCAGTAGATCGTACCTACCTGGGTTCGAATCCCTCAGGAGGCGAGCCATCTGCTCGATCAACTTGACCTGCACTAGAACTGTGCGCGCACTTTTTTATATTCTCTTTATTTACACATTTCAAAATGGTTTATAAGTAGTTAGTAGGTACTGAGAATGAAAGATTTGTCATATTTAGACTACTAATAACAATCAGGGTCTTCTACTTCCAGCGGATGACTTATCTTATTTGCACAATAATGTTGATCAGGCAGAGCCGTGATGATATTAGGCACAAGGAAAACGATCAAACGATCAAGATATCGAACGATCAGAGTGATCAACAAACTACGTGAGCAATCTACAACTTAAATCTTATAAGTGAATGAATACACTTCAGAACAACAGAAAAACGGACGCTAGTCCAATCTATAACGATTGTAGTATACTTCTGTTCCTCAATGTCCTTCACCTTCAGTCTAAAGCACATCGAAAACAACACATCTCTTTCAGACACACAGTAAAATTCATTGACTGACACTTAATTTATTGACAATCATGTGTATTAAGTCTATTTTTGTCACTTGATTCCAATCATCTGAGGTCACATTCGCCTTGATGTCTTGAAATACTCAACAATAACACTAACAATATTGTCATGAAATTGAATCCTGTATTTTGAATATTCGCGCTTCGCATTTAATAACCACAGGTAAATGAGTTACTACCTATGGTGTTATTGAATTGTGCATATCGGGCTTACAATCTAATCAAGCCAGTAATTGTCTGGCGAAACATTGATTAAGTGAGTGAATATTGGAAACAGTGATTTGACAGTGTTTGAACAGATTGCGTGAAAACATAGCTGATTGATTGAGATTGAGCACTACATTTCACCAAACAGCGCCAACAATGTGTTATTGTTTATTTACCAAAGAAACTTTCAAATAAAATCAGAAATAATGTTGTAGTTCTCTTTATTTTACTGATTGGATCGTGTTTTGTTGGAGATGTTGCAAGTATCAGTGCTCGTTGATAAACGCGTTACACTGAGCGTTTTCTAATAACACTAATTTCTCTAAGGTACCACTGAAACTAGTGGCAATGGCACGAACAATTCCAATTGAATGAATGAATGAGAATTTGATTGACTTCAATGAGATGAATCCAGGGTACGAAAGAGCTCGCAATGCGGGTTATTCAACTATTTTGATTCATAGTAAAACCGGCCGTGAGGTAATGCATAGTATTCGGTTAGAGAGAAAAGTAATAAAAATACCTCTTCATTGCTTGCTCCAAAAACACAAGAAAACAGAGGAAGAGGAAATGTTTCAATTACTTTCCTTTTTGTGTCCCATTTTCTTGACTAAATTACCCCACTTTTGTCTGTCGTCACAACGAAAAGTTGCTATTTTCCTTTCAGGAAAAATATGTTAAAACCACCCAATAACCCCCGGCTCCAAGGATCACAAAAAAGCTCTGAAAATACACTACTAGGAAAACACTCCGTGTAACGAGTTGATAAACGAGCCTTTGCTGCAACCAAATTGATATGCGTGAATGTTGTTGCTTTTCTCAAGGCCTTGAAAACCCATTTGAGGATAATCAAATTAAATGCGTTAAAAGGAGAAACATCTTTCAAATCAAGCATGAATATAATGTCAACTACTGTTAACTTTCTTGTCCAATTTGTCTGAAATTGTCGAAAACAGCTGCTGATGTTTTAGATGTGCAGCTGGGGTTAGATGTTGGTCGCAATAACCATGCAAAATTTGAAAATTTGAACCCGTTGTACAATGTCCCGATAAAATTAGCGGTAGGATTTATCGCTGGACACCTTGGCAACAGTCAATGAAAAACTCAATCAATGAATGATAAACTTCTTATTTATCGGGATATTGCTCCATCCGGGCCTAAGAGTCCCGTAGTTATACGCTGCTATTAGCTCGCTTAATTAGTAATACATGTTTGAAGTAGCTGTCCTTGATGGTGCATCAACACTATTAGATTGTTAAGTTTAATCACTGGTTTATGAATGCAATTATAATTACTTGTTTTATAGCCTTACTTGCATTTATCTTCATGAGAATGTACGAGAAACGCAAATCACTTGCAGAGATTTTCTTGCCGACGTCATATAAGCAAGATAATATTAAAAATACTGAAATTAGACTTAAAAATTTCAGTTATTATAATTCTAATCTAAATCTTCTAAGAAAATTGACTTATATCGTCCACCCCCCGCCCCCCAATGCAAGACTACACTAGGTATCTAAAAAAACATATATTTTTTTAACATAAAATTCCTTATTAGGACCTCTCCTATTATGTCCAACGATGCAAATTCTTATATTTCATAATTTGGTCATCCTAGACCACATAACATTCTATTGCCCATAGGTCATTTTCAACTTTTAATTTGTTCAAGACTGCGTTATCTGCAAATTTCCTATGCAAATTTTATGCTGTTTACAGATAGTGCAGTCTTGCACCATAATTATATGTAAACCTGGCGTCAAAACTAAATCTCTAGATTTTACCAAGTTAAATCTGTCTTTAGAAATAAAACTCGTGAAGAATGAGTTCAATACTGCACTATCTGCAAATAACGCTGTATTGATCAACGTTATTATCTATATTTATTAATTATAATTATAATAATCCGATCAATATTTTTGAAAAGTACGTAATGCTGTTGAGACTAATTACATTCAAATAATGATACAATTTAACTTTTATTCTGATTTTTTAGGCGATTTTGAATATTAAAACGCCGTTTCTTGACAATGAAGTTTTGCAGATAGTTGGTCTTGAACCAGGAGGCGCCTAATTCGTTAGAACTTATGATAAAATAAAATTATTTACAATACAAAATATTTTATTATGCATTTTTTTGTCGATCTAAGAACTTATGAACTTATGAATACAATTTGTATGGTCAAAATGGAACATATTACGCACTTCATATTTCCACAACTCTGAAACAGTCGACCTTGCAAGTTTCCTGCCTGCATTATTGATATAACATCCTATAACATCATTCAACGAAGCGATTCCCAGATCGATGTCTGCTCTGTAACAACTATGCTCTGCCACTTTTGTTTTACTTCCATTCGGCTACTTAGCCGATTATACTTAGCGATTATATCGAGGAGATTGCAATCCCGTCCGGGTGAAGTGAGTTCGCATCTTGTCGATTGGTGAGGAATCTTCGATGCATGAACTCACTCGATCTGCATTATGAATGTGTGATTTGCCATTTCCATGAATGATTCAATGCAGAGGCGTAACTGAAGGTAGATCTTCACACATTAGAGAATTTTTTAGGTTACTAGACCGGCATGACAGTGACGTAATTTATAGAGGGTACATTATGACAAAGAAGAGTTGTGTTAATTTGTTCAAGCCCTTTTTTTAAGTTCATATTTTTGCAATACCTGAGTAGGATTTAAACGTTAATAACTTGACGACGTTCAAAACAATTTTAGTTAGTGTGAACTGAATGTTTTTTTTAAATTAATTGTGTGTCATATGTGTTTTACTATAGGTACACTTGTGGAATGCGAATTCTGTTGTGAATGAAAGCTTAAAATTAAATAAAAATAAAAAATGCCGATGCGTTTTTGCCAAAGCGTCAGCGCGGGTCTGCGCTTTCCCAACCACAAGTGTGCTTACTTTTTAAAGTCAACAACGTCCATATCATTCTTGTGTCAATATGTACACTATTTCAATAGCTTTGTTTTTATAACACATATCCTCCTAAAATCACCTGTTTAGAGAGGATTAGTTGATTCATCTCAGTGATAGAAATGGCGTCACAGAATAAACATAAGTGTGGTGTCAGTTAATCTATAAGCCTCCGTATCATTACTAAGTTACTGCCTGTCACCTTAATAGAATCTACATAAAATGCACAATTTCTTGAGGTGATTAATTTTTGAATTGTCAAAAGTCCATTTAGCAGCAAAGGAGCGAAAACAGGATACCACTAGACTTCAAAGTGGACTTTTGATTTTGTCCTCAAGAAATGGTGCCCATTCATGTAGATTCTCCTCTTCTGATATGCAAATATTACTTTTGGAGTAGTTTTCTTTCATCGTTAAATTTAAAAAAAACGATCTTCTGGATAATAATAAGAGTAAGATCTGTTTCTTGTGTTACGTGAAGTCTTTATTTGTGATCCGCTTATACAAATTATAATAGTATATAGTTACGCACAATTTTACACACTATATATTTTTAACGAGGATTTACCCCCCCTGCCGTTTCTCGCATCACAACCCCAATATCTCCCTACCCTCCCAATCCTCCCTAATTGTACGGAAGTCACCCTGTTCTGCTCCTCGAGCATCGTCCATCTCGTACTCTAGACTCCAGTCTCGTTTTAATAATTCTGCCGTACAACCTCCCTTGAGGCTGCCCACGATAATTTAATGTGTACATATTTTTTTATCTTCTGCGTTGCACTCGTCGAGTCATCCTGAGCTTCATGGAATGTTCATGGAATGTTCATGGAATGTTTCATGGCCCTGGAGGCCAATTCTCCAGATTCACGTTTTCAAACCGTTTTACGTTTGCATTGTATGAAACTTGAAACAGTTGGCAATTGGTTAGCCTTCAATCAATGAAAACGTGAATCTCAAGAATTGACCCTCTGGGTCTTCACCATTTTTCATCTCTGTCAATTTCAACTTCACTTCTCGTACTGTTTTGTTCAAGTAAAGAAGCCTCATCGACTCTCCTGATCACCCCTGTATTGCTTTTAGCAAATAAAATCAATTTAGGTTCTTTGAATTGCACAGGTAACTGGTTTAAATTTCAATTCAGATTGATTTATTCAGATTTATTCAGATCAATCCAGATTGATGCGTGTGCATGTTTAGGACGCATATTCCCAGGCTTGTGCGTTGTGCGTTGGTACATTATGCCTACTTTGCATATTTCAGTCGTAAACATACCGTGTTGATTTCTAGCACCAAAGAATACGTAATTAATTTACATCGTCTGTTCTTCCCTCCAGATTTGCATAATGAAGAGGCTGACAGTTCTGTTATTCGCCTTGTCAGCTTGGACGGCCGGCAATGCAGACTCCTATTCGGTCGGCATCGGCATTGCTGACGTCACTGGACCACCGGTTGAAGTCACATTTGTGAGTCAAATCTTCGCTTTTACATTATGTTTTGCAAGCCAAGAAGAGTCTGAGGGAAGAAGACTTGATTACTCCATATACCTAAGTAAACAATCATTTGCAAAATGAATCCTGTGCTATTGTAGGTTCATTTAATATGCTTAGAAATCACTTCTTGTACAAAGTCCATCAATTAAACTTCAGTTATTAGTTAAACCTGACCTGCCAAAATGTGGCTACCTACATGGCCACGTGTAGCACACAGGAAATAAAATACCATCTTTTGCACAATTGATGTAAACATAAAAAGTTCGTGTAGGCTACAAATACATATAACACACCATTCCCATTCAGACGAACATAGACACAATACATAAAATAAAATACAATACAATACAATACAATACAATACAATACAATACAATACAATACAGTTTCTGACTCTGTACTTGTCAGTCAGTCCGTGAGCGTTGAGCCGCTTTAGGACGCAATTAAAAACTTTTCAAGTTTCTATTTTCATGCGCCCCTAACAAGGTTTAAGTCTGTGTTTCACATAAGCATAGTGAAGACAATTTATAATATCCGGATTACGGATTAAATTCTTTATAAACCTTTACCAAAATCCGAGAATATTCTTTATCATGTGACTTTGTCAAAGACTCTATTTTATAACTCCATGTGGAAGTTTACATGTTCAGGACTGGCTGCAGGACGGAAGTAAGTAAAGTAAAAACTTATTCAACTAATGAGCTGTCGGCACATTGAAGATTTCAACATCAATAACTTTCCTTTAAAGACGACGTAAAAAAGTGGATAAGTGTCAGAGTTTTTTTTATTGTAGGCATGATCGTATCATTTAATACCCGATATCGAAGAAATGTTATTTTTAGCAGACATGATTTGATGACATCGGTAACTCATCCGATCGAAAGTAAATTTAAGTAGAGAATAATATAATAAACATTCATAAGTTGTTAGTCGAGAAATACAAAATGTCTCTATGGTACTGTTTCTGGAGAAGGTGATTTGCTGCAATGGGTTCAATATAAAAAACTATTCGTAAAACGGCATATAATTGATACTTGAATTTTGAGCGAAGGAACTCTTGCTCTTTTTTGTGCACATTTTGTCAATATAATTGGACACTTGACATTTCCAACACTGATCTCCACAGCCCCCATGGAGTCCAACTCGTTAAATACCAATGGAAACAGCAATATTTAAATACAAAAATATTAACACGATGCTTTTCTACTAATAAGTAAATAAAATTGCATGTTACCTATTGAAAAGGATGAATGATATACAAAAACTTATTTTACAAGAAAATACGTGCTAGAGACACTTCGTTACCAAAATGATGTTACTTAAAAAAGGAACGAGTCAATGTCAATTCAACACGTACATCAATAAAAAAATAAACTAATTTGAGTACAACTCACAACAACTATTTGGTTGGCCGACCAATAAATTCTCACTCTACATGATGCGCAAATTTAGTTCGTCCCTTGTTCGATATTTCTTTTTTCCATTGAGTTCTAATTATCTTTCATCCTGTTTCTGGGTGATAGAATTCTGTTTTGATGGAAGATGAACGTTTCTTCAAATAACACGAAACCATCCGTTTGGAGGCATTTGTAAAGAAAAGCTCCAGCAACTGAGTGTAGAGGAAATTTGCAATGTTAGTTTCTTTGAGAAAAAGCCACGTCTGTTGTTTTTACCCAGCTTGTTCTCATCAGATAACTTACTTCAATCTTTGATAAAAACTCATTCTGAACGTTTGAGGTAAATACGATATTCTCTTCTGTCATTATTCTTAAGCCAATATTTTCCATAAAGTACTATCAGACCTACTTAAGTGGAGATGGAGGAGACCTCGAAAATACTTTTCAAATAGCGTGGAACATTGTCAATCGTTCCTCTAGAGACTAGAACCTAAATACATATGTACACCTTGGTGAAATATTGATCGGACCGGATGTTCAAGTGGTCCTTCAAGCATTTCATTGGTTGTTGCCGTAACGACAATTGTTTATAATGATGAACAATTTAGTGAATCTCTCTCAAGAAGAATGCAAAACAAAAACGCATTGCTAGGGTCTAAGTATACCTGAGCCTAAGCTAGCGCAATAAATAACCATTGTTTGCTTACTACCATTTTATTTATTCGTTCAATCTTTTCCAAAATTATTCTGGGAAAGAAAGTTGCAAAGAGTTTCGTCATATATGTGTAAAAAAAGTCCTCTAGTTGTAAGACGTAGTTTCAGTACAAAATACACAATAACTTATTGAAAATTACAATGTGAAAACAATTTTCAACGGCACACTGCTCATCACCTGTTCGCCAGAAATCTCTTCATATTTTCTCCGTTCTTCCCCTTTCGTTTTTTCTCTTCGAAACAAAGGGAAATAAAATGGAACTATAGAAAATTCGATGCAATGAATGAATGAATTAAATAGAGTAAATAAAACAAATTACAGCATGCCATGTGCTCTACATTACGACTGCTACCGACAATTGAGAGAACGAATAAAAAGACAATTTAACTAGATTGAAAAAAAACTAACTAATGAACTACCAAAGAAACTTCTACCAGGAAGTGAAAAAGTAATAAAAAATAATATTGAAAAAATGTAATCTCTTTAGTACGAACATAAGAAGATAATAATAATAATGAAATTGAGATAATAACAATAGAAAACAAATGACATTCTGATTATAAATTCAATAAGACAAAGTAACATATTTGAAAGAAGAAATCGCAATAATGAAAAAATACCACTAGGTACCTAGATTAGTAACAATAGGTAAAATTTTTGAAAAAACGCATTCTTTTTTAAAATATGGCTGTTGAAAAATCACAACCACCTTGCATTTTTGTGTTTATTAATTTTATTTCCTGTCTCCTCCCCCACGACATCTACTTACGACCAAAAAGTATTGGTGAATCTTACAGAATGTGCCAGTTTTACCATTTTAAAATAAGCAGAGTAATCATACCACTTGTAGAGATACGTCCTTATTTATGTTGACCAACTCTTCACTAACAAGATGGTATTGCCAGGTAAAACGCTTTTGGCAACGTCAAATGAAACTTTGTTTTGTTCTACCACTGTAATGATAATTGTCCTTCATCATCAAATTTAATTTATACAAGTTTGTGATTAAAAATAGATTGCTGCTTAAAGTGATATAAAACACTTGTGAGCTAATTATTTGACTATTTATAAACTTTGTTGTCAATGTTAAATTGTTATTTTCAAAAGATTCTTTGGGTCGATATTCTTGCAGATTTTCATAGGAAACATACGTTTTCATTGGTCAATTTAGTTATAGATTTAAAATATTTTAAATGTTGATAAAATTCTAGTTTGATAATTGTTGATAGATTTTCATATAGATGACTATCTGAATCGATATTATGTTAGGTTCCCAATTTCAAAATGACGACATTGGGTTTGTTCCACAAATAGGCACATATACGTCAACACTTTACATGTGGTAAAACATTCGTTCAAATCTGTCAGGTACTGTATTTTTCCAGGGTATGATGATTTAGGTCCTGAAGACCACGTTTAAAATGACCCTAAGCTTTGCCAAGAGCTTGTAGTACCAATTGTTTGGTGTTGTTATCGGTGGGCATCTCCAATTCAACTTACTCAACACGATCGCACAAGTTATTTTACGTGATTGAGTCTCTATCTAACAACTGCTATGTTATATAAATATATTTATAATTCAATATATTATATATATATTATATATATTATATATTTTATAATTTTTTATTCAATATTTCAATACACTGACATCAGCAGTTTGTCAAGGTCATTCAGACTTGTGCAGTACCAACATCTGCCACCATTTGTGGCACGCAACCATCAATACAACACATGCATCGAAGCGACAGCGATGTTTGTTATTAGATTGAATACTTACAATATGAAAACTTTATGTATCGCAACGATAAGCGTGCGCCGGTATATGCAATATCATTCGAACAAACATTCCATAAAACACAGATAATATTATCTGTGTTTTATTCTGTAGGTACCTCAAAGGTGGAAGGGCAGATGTCTATCAATAATTCTTGAGGTGAGCTCATAACCAGTAGTTGTGTGTTCATCCAATCTTATTTGATATACATGACATGAGTCACCACTGTGTCACCACAATACTTCAATATTTGATTGAAATTGATAGAGCTTGATCATTCCAAAAGTTTGCAACGCAAAATTGATCAATTGACTTCAGCCCTTCTACCTCTGAGGTACAGATATATATGTACCTAAGTCTTTGACGAATAATAGCCGTTGGCTTTAACGGTTATTATTTCGTCATGAGCCTTAGCCCAAGACATTTACCAAAGCCAAAAGTGCTTAATGGTAAAGCTCGCTTTATTGGCCAGGTTCAGGTCCAACGGGCGAGACATCACTGTGACGAGAAACTACTGAACAGATCGGGCTGATAACTACAACAATTTTAAAAAAAACATACTAAGGTCTAATTTGTGAAAGATTTAACACCATAACTTTATAGAAAAAAAGTAACAGCTGTTCGAATTTCGTCGTCGAACGGAGCTCAAAATCAAGCGTCGAGAAAATGTCCAAATAGCCGGGACGCTGTTTACTCAAAACTGCTGACGATATCAAGCTGAAAATTACATATAATGTTATTCAAAATATATTACTATTGATTGTGTAAAATTTTAATTAATTTGAATAAGTTTAACGAATGTTATGTTATAAATAGAAAAGAGATAATTTCTCCAGTGTTATTTCACATGTTAATTTTATAAGTGAAACTATCTTCCGTATTATCTGTTTTTAAGCTCAACTTCAAGACACCATAACTTTTGTTCTCATTATTCAAATGTATTGAAATTTGTATACAATAGAATACAATATGTTTTGAATAACATTTAAAATTTTCAGCCCGATATCGTAAGTAGTGTTGAAAATAAATGTGTCCATGCCATTGGACTTTTTCTGAATGTGCGCTCTTGCAGCACCGTATAATCGATTTTTCGACAACCAAATTCGAACAGCTGTAACTTTTTTCCTACAAAAGAAATGTCTATGAAACTTTCACATGTCAAACATTAGTCCTATGTTTGTGTTAACATGTGAAATTTCGGACTAATATCTGTAGTAGTTTCTTCACAGCGGGGTCTCGCCCATTGGAAGTTTTTTTGGGGCCATCCGGTGTATTTTTCTGGTAGGTATTTACTTCATATGTATGAAATTGTCCTATGTACTCTATTATAATATCAGTGTGAAATTAACAAATGTATTTGTTGCTTACATTTAAATGTATGCAAATATTGACGTATTTAATCTTTTTCAGTTGGGCTACGCAAATATCGAACAAAAAGGCAGCGGAATTCATCTACGCCAGTTTTCCCGCGCTTTTATCATCCAAGATGGCGGGCAGAGTTTGGCGTTCATCAGCGTGGACATCGCTATGATATCCCACGGAGTGCGGAAGGAGGTAACCATTGACTTGTAAAGCTAGTCACTTCTAGATCAATTCATCTAGAGTGCGCTAGAGTCGTTCAAGTTAGATGTATAATTAAGCACACTTTGAATATTAATTAATGAGTGGGAGGAAAACTTGGTAAGTGCTTAATGTTAGAAAAATTACGATTTTATGCAGCGACCTGTCGGCTATAGTATACATTCAACATCGTCTGCTTCTAAACTATCACTGAATCAATGATAATGGAGATTGCTTGTATCTCAGAAGACTGGTTTTGGCGCTGAACATTTCTTCCGTCTCACCTACTCAAATGATGTTTACCATAAAGTCTCTAATACGATGTAAAAGTAACATATTGATGGGAAAATTAAGTAAATTTTTATTAATTGAATCATTAAAAATTTAGAATAGGTACCTACTTATTTAATACAATGAGATTTTAATGAAACTCTGACCTTTTGCACTGACACTGTTTGTGTTCACAATCACGTAGCTTTGTCTTGCTAACAGTACACAAGCAATCTTCTGAGTGTAATTTAATGAATATCATTTGTATCCAACACTATAAAATTTTAACGATTAATTCAATTAAATAAAATGGTTCTTGTACATTTGAGTAAGCAAAGCGAGCGACTCATTTTGACTCTTTGTCTCCGATTTCGTTTAAATTTTGTCTGTGTTAAACGTTCTCCTTGTTTAAGTGTGATAATTCGTAAACTGGCATTTATCTGTCTCTATTTATCAGACTGATTATTCGAGCGGCAGGCAATGCAGAGAATGTCACGTGTCAGAGGGCACGGGCATCGATGATTGAAGTTATTGGAGTGTTCAATGAACACATGGAATTCATTTGAGCGCTCGTGACTCGAGAGTAGGGGGAAGCTGTTGTTGCTAATTCGATTGTACGGGACTCTTGACACATTCTCTCTTTTTTGTTGATGTTTGTTCATGATTTTGTACGAAATGCTCAGGTTACACCCAAGGTGTCTATAGAAGTTGGTTGCTACCAACTTCTATAGACACCTTGGGTTACACCGTCCAACCAATCGATCTGAAATTTCACTAATGTTTCACACTAAGGTCATAAGAGCGGTTCAACTTAAAACTTTGCATGGTCATTGGGAACAACATTTTAGGTATTTTTGAGAATTTCGAAACAAATCTGTTCAGAACTTCCGGATGTAAAATATTATGTAAAAACCAATACCTTTATTTACATTATACTGCACAACTTCCAAACCGTTGACATGACCACTCGACAATTTTGCCAGGATGACATACAATAAGGATATAAGAGCCAGTATTTACATTGATATGTTTGTTATGGTAGGCAATTAAAACTTGTTCCTTGCGATATTTTGCAGGTGTTGGCACGGCTGTCGAAGACGTACAGTGACAAGTACACCGTACAGAACGTGATCATCACGGCCACTCACACGCACTCAGCGCCAGGTGGATTCATGCAACACTTGCTCTTCGACCTGTCCACGCTAGGCTTCGTGCAGCAGACGTTCGAGGCGCTGGTGCAGGGCATTGTCAAGGTACCACCCTTCATTCATATGCTAGTGCAGGGCATTGTCAAGGTACCACCCTTCATTCATATGCTAGTGCAGGGCATTGTCAAGGTACCACCCTTCATTCATATGCTAGTGCAGGGCATTGTCAAGGTACCACCCTTCATTCATATGCTAGTGCAGGGCATTGTCAAGGTACCACCCTTCATTCATATGCTAGTGCATGGCATTGTCAAGGTACCACCCTTCATTCATATGCTAGTGCAGGGCATTGTCAAGGTACCTTCATTCATATGCTAGTGCAGGGCATTGTCAAGGTACCACCCTTCATTCATATGCTAGTGCAGGGCATTGTCAAGGTACCACCCTTCATTCATATGCTAGTGCAGGGCATTGTCAAGGTACCACCCTACATTCATATGCTAGTGCAGGGCATTGTCCAGGTACCACCCTTCATTCATATGCTAGTGCAGGGCATTGTCAAGGTACCACCCTTCATTCATATGCTAGTACAGGGCATTGTCAAGGTACCACCCTTCATTCATATGCTAGTGCAGGGCATTGTCAAGGTACCACCCTTCATTCATATGCTAGTGCAGGGCATTGTCAAGATACCTTCATTCATATGCTAGTGCAGGGCATTGTCAAGGTACCGTCATTCATTCATATGCTAGTGCAGGGCATTGTCAAGGTACCACCCTTCATTCATATGCTAGTGCAGGGCATTGTCAAGGTACCACCCTTCATTCATATGCTAGTGCAGGGCATTGTCAAGGTACCACCCTTCATTCATATGCTAGTGCAGGGCATTGTCAAGGTACCACCCTTCATTCATATGCTAGTGCAGGGCATTGTCAAGGTACCTTCATTCATATGCTAGTGCATGGCATTGTCAAGGTACCACCCTTCATTCATATGCTAGTGCAGGGTATTGTCAAGGTACCACCCTTCATTCATATGCTAGTGCAGGGCATTGTCAAGGTACCACCCTTCATTCATATGCTAGTGCAGGGCATTGTCAAGGTACCACCCTTCATTCATATGCTAGTGCAGGGCATTGTCAAGGTACCTTCATTCATATGCTAGTGCAGTGCAGGGCATTGTCAAGGTACCACCCTTCATTCATATGCTAGTGCAGGGCATTGTCAAGGTACCACCCTTCATTCATATGCTGGTGCAGGGCATTGTCAAGGTACCACCCTTCATTCACATGCTGGTGCAGGGCATTGTCAAGGTACCACCCTTCATTCATATGCTAGTGCAGGGCATTGTCAAGGTACCACCCTTCATTCATATGCTAGTGCAGGGCATTGTCAAGGTACCACCCTTCATTCATATGCTAGTGTAGGGCATTGTCAAGGTACCACCCTTCATTCATATGCTAGTGCAGGGCATTGTCAAGGTACCACCCTTCATTCATATGCTGGTGCAGGGCATTGTCAAGGTACCACCCTTCATTCATATGCTAGTGCAGGGCATTGTCAAGGTACCACCCTTCATTCATATGCTAGTGCAGGGCAAGGTCAAGGTACCACCCTTCATTCATATGCTAGTGCAGTGCATTGTCAAGGTACCACCCTTCATTCATATGCTAGTGCAGGGCATTGTCAAGATACCTTCATTCATATGCTAGTGCAGGGCATTGTCAAGGTACCACCCTTCATTCATATGCTAGTGCAGGGCATTGTCAAGGTACCACCCTTCATTCATATGCTAGTGCAGGGCATTGTCAAGGTACCACCCTTCATTCATATGCTAGTGCAGTGCAGGGCATTGTCAAGGTACCACCCTTCATTCATATGCTAGTGCATGGCATTGTCAAGGTACCTTCATTCATATGCTAGTGCAGGGCATTGTCAAGGTACCACCCTTCATTCATATGCTAGTGCAGGGCATTGTCAAGGTACCACCCTTCATTCATATGCTAGTGCAGGGCATTGTCAAGGTACCACCCTTCATTCATATGCTAGTGCAGTGCAGGGCATTGTCAAGGTAACACCCTTCATTCATATGCTAGTGCAGGGCATTGTCAAGGTACCACCCTTCATTCATATGCTAGTGCAGGGCATTGTCAAGGTACCACCCTTCATTCACATGCTGGTGCAGGGCATTGTCAAGGTACCACCCTTCATTCATATGCTAGTGCAGGGCATTGTCAAGGTACCACCCTTCATTCATATGCTAGTGCAGGGCATTGTCAAGGTACCACCCTTCATTCATATGCTAGTGCAGGGCATTGTCAAGGTACCACCCTTCATTCATATGCTAGTGCAGGGCATTGTCAAGGTACCACCCTTCATTCATATGCTAGTGCAGGGCATTGTCAAGGTACCACCCTTCATTCATATGCTAGTGCAGGGCATTGTCAAGGTACCTTCATTCATATGCTAGTGCAGGGCATTGTCAAGGTACCACCCTTCATTCATATGCTAGTGCAGGGCATTGTCAAGGTACCACCCTTCATTCATATGCTAGTGCATGGCATTGTCAAGGTACCACCCTTCATTCATATGCTAGTGCAGTGCATTGTCAAGGTACCTTCATTCATATGCTAGTGCAGGGCATTGTCAAGGTACCACCCTTCATTCATATGCTAGTGCAGGGCATTGTCAAGGTACCACCCTTCATTCATATGCTAGTGCAGGGCATTGTCAAGGTACCACCCTTCATTCATATGCTAGTGCAGGGCATTGTCAAGGTACCACCCTTCATTCATATGCTAGTGCAGGGCATTGTCAAGGTACCACCCTTCATTCATATGCTAGTGCAGGGCATTGTCAAGGTACCACCCTTCATTCATATGCTAGTGCAGGGCATTGTCAAGGTACCACCCTTCATTCATATGCTAGTGCATGGCATTGTCAAGGTACCACCCTTCATTCATATGCTAGTGCAGGGCATTGTCAAGGTACCACCCTTCATTCATATGCTAGTGCAGGGCATTGTCAAGGTACCACCCTTCATTCATATGCTAGTGCAGGGCATTGTCAAGGTACCACCCTTCATTCATATGCTAGTGCAGGGCATTGTCAAGGTACCACCCTACATTCATATGCTAGTGCAGGGCATTGTCCAGGTACCACCCTTCATTCATATGCTAGTGCAGGGCATTGTCAAGGTACCACCCTTCATTCATATGCTAGTACAGGGCATTGTCAAGGTACCACCCTTCATTCATATGCTAGTGCAGGGCATTGTCAAGGTACCACCCTTCATTCATATGCTAGTGCAGGGCATTGTCAAGATACCTTCATTCATATGCTAGTGCAGGGCATTGTCAAGGTACCGTCATTCATTCATATGCTAGTGCAGGGCATTGTCAAGGTACCACCCTTCATTCATATGCTAGTGCAGGGCATTGTCAAGGTACCACCCTTCATTCATATGCTAGTGCAGGGCATTGTCAAGGTACCACCCTTCATTCATATGCTAGTGCAGGGCATTGTCAAGGTACCACCCTTCATTCATATGCTAGTGCAGGGCATTGTCAAGGTACCTTCATTCATATGCTAGTGCATGGCATTGTCAAGGTACCACCCTTCATTCATATGCTAGTGCAGGGTATTGTCAAGGTACCACCCTTCATTCATATGCTAGTGCAGGGCATTGTCAAGGTACCACCCTTCATTCATATGCTAGTGCAGGGCATTGTCAAGGTACCACCCTTCATTCATATGCTAGTGCAGGGCATTGTCAAGGTACCTTCATTCATATGCTAGTGCAGTGCAGGGCATTGTCAAGGTACCACCCTTCATTCATATGCTAGTGCAGGGCATTGTCAAGGTACCACCCTTCATTCATATGCTGGTGAAGGGCATTGTCAAGGTACCACCCTTCATTCACATGCTGGTGCAGGGCATTGTCAAGGTACCACCCTTCATTCATATGCTAGTGCAGGGCATTGTCAAGGTACCACCCTTCATTCATATGCTAGTGCAGGGCATTGTCAAGGTACCACCCTTCATTCATATGCTAGTGTAGGGCATTGTCAAGGTACCACCCTTCATTCATATGCTAGTGCAGGGCATTGTCAAGGTACCACCCTTCATTCATATGCTGGTGCAGGGCATTGTCAAGGTACCACCCTTCATTCATATGCTAGTGCAGGGCATTGTCAAGGTACCACCCTTCATTCATATGCTAGTGCAGGGCAAGGTCAAGGTACCACCCTTCATTCATATGCTAGTGCAGTGCATTGTCAAGGTACCACCCTTCATTCATATGCTAGTGCAGGGCATTGTCAAGATACCTTCATTCATATGCTAGTGCAGGGCATTGTCAAGGTACCACCCTTCATTCATATGCTAGTGCAGGGCATTGTCAAGGTACCACCCTTCATTCATATGCTAGTGCAGGGCATTGTCAAGGTACCACCCTTCATTCATATGCTAGTGCAGTGCAGGGCATTGTCAAGGTACCACCCTTCATTCATATGCTAGTGCATGGCATTGTCAAGGTACCTTCATTCATATGCTAGTGCAGGGCATTGTCAAGGTACCACCCTTCATTCATATGCTAGTGCAGGGCATTGTCAAGGTACCACCCTTCATTCATATGCTAGTGCAGGGCATTGTCAAGGTACCACCCTTCATTCATATGCTAGTGCAGTGCAGGGCATTGTCAAGGTACCACCCTTCATTCATATGCTAGTGCAGGGCATTGTCAAGGTACCACCCTTCATTCATATGCTAGTGCAGGGCATTGTCAAGGTACCACCCTTCATTCACATGCTGGTGCAGGGCATTGTCAAGGTACCACCCTTCATTCATATGCTAGTGCAGGGCATTGTCAAGGTACCACCCTTCATTCATATGCTAGTGCAGGGCATTGTCAAGGTACCACCCTTCATTCATATGCTAGTGCAGGGCATTGTCAAGGTACCACCCTTCATTCATATGCTAGTGCAGGGCATTGTCAAGGTACCACCCTTCATTCATATGCTAGTGCAGGGCATTGTCAAGGTACCACCCTTCATTCATATGCTAGTGCAGGGCATTGTCAAGGTACCTTCATTCATATGCTAGTGCAGGGCATTGTCAAGGTACCACCCTTCATTCATATGCTAGTGCAGGGCATTGTCAAGGTACCACCCTTCATTCATATGCTAGTGCATGGCATTGTCAAGGTACCACCCTTCATTCATATGCTAGTGCAGTGCATTGTCAAGGTACCTTCATTCATATGCTAGTGCAGGGCATTGTCAAGGTACCACCCTTCATTCATATGCTAGTGCAGGGCATTGTCAAGGTACCACCCTTCATTCATATGCTAGTGCAGGGCATTGTCAAGGTACCACCCTTCATTCATATGCTAGTGCAGGGCATTGTCAAGGTACCACCCTTCATTCATATGCTAGTGCAGGGCATTGTCAAGGTACCACCCTTCATTCATATGCTAGTGCAGGGCATTGTCAAGGTACCACCCTTCATTCATATGCTGGTGCAGTGCATTGTCAAGGTACCACCCTTCATTCATATGCTAGTGCAGGGCATTGTCAAGGTACCACCCTTCATTCATATGCTAGTGCAGGGCATTGTCAAGGTACCACCCTTCATTCATATGCTAGTGCAGGGCATTGTCAAGGTACCACCCTTCATTCATATGCTAGTGCAGGGCATTGTCAAGGTACCACCCTTCATTCATATGCTATTGCAGGGCATTGTCAAGGTACCTTCATTCATATGCTAGTGCAGGGCATTGTCAAGGTACCACCCTTCATTCATATGCTAGTGCAGGGCAATGTCAAGGTACCACCCTTCATTCATATGCTAGTGCAGGGCATTGTCAAGGTACCACCCTTCATTCATATGCTAGTGCAGGGCATTGTCAAGGTACCACCCTTCATTCATATGCTAGTGCAGGGCATTGTCAAGGTACCACCCTTCATTCATATGCTAGTGCAGGGCATTGTCAAGGTACCACCCTTCATTCATATGCTAGTGCAGGGCATTGTCAAGGTACCACCCTTCATTCATATGCTGGTGCAGGGCATTGTCAAGGTACCACCCTTCATTTATATGCTAGTGCAGGGCATTGTCAAGGTACCACCCTTCATTCATATGCTAGTGCAGGGCATTGTCAAGGTACCTTCATTCATATGCTAGTGCAGGGCATTGTCAAGTAACCACCCTTCATTCATATGCTAGTGCAGGGCATTGTCAAGATACCTTCATTCATATGCTAGTGCAGGGCATTGTCAAGGTACCACCCTTCATTCATATGCTAGTGCAGGGCATTGTCAAGGTACCACCCTTCATTCATATGCTAGTGCAGGGCATTGTCAAGGTACCACCCTTCATTCATATGCTGGTGCAGGGCATTGTCAAGGTACCACCCTTCATTCATATGCTAGTGCAGGGCATTGTCAAGGTACCACCCTTCATTCATATGCTAGTGCAGGGCATTGTCAAGGTACCACCCTTCATTCATATGCTAGTGCAGGGCATTGTCAAGGTACCGTCATTCATTAATATGCTAGTGCAGGGCATTGTCAAGGTACCACCCTTCATTCAAATGCTAGTGCAGGGCATTGTCAAGGTACCATCATTCATTAATATGCTAGTGCAGGGCATTGTCAAGGTACTACCCTTCATTCATATGCTAGTGCAGGGCATTGTCAAGGTACCACCCTTCATTCATATGCTAGTGCAGGGCATTGTCAAGGTACCTTCATTCATATGCTAGTGCAGGGCATTGTCAAGGTACCACCCTTCATTCATATGCTAGTGCAGGGCATTGTCAAGATACCTTCATTCATATGCTAGTGCAGGGCATTGTCAAGGTACCACCCTTCATTCATATGCTAGTGCAGGGCATTGTCAAGGTACCACCCTTTATTCATATGCTGGTGCAGGGCATTGTCAAGGTACCACCCTTCATTCATATGCTAGTGCAGGGCATTGTCAAGGTACCACCCTTCATTCATATGCTAGTGCAGGGCATTGTCAAGGTACCTTCATTCATATGCTAGTGCAGGGCATTGTCAAGGTACCACCCTTCATTCATATGCTAGTGCAGGGCATTGTCAAGGTACCATTCTTCATTCATATGCTAGTGCAGGGCATTGTCAAGGTACCACCCTTCATTCATATGCTAGTGCAGGGCATTGTCAAGGTACCGTCATTTATTAATATGCTAGTGCAGGGCATTGTCAAGGTACCTTCATTCATATGCTAGTGCAGGGCATTGTCAAGGTACCACCCTTCATTCATATGCTAGTGCAGGGCATTGTCAAGGTACCACCCTTCATTCATATGCTAGTGCAGGGCATTGTCAAGGTACCTTCATTCATATGCTAGTGCAGGGCATTGTCAAGGTACCACCCTTCATTCATATGCTAGTGCAGGGCATAGTCAAGGTACCACCCTTCATTCATATGCTAGTGCAGGGCATTGTCAAGGTACCACCCTTCATTCATATGCTAGTGCAGGGCATTGTCAAGGTACCACCCTTCATTCATATGCTAGTGCAGGGCATTGTCAAGGTACCACCCTTCATTCATATGCTAGTGCATGGCATTGTCAAGGTACCACCCTTCATTCATATGCTAGTGCAGGGCATTGTCAAGGTACCACCCTTCATTCATATGCTAGTGCAGGGCATTGTCAAGGTACCACCCTTCATTCATATGCTAGTGCAGGGCATTGTCAAGGTACCACCCTTCATTCATATGCTAGTGCAGGGCATAGTCAAGGTTCCACCCTTCATTCATATGCTAGTGCAGGGCATTGTCAAGGTACCACCCTTCATTCATATGCTAGTGCAGGGCATTGTCAAGGAACCACCCTTCATTCATATGCTGGTGCAGGGCATTGTCAAGGTACCACCCTTCATTCATATGCTAGTGCAGGGCATTGTCAAGGTACCACCCTTCATTTATATGCTAGTGCAGGGCATTGTCAAGGTACCACCCTTCATTCATATGCTAGTGCAGGGCATTGTCAAGGTACCACCCTTCATTCATATGCTAGTGCAGGGCATTGTCAAGGTACCACCCTTCATTCATATGCTGGTGCAGGGCATTGTCAAGGTACCACCCTTCATTCATATGCTAGTGCAGGGCATTGTCAAGGTACCTTCATTCATATGCTAGTGCAGGGCATTGTCAAGGTACCACCCTTCATTCATATGCTAGTGCAGGGCATTGTCAAGATACCTTCATTCATATGCTAGTGCAGGGCATTGTCAAGGTACCACCCTTCATTTATATGCTAGTGCAGGGCATTGTCAAGGTACCACCCTTCATTCATATGCTAGTGCAGGGCATTGTCAAGGTACCACCCTTCATTCATATGCTGGTGCAGGGCATTGTCAAGGTACCACCCTTCATTCATATGCTAGTGCAGGGCATTGTCAAGGTACCACCCTTCATTCATATGCTAGTGCAGGGCATTGTCAAGGTACCACCCTTCATTCATATGCTAGTGCAGGGCATTGTCAAGGTACCTTCATTCATATGCTAGTGCAGGGCATTGTCAAGGTACCACCCTTCATTCATATGCTAGTGCAGGGCATTGTCAGGGTACCACCCTTCATTCATATGCTAGTGCAGGGCATTGTCAAGGTACCACCCTTCATTCAGTTGCTAGTGCAGGGCATTGTCAAGGTACCTTCATTCATATGCTAGTGCAGGGCATTGTCAAGGTACCACCCTTCATTCATATGCTAGTGCATGGTATTGTCAAGGTACCACCCTTCATTCATATGCTAGTGCAGGGCATTGTCCAGGTACCACCCTTCATTCATATGCTAGTGCAGGGCATTGTCAAGGTACCACCCTTCATTCATATGCTGGTGCAGGGCATTGTCAAGGTACCACCCTTCATTCATATGCTAGTGCAGGGCATTGTCAAGGTACCACCCTTCATTCATATGCTAGTGCAGGGCATTGTCAAGGTACCACCCTTCATTCATATGCTAGTGCAGGGCATTGTCAAGGTACCGTCATTCATTAATATGCTAGTGCAGGGTATTGTCAAGGTACCACCCTTCATTCATATGCTAGTGCAGGGCATTGTCAAGGTACCGTCATTCATTAATATGCTAGTGCAGGGCATTGTCAAGGTACTACCCTTCATTCATATGCTAGTGCAGGGCATTGTCAAGGTACCACCCTTCATTCATATGCTAGTGCAGGGCATTGTCAAGGTACCTTCATTCATATGCTAGTGCAGGGCATTGTCAAGGTACCACCCTTCATTCATATGCTAGTGCAGGGCATTGTCAAGGTACCACCCTTCATTCATATGCTAGTGCAGGGCATTGTCAAGGTACCACCCTTCATTCATATGCTAGTGCAGGGCATTGTCAAGGTACCACCCTTCATTCATATGCTGGTGCAGGGCATTGTCAAGGTACCACCCTTCATTCATATGCTAGTGCAGGGCATTGTCAAGGTACCACCCTTCATTCATATGCTAGTGCAGGGCATTGTCAAGGTACCTTTATTCATATGCTAGTGCAGGGCATTGTCAAGGTACCACCCTTCATTCATATGCTAGTGCAGGGTATTGTCAAGGTACCACCCTTCATTCATATGCTAGTGCAGGGCATTGTCAAGGTACCACCCTTCATTCATATGCTAGTGCAGGGCATTGTCAAGGTACCGTCATTCATTAATATGCTAGTGCAGGGCATTGTCAAGGTACCTTCATTCATATGCTAGTGCAGGGCATTGTCAAGGTACCACCCTTCATTCATATGCTAGTGCAGGGCATTGTCAAGGTACCACCCTTCATTCATATGCTAGTGCAGGGCATTGTCAAGGTACCTTCATTCATATGCTAGTGCAAGGCATTGTCAAGGTACCACCCTTCTTTCATATGCTAGTGCAGGGCATTGTCAAGGTACCACCCTTCATTCATATGCTAGTGCAGGGCATTGTCAAGGTACCACCCTTCATTCATATGCTAGTGCAGGGCATTGTCAAGGTACCACCCTTCATTTATATGCTAGTGCATGGCATTGTCAAGGTACCACCCTTCATTCATATGCTAGTGCAGGGCATTGTCAAGGTTCCACCCTTCATTCATATGCTAGTGCAGGGCATTGTCAAGGTACCACCCTTCATTCATATGCTAGTGCAGGGCATTGTCAAGGTACCACCCTTCATTCATATGCTAGTGCAGGGCATTGTCAAGGTACCACCCTTCATTCATATGCTAGTGCAGGGCATTGTTAAGGTACCACCCTTCATTCATATGCTAGTGCAGGGCATTGTCAAGATACCTTCATTCATATGCTAGTGCAGGGCATTGTCAAGGTACCACCCTTCATTCATATGCTAGTGCAGGGCATTGTCAAGGTACCACCCTTCATTCATATGCTGGTGCAGGGCATTGTCAAGGTACCACCCTTCATTCATATGCTAGTGCAGGGCATTGTCAAGGTACCACCCTTCATTCATATGCTAGTGCAGGGCATTGTCAAGGTACCGTCATTCATTCATATGCTAGTGCAGGGCATTGTCAAGGTACCACCCTTCATTCATATGCTAGTGCAGGGCATTGTCAAGGTACCACCCTTCATTCACATGCTAGTGCAGGGCATTGTCAAGGTACCACCCTTCATTCATATGCTAGTGCAGGGCATTGTCAAGGTACCACCCTTCATTCATATGCTAGTGCAGGGCATTGTCAAGGTACCACCCTTCATTCATATGCTAGTGCAGGGCATTGTCAAGGTACCACCCTTCATTCATATGCTAGTGCAGGGCATTGTCAAGGTACCACCCTTCATTCATATGCTAGTGCAGGGCATTGTCAAGGTACCACCCTTCATTCATATGCTAGTGCAGGGCATTGCCAAGATACCTTCATTCATATGCTAGTGCATGGCATTGTCAAGGTACCACCCTTCATTCAGTTGCTAGTGCAGGGCATTGTCAGGGTACCACCCTTCATTCACATGCTGGTGCAGTGCAGGGCATTGTCAAGGTACCACCCTTCATTCAGTTGCTAGTGCAGGGCATTGTCAGGGTACCACCCTTCATTCATATGCTAGTGCAGGGCATTGTCAAGGTACCACCCTTCATTCATATGCTAGTGCATGGCATTGTCAGGGTACCACCCTTCATTCATATGCTAGTGCAGGGCATTGTCAAGGTACCACCCTTCATTCATATGCTAGTGCAGGGCATTGTCAAGGTACCACCCTTCATTCATATGCTAGTGCAGGGCATTGTCAAGGTACCACCCTTCATTCATATGCTAGTGCAGGGCATTGTCAAGGTACCACCCTTCATTCAGTTGCTAGTGCAGGGCATTGTCAAGGTACCTTCATTCATATGCTAGTGCAGGGCATTGTCAAGGTACCACCCTTCATTCATATGCTAGTGCATGGTATTGTCAAGGTACCACCCTTCATTCATATGCTAGTGCAGGGCATTGTCCAGGTACCACCCTTCATTCATATGCTAGTGCAGGGCATTGTCAAGGTACCACCCTTCATTCATATGCTAGTGCAGGGCATTGTCAAGGTACCACCCTTCATTCATATGCTAGTGCAGGGCATTGTCAAGGTACCACCCTTCATTCATATGCTAGTGCATGGCATTGTCAAGGTACCACCCTTTATTCATATGCTAGTGCAGGGCATTGTCAAGATACCTTCATTCATATGCTAGTGCAGGGCATTGTCAAGGTACCACCCTTCATTGATATTATGCTGGCCAACTCAAACCAAAGATTAGATCTTGCAGACAGTCTTCTTATTGTATGTTGTAAACTTTTTCACATGCATACTTTAACTGACGTCATAAAAGAAAATCCATAACTTCATATGTTAAAATAAAAATAAAATTTACTCTTTTCATAAGGCAAGCTATACCTACGTAAGTTTATTTCTTGCCAATATTCATAAGAAGAGACGAAAATTCCGAAATAAAACATTTGGAATATAATGTTTGATTTGCATTGATTTGCAGCTGCTATTATACATTCCTAACGAGCAATAGTATCATACTTATTAAGTACCTACGATTTCATATTTACGTATGCATCATTATGTTTTTGTTTTTTAATTTTTCGAGGCCTTCTTAGAACGGTATGTGTCAATTATTCTAGGGTAAAGTGGCAATGTTACTTACGCTCCGATGGCCAGGATCCCTCTCGATCATCGTGTGCTTTTGTCTTGTCGTGTGATTCAACTGGCTGGAGCAATGCTATTAGATAACGAAAACTCGATATTATTAGGAGACAGAATAACGTCTAGTTTATATGAAAGCAAGTTAGACAAGAAAAATATCAAAATGTGTAAGTTTTCCCGCGTTTCCCATCTGAGCCTATAGGTCTGTTCGTTTTGCTTACTGCAGTTGCAGTAGCAGCAGCTTACAGTAGGCCCTGGTAACTTTTGCAGTAGCTTGCTGTACCAACACAAAACGAACGCATTTGCAGCAGGATGGCAGGCTGGCCTTTTCCTATTGGTTGGGAGGTTTGTGAATTTGGCGGGAAGAATGTAAAAATAAGTGAGGTTATGTTCTGCATTTATAGAATTCTTGTCTAATCCCAAAGCATTTTTATATAAATATGTATCATTTCATAACATATAACTAAACTAAACTCTGAAACAAATACTCATTTCCCTCCTCCTTAGGCGTTTTTTCACTATCCATCCATAAGAAACACATTTTACATTTCAAACATGGGCCATTTTGCCGCCTACTGCAAACTTACTGCATTTACATCACCTCCCTACCCAGCTGTAAGAGCAGTCACTGCGCAGCTACTGTCAGTGTCAAATCGAACACAATCGCAGTGACGGAACAGCAAGTTGGATGCAAAACGAACGGATTTGCAGTGAGCAGTAAAGTGCAGTAAGCAAAACGAACAGACCTTATGTTAAAATCTCCAACTTCAAACACATTTAATTTAAAATTTATGTCGTAGACAATATCCCAGAAAAAACACTCCGTGTAAAAATACCAGCCAAGTCTCTTTAACTATAAAAAAAATAGAATAAATCTAAAAATTCAGCACTGAAAAGGAGTGATATCAAAAAAGGAGCCAAGTCAACGAATTTTCCAAATTTTAATCGTACCATTGAAATAAAAATATCAACCCCCGAGAAATACTTAAAAAAAGGACTTGGCGCATCGTTTTTTTAAAGACACTTTTCTATCCTAAAAGTATAGGAAGAACTCTACAAGTATATTTTCCTGAGTATATCACATTCATTATCGACGAATCATACTACGTTTTAATATAACTAGTACTCTTACCTACTGGCAGTTTTGGTATTTTGTCAATATTCAGAGGAAATAAACGGATAAACGAATAACGAATAAACGGAAGCGGCCTAGTCTATTCGTTATTGCCACTATTTCTAGGGTCATATTAATCAATCATACTTCTCAATATCGTGACTGAGGGAAATAGCGAAAGCGCTCATTACAAGAAGGCCGTCAATGAGATTTGTATAAGTGACTAGTGCACTGAGCCATGCTGCTCAAATAATTACTGACTAGATTTTTATCTAAAGTAATACGTTATGTAATTTATGAATTTTTTTGGTATAAAATGTTAATTAATAGCAATTAATTACACGGCGAGAAGGTTCAAAGTATAATGCTGTAGTAGGTATGTTGTTGTACCCACAAAACTATAGGTACCTACCAATCACAAACACAACTGTTCTGTATTTATTGCTTGTAAGACAATGCTATGTTTCTTTGCGTACTTATATTTAAATTTAAAATATTTTACAGAATGTTCAATATTTAATTTGAAAGTTTTGTCCCAATTTTTCTAGGCATTTCTGAACTACGTAGTATGTGAGTGGCATAAGCTTAAGAATAGAAAAATGTCTTTAAAAAAACGATGCGCCAAGTCCTTTTTTTAAGTATTTCTCGGGGGTTGATATTTTTATTTCAATGGTACGATTAAAATTTGGAAAATTCGTTGACTTGGCTCCTTTTTTGATATCACTCCTTTTCAGTGCTGAATTTTTAGATTTCTTCTATTTTTTTTATAGTTAAAGAGACTTGGCTGGTATTTTTACACGGAGTGTTTTTTCTGGGATATCACTTCTTTTGTTAGTTTATTCATACAGCTTGTAGCACATGTCCGAGCAGGGACTAATTTCTTTAAAAAAATACGCCTCAACCGATTTGGTTACTATGAAAAGTTGCGTTTGGTATAAGATGAAAATGATTATCCAAGAAGAATAGCTTAAGTTTCGTTATAATCGATCCAGCCGTTTTCGATACATGACGTCACTTCCGGTTTTGAAATAGCGGCCGAATTCCGGTATAGGTAATAAGAAAACAATCTAGTTTTATCTAGTTGATACCTTCATGAACGACCATCTGAATTCCTAATCCCTATATTTCCGTAAAATCGGTCATGCCGTTTGTAATATATGACGTCACTTCCGGTTTCATTTAGTGGTTCCTGCCGCCATTTCCGGTACCATTAATTTATTTATTCATTTTTCACAATTGATTTTTCAAATAAATAGCAGAATGAATACGCAGGAGCTAGTTCAGTTGCAATCGGTACAGGCGTTTTAGATATATGACGTCACTTCCGGTTTCAGGAATGGCGGCCGAGAACACTGCTACCTTGAATATATAAATTGTATTGTCTATGTTACAATGTAAGTTAATTATGTACGTATTTTAAGTATAATTTGTTGAAATAAGTTAAATATTGCGTATTTATGACGTCACTTCCGGTTTAGAAAATAAGAAAATAATATTTTTTTTATTGATACTTCATATAGATGACCATCTAAATCGAATGGCGCTAATTTCGTTCTAATCGGTCCAGACGTTTTTGAGTTATGACGTCACTTCCGGTTTCAAAATGGCGGCTTCCGGTTGGTTTTATAAAATAGCACCTCAGACGCCAAAAGTGCACATGTGGTAAAAATTTCAGGTCGATCGGTTCAGCCGTTTAGGCTGTGGCTGTATAGTATACTATAGTATATAGTATATATAGTATATAAAACTATAGACTTGAATCAACGCGTGCTCGCGTTGATGAGCGAGCACGAATACGCGCAACACCTCGAACCGAAATTCTGTCTATCGAAAATGTCATTAAAAGCCAATCATTCTAGAATTTCGTCACAGACTTGTATAAAAATCTCAAAAAATTCCTAAAATATTGGTTCAAATAACCATGCAAAGCTTTAAGTTGATAGATTGAACCTTCATGATTGAACGGTTCCGTGTGAATTTTCAAAAATCCCAGGATCTCCTTCAAAAAATATACCTGGGGCCACTCATATGATATAAGTGTGTCTACACAATATCAGATCGACTGTTGAACGGTCATTATCAGATTCATTATGCGTTTGAAAGTTTCTGCTCTAACTACCTTGCCTTGAACTGAAGAGTCGAAGTCGCCGTGAATTTGACAGCCAACACGCAAATAGTCCGTAAAATGTCAATAACGTTTGGATTTAAACACAGATTAGTATGAAAATTGTCAAAAATGCAGATAATGTTGGTCCCAACCATCATGCGAAGTTATAAGTTGATCGTTCAATCGGTTCTAGTTTAAATTTCAAAAAACACAGAAAAGATGAGTTTAAATTTTAACCAATGGGAGGATTTGGCTGAAACTTTTTATGATTGGGTACAATGTTGGTTGAAATGACTATGCTAAATTTCAAATTGATGGGATCTACCAATCTAAAGATTTTTTTTTTTTAAATTTGAACCAATCAGGGGATTTCAAAAAAAATTAGGGTCAGAAAATCTCATATTTGGTCTGGACATGTGTGCAAAATTTCAGTTCGATCGAATAAACGGTGCGATCTGTAAACGAGCAGACGACAGACAAAAAAACAACAAAAAAAAACAAAAAAAAACAAAAAAAAAACAGAGGTCGGTGCCAAAAGAGCCAAAAGGAGACGCTCGCTTCGCTCGCTCAAAAATGATTTTCAAAGATATCTATCGGAGATGCCTTAATGAAGGATCATTCTTTTAAATCTAGACTTGAAAAACCTCATCTCTGGTTTTGTAAAACTGAAACAGAATAGTCACTCAATCCGTCATGTATGTTCATCAAACACAAATAGGTAAACTATAATTGCTGACTTGCAGATTATGACTCGCACAAAAACAAATGGGTAGATAAATGAATCAAACATTTTGATATTGATACAAGAATTTGATCAGTGGCTTGATCCTTGCAACTACATTATTTTCCGTGTCGACTCCGGGTTCGATTATTGGTTCTGTCCCGGCATACACTGGTAGAGACTTATGTTAGCACTAAACTCATTGAATATTATATCCGTACTAAAATGTAGCTGGCTATGAGGGGTTGATCACGAATACTTGCTTGTTGCGTTGCAGAGTATGAAGTTGGCGCACGAGAACCTCGAGCCGGCTCGCATCTTCATGTCAGAAGGCGAGCTCTTAGACGCCAACATCAACCGAAGTCCGTCGTCGTATGACAGCAACCCTGCCAGTGAGCGAGCGAAGTAAGTACCCCCCCCCCCATCCCATCCCTTGCAGCGAGAACATGACCCCCATTCCCTACCACCCCCTCATCGTCGTGTTTTGTTTGTTTTGTTTTAACATTTTATTTATTATAAACAGGTTAATACATATAGTCAGACTAGGCCACATAGCCATGACTGGCTAGCCTGTGGCAATACATAATTCAATAAACCATAATAAATCATAAAGAAATACAATATCAATATTGCAGACATAATTAATTAATTCAATAAACAATACAAATTCATAAGAAATACAGGATTATATTACAAAGTATTTACCAAACGTAATTGAGTTGTATAGGAAAAATAACATTAATAATAATACTCATCTGAATCATAATAATAATAATAATAATAATAATAATAATAATAACATATTCAATTAATGATCTCTATTTATCAACCAATCTTTGATTTCCTTTTTAATAATAACATATTTATCTAACTGTTTCAAAACAGGGGGAATGATATTAAAAATAGTAGGGATTGTATATTGAAGCCGCCTTTTGCCATGTTTATTTGTGTAACCTGGCACCTTCAGTGTTCCCTTTTCCTTTGCTCTCGTATTTACTTCATGATCGTATAATATTTTATATTCATCGTCAAAGTAATACCGTATAATTAATTTATACAAGAAAATATCAAAAATGTTAAGGAAATTCAAATATGCAAAAAAACTATCATTTTTATAATTAAATTTAATCTTCACATAATTTGGCGTTATAATATTAATAATTCTTTTCTGAACCATAAAAATCCTCTGTAAATGCACATCAGAAGCATTACCCCATGCCAATACCCCATACGTCATAATTGACTCAACCAGCGCATAATACACTATTTTTATTAATCGCAATGACAAAATATCGTTTAAATTATATAATCTATATGCACATATACGCAATTTATTACAAAGAACATTAATATGAGGGCGCCAAGTAAAATGTCTATCAATAGTCAAACCCAAATAAACATGAGTTTCAGCGGTCTCAATTTTAGTCACACAAAGACAACTACCTTCCAACGTATTATTATGTATACAACTATTGGAATGAAAAGTAATGTCAATCATAGAATTCTTTTCTGTATTAAAAGGAGAACATATATGTAATATTTTTGTTTTGCTAGAATTAATCACCAGACCACTATCATGAGTCCAACAAATTAATTTATTGAAGTTGATCTGAAGTTCCATTTCTGCAATTTCTAAACTTTTATTAGCTACTAAAAGAACGGTATCATCTGCAAACATAAATATCTTTGTGTCATGTAGTAATTTAAATACATAATTTACATAGATTATATACAAAATAGGGCCAAGGTTAGACCCTTGAGGGACTCCCAGTAACACGTCTTTATAATAACTAAAAGAATTTGACACCTTGACTACAATCTTTCGATTATTTAAATAATTCTTAAACCAATTCAATAATGGTCCCCTTATCCCAATATTCTCCAAAATTTGTATTAACTTTTTGTGATTAATGGTATCAAATGCCTTCGAAAAATCAATGAACAACGCAATTATATTGAAATTTTTGTCAAGATTCAAATTAATATATTCGGAAAATAATATCAATAGGTCAGTTGTACTTTTTCCTTTTTGAAAACCAAATTGCATATTATCAATTATATCAAACTTTTTAAGGTAATCCGTTAGCTTTTGGACTAAAATTTTCTCCATTATTTTCTCAACTGTTGGCAACAATGATATTGGCCTGTAATTTGTTAACAATAAATGATCTCCTTTCTTAAATATTGGTCTAACTACTGACAATTTCATTGCATCAGGCACTACACCGGTCTTTAATGATAAGTTTATGAGATGAGTTAACACAGGACTAATTTCAGTACACAAATATTTAATATCAATTGCTCGAATACTATGAATCCCAGGTTGCTTATTTACATTCATTTCTCTTATTATCTTTTCAATTTCAAATCTGTGAATTGCTGGAATATACAATGACTGTGTTGCCTCATCACAATATACACTTTTACTAGAGACAATATTACACTTGTGGCTTATATTCTCAATATCACTTATAAATGAATCAACAAATAAATTGGCAATTTTATCAACTGTATGTCCCTTACCTAAATATCTAGTGATAACATCATCCACAGAACTCTTCTTACTTTTCCCAGAAATAATATTAATTGTTTTCCACATATCTCTCATATTCATTTTTGCACCCTCTATCTCTTTCTTATAATAAGCAATCTTTGCAGACTTTATTTTCTTTGTAACTTCATTTCTAAATTTTTTGTACTCATTCATGTTTATGCATCTCATAGAATTCTCACAATTTTTCCATTTTTTGAATAATTTATCCCTTTTGTTTACATCCATCAACAAATCTTTAGTCATCCAATTTTTACGCAACATATTTTTACAATTCAATTTTTTTGTGTAAGTAGCCTTATCATAACAGTGCTTAAAAGTGTCTACTATTTTAGCATAGAGTTCAACACAATCATTACTCTCCAACAATGTTGACCAATTTACTTCCTTAAACAATTGTTTCAATTTATCTTCGCAAATGAATTCTCTGATTGCATCTTGATTTTTGTCTACATTAACAATTACTTCCATATAAATATCAACCAACACCATGTAATGATCAGTAATTTTTGTAGTAAAAATAGCTGACTTTACTTGTTGATTCTTTATCCTAGCATACACATGATCAATACAACTAACACACAGTTTATCCAAAACAAATTCTTCCCTTGTAACCCCAATGATGCATTTACGCAATCCCCTTGTTGACATAACATTTTCATATGATTGAATACTACCATCATCCTCATTTAGTATATTCATATTTACATCTCCAACATACAAGATATCATTGCCCTCATTTTCCTGGAAATAATCATCCAACTCAACGACATAACTAGTTCTACTTTTATCTGGTGGCCTATAAACCGCTAATAACGTAATTTATTACGTTAAATACGTAATAACGTTACGTTATTTATTACGTTGTTCCTGCACAACATTATCACAACTCCCCGGCACCTGTCCTGCGTCCTGCACGCAGAGGGTGGACGATGCCACTTGTCTTGTGACCTCCCCGGCACCTGTCCTGCGTCCTGCACGCAGAGGGTGGACGATGCCACGTGTCTCGCGACCTCCCCGGCACCTGTCCTGCGTCCTGTCGTCACCGTTCAATCTCAGTTTCCGAGCGCTTTATTGAATCTGCATGAACGCTTTGTTAGCTCCGATGTTTGACATCGCCTCGAGCGCGTCAATCGGAACAAATCAAACTGACACCCCTCCCCCCCCCCCCTACTCATCCTCCTTTATCATTCCATGCGAATTCTATCTCTTTCATATCTCTTCTCGACATTTTGCCGAGAGACTTTTCATTTTTCCAACTGTTGCATTCAATATAAAACCTGCGCGTTTATTTACACAAAATGTAATTGTTTCAGTATAATTATCCCTCGAGGGAGGAAGGATTGAAAGTGTAGGTACATAATTCAGCAATGAAATATAAGTTAAACATAATATTTTTTAGATTTCCCTGGCGAATTAATTAATTTGTTTGTTAATTCATAGAGATATATTACAGAGAGGGGTAACTACTGGTTAATGCTTGACTAATTTTGAAAGATCCTTTTTCTCCATATTGGAGATATTTAATAATTCACTGCCACTGAAATGGAAAATTAATTCGGAAGGCAGTGAAAAAATTACTTTGAGCTGTCAAATTTTAAACTTACTAGAAACACGTTTTTAACTTGAATCAGAAGACTATTTCAATATTATATCTTGTTTTTACTGTACATTTATTTGTTCTGTGTTGTTTGTTACTGTGAAGTATGCACTGAAGGTTAGTACAAAGTATCATTCAAGTCTCTTGCCAACAACATTACAATCGAGGGGGGTGCCATTTTTAAAGTAATTTTTGAAATAATCTCCAAGATGGTGGCTGAGCATGCTCTGATCTACCCTGACAATGTACATCGCATCATACCAAGGCTGGCTATCTACTTGCCCCTCTCTGTAAGTATATGAATCTCTATGGTTAATTAATGAGCGATTTAACGATATTCAACTCGTGGTGCGCATGCTTCTGGCTGCAGACTTTCAACCACGATAGCAGGGCTGATCAAATAGGGAAGTTTCGTGAAATTTTATTGCAGTAAATTTGTAAATATCATCATAAGTTATAATGATGAACACACATTACCCTCGAGAAATGTACAATTTTCATTCATAAAAATCAATTTGAAATGGCACGAAATATTTTGGCGGGAAAAACGGCATGTTACTAAAATCGGGATAGTGATGTCATTTCCAAGTCCACAACAATGTGTCACCATGGTGATACACTTTGTTACCATGGCAATTGAAGGATTGTGATGTCATGTCAATTTATTCTGTTTTAAATTTAGAAGAAATGTATCAAACTTTGTAACTGAATTTCTCGAAAACTATTCGTCGCACAACAAAAATAACACTATATCTGTGTTCAGCAACATCTCAACTATAATAAAATAACTATTATTCTGACATCTAAGTTACAGGAAACTTCCCTATTTTAAAATCAGTTTAGTTGTGTGTCAAATTTTTGACACGTGTTATTTAGTGCAATTCGAATTCAATATGATCTTGACGATACTGTTATTCCTTTTAAACACTTCACTTGATTGTAATATAATACACATTATACATTTAAGTAAAACCGATCTCTTGGGAAGTACACTATAAAGTATATTAAAGTATAGCACTAAAAACTATGCAAACTATGCCAACGAAGACAGAAACACCCTCGAAACATATTGTGCAGTTGAATTATATTGAATTCTATATTATAATATAACATGTTTATATGAAGCAAATGCGCGTGTTGCGATTAACCGGAGAAGCAAAACACAAAAACAAATTATAATATTGCTACAATAATAATAGTAATACATAAGGAAGTAATACAATGTGTACAATATTAATGTCAATAAAAAAAATTAAAAAATAAATACCCTATAATAAATTCACGACAGAATATAATAACAGCGATTCATTTGTATAAATTAAACACTTATGGACCATTACAAAGGGTCAATAATTTCCCGTCAACCTGCAAGCAAAAAAACCTGTCAACTTCAAGCCAAGACATTGAAAGAAATACACAATTTAACTTTGTCCTCAACGTCGTCTTCGTATTCTACTTCTTACCCTTACTAACATTAATTCCCCATTGTTTGCTTTTTCCAACATCTCTTTTAATATATTTCGGTTATAAACAGAGATTCATTATACTAGAATTTGCCACAACTAACAGCTCTCTCTTCAACCTTCAAACAAGTACTAATAATTCGAGCCAAGGCGAGCGAACGACTTCAGACCAGTGAAAAACAAATTTTAAATAAATTGCTTTTTAAAGAATGTCTCACCAATATTTAAGATATTAAATACTAGAGTAACGAAATCTACACGTTTAGGAACTTCCAGCGCTGAATTCGATTCAGTTATGAATATCAGAACTTTCGTTTTCAACCTGAGCAGGAAGTTCTTTCATACAGTTTGAGTTAATCTCGAACTAAATAATAAAGTAGCTATTATTTACCGACACGTAAATATATCGAACATCATATACGTCCCCTGCGAGTCGTCGTGTACGAAGCGCCGAGTATAAAAAATGGAAGTGGATTTTATGAATCTTTCTCTCTGGCACAACCCCTGATTTGATTTGATATTACTTGATTTGAAATTGATATGATTTGATCGGTGGAACATAAAACCCTCTCCCTATCAAACGGAGCTACATTAGCTATACAATTTGTTGAAACATCTGAATTTTTTTATTCATTATAATCAAATCT
Organism: Leuctra nigra; assembly: GCA_934045905.1. Taxonomy (NCBI): domain Eukaryota; kingdom Metazoa; phylum Arthropoda; class Insecta; order Plecoptera; family Leuctridae; genus Leuctra; species Leuctra nigra. The sequence continues at coordinate 29,877,551 of OW203761.1, read as the reverse complement.
CAATACATTCTACCAGAATAGAAATTCAGTTTACTGATTACGTTAGATGGGGAAATATTTTACGTTTCCATTTAAGTTTCCAAAGCATCTAGAAACCGTAATTATTTAGACGTTTAAAGTCAAGCACAAGCACAAGTTTTGCAGCAAGAGCTTTCTTATTATATTCTCCGCCATAAACTTGTCTTTTCAACTGAACTAATGTTGAATGCTTGAAAAGTTTCTTCGATATAATTTCAAAGGTGTCTTCCAGCTACTCATTGGCACGTAAAGCACTGTGAAAGTATTGCAGGAGTCCAGCGTCATTCCTTCGCTCGCTCGAAGACAGAGTGACAAGATGTTCCACGAGAGATAAGAGTTCTAACTCTAAGAGTTTAGTAAGCCGTGTCTTGAGAAGAGAAACTCGAAGGAGTTTTTGCCAACAACTTAACGAGATTTGTCTAAAAGGAGCATTGACGACATTGGCAAATCAAGGAAAGGAAAGGAATACAACATGGATCAGAAATTTAATTTTTCAATGGTAATGATGTTCTGCTGGGAACGTCTTTTACCGATATTATGAAATTGAAATTGAATTCGAAATGAGATAACAGAGCATGCACGAACAATAATATTTATAGACATTTCCTAATACACATCTCGCATCCAACAAGTGCCTGGGGGTTCATTAGTTGTGGGGGGGGGGGGGGGGGGGCTCTCTTTATTATGCATTATTTAGGAAATTCATATGTTTGAGGTCCTTGGGGCATGAAGAGTACAATTACCAGAAACTGGTTCTGAGATATCCCGGGTTCAAGTTGTTTACATTTAAAACCACACTTGAAATGCAAAATCAATATTTGAATGCATTGGAATATTATAGCTAAGTGTAGCGGGTTGCGGAGTGGCATAAACAGGAGATATCGATTTGTGTCTTTCATGCTGCCGGTTCCTTATTTGATCCATGAAATATAGTATGACAACAATAAAATATAGATGACATGGAGGAGAAAGAATAAATGTCTTGGAAGAATGACACCTTGATTGATATCTGAGAGGTGCCAAAAATACCTAATTTAATCTTCATGTAATGACCCTTGATTAACTTGGAAGTATCTAGTAGGTACGTATCTATGACGTGCTGTTTTGTTGCAGATACCGCCACAACGTAGACAAGACCATGACGCAACTACGCTTCGTGTCAACTGACAACCGACCTCTCGGTGTGATCAGCTGGTTCGCCGTGCATCCCACCAGCATGAACAACACGAACACTCTGATCAGTAGCGACAACATGGGCTACGCCTCCATCTTGTTCGAGTCCAGGATGAATCCAGACGACATGCCAGGCAAGGTGAGTCTGTCTTCGTGCAACCTCGTGCGTTTCCGTGCCAGGCAAGGTGAGTCTTCGTGCAACGTCGTGCGTTTCCGTGCCAGGCGAGGTGAGTCTTCGTGCAACGTCGTGCGTTTCCGTGTCAGGCAAGGTGACGGAGTCTTCGTGCAACGTCGTGCGTTTCCGTGCCAGGCAAGGTGAGTCTTCGTGCAACGTCGTGCGTTTCCGTGCCAGGCAAGGTGAGTGAGTCTTCGTGCAACGTCGTGCGTTTCCGTGCCAGGCAAGGTGAGTGAGTCTTCGTGCAACGTCGTGCGTTTCCGTGCCAGGCAAGGTGAGTCTTCGTGCAACGTCGTGCGTTTCCGTCGACAAAGAGACGACATGCCAGGCAAGGTGAGTGAGTCTTCGTGCAACGTCGTGCGTTTCCGTGCCAGGCAAGGTGAGTCTTCGTGCAACGTCGTGCGTTTCCGTGCCAGGCAAGGTGAGTCTTCGTGCAACGTCGTGCGTTTCCGTGCCAGGCAAGGTGAGTGAGTCTTCGTGCAACGTCGTGCGTTTCCGTGCCAGGCGAGGTGAGTCTTCGTGCAACGTCGTGCGTTTCCGTGCCAGGTGAGGTGAGTCTTCGTGCAACGTCGTGCGTTTCCGTGCCAGGCAAGGTGAGTCTTCGTGCAACGTCGTGCGTTTCCGTCGACAAAGAGACGACATGCCAGGCAAGGTGAGTGAGTCTTCGTGCAACGTCGTGCGTTTCCGTGCCAGGCAAGGTGAGTCTTCGTGCAACGTCGTGCGTTTCCGTGCCAGGCAAGGTGAGTGAGTCTTCGTGCAACGTCGTGCGTTTCCGTGCCAGGCGAGGTGAGTGAGTCTTCGTGCAACGTCGTGCGTTTCCGTGCCAGGCGAGGTGAGTCTTCGTGCAACCTCGTGCGTTTCCGTGCCAGGCGAGGTGAGTCTTCGTGCAACGTCGTGCGTTTCCGTCGACAAAGAGACGACATGCCAGGCAAGGTGAGTGAGTCTTCGTGCAACGTCGTGCGTTTCCGTGCCAGGCAAGGTGAGTCTTCGTGCAACGTCGTGCGTTTCCGTGCCAGGCAAGGTGAGTGAGTCTTCGTGCAACGTCGTGCGTTTCCGTGCCAGGCGAGGTGAGTCTTCGTGCAACGTCGTGCGTTTCCGTGCCAGGTGAGGTGAGTCTTCGTGCAACGTCGTGCGTTTCCGTGCCAGGCAAGGTGAGTCTTCGTGCAACGTCGTGCGTTTCCGTCGACAAAGAGACGACATGCCAGGCAAGGTGAGTCTTCGTGCAACGTCGTGCGTTTCCGTGCCAGGCAAGGTGAGTCTTCGTGCAACGTCGTGCGTTTCCGTGCCAGGCAATGTGAGTCTTCGTGCAACCTCGTGCGTTTCCGTGCCAGGTAAGGTGAGTCTTCGTGCAACGTCGTGCGTTTCCGTCGACAAAGAGACGACATGCCAGGCAAGGTGAGTCTTCGTGCAACGTCGTGCGTTTCCGTGCCAGGCAAGGTGAGTCTTCGTGCAACGTCGTGCGTTTCCGTGCCAGGCAAGGTGAGTCTTCGTGCAACGTCGTGCGTTTCCGTGCCAGGCAAGGTGAGTCTTCGTGCAACCTCGTGCGTTTCCGTGCCAGGCAAGGTGAGTCTTCGTGCAACCTCGTGCGTTTCCGTGCCAGGCAAGGTGAGTCTTCGTGCAACCTCGTGCGTTTCCTGTCAGGCAAGGTGAGTCTTCGTGCAACGTCGTGCGTTTCCGTGCCAGGCAAGGTGAGTCTTCGTGCAACGTCGTGCGTTTCCGTGCCAGGCAAGGTGAGTCTTCGTGCAACGTCGTGCGTTTCCGTGCCAGGCGAGGTGAGTCTTTGTGCAACCTCGTGCGTTTCCGTGCCAGGCAAGGTGAGTCTTCGTGCAACGTCGTGCGTTTCCGTCGACAAAGAGACGACATGCCAGGCAAGGTGAGTCTTCGTGCAACGTCGTGCGTTTCCGTGCCAGGCAAGGTGAGTGAGTCTTCGTGCAACGTCGTGCGTTTCCGTGTCAGGCAAGGTGAGTCTTCGTGCAACGTCGTGCGTTTCCGTGCCAGGCAAGGTGAGTCTTCGTGCAACGTCGTGCGTTTCCGTCGACAAAGAGACGACTTTTGCATGAAAATAAAATTTGAGATGAAGATGGCACTGTATGCATCAAATCAAGCTCTATCGTTCAAAAAATTGTCATTTGAACAAAACATTTTAAATTTCGCCATAAGGACTGCTTAAAAGCACAACCGTTTTTCGCGATTATCTCAGAATATACAAAAGTGCATTACTTGCGTTTTGATCCTAAGCCTCTCAATTGCTGGGCCCAGCCTAAGTTTTGGTTCACCTCTCCTCACGAAAATGTCTGAATAATCATCACTGCGAGCACTGCAAGTCGAGGATAACAGTCATATACAAGTATTAAGTTCTGTCTCACAAGATTGTACCAGAGCCTGTTGCACCGTGTTTGTATACAGGTGTGTAATGAGATTGTATAGGTACTTATTATGCATTTCTAGCGTCGCCAACCATTGACACACGCTTTTATAAAGCGAAAATATTCTTGTCGCGAACACTTTTCTCTGAATTAAGTTCAACATTACCCATTTATATCTCTACCGGAATGAGATGTCAGGAACACACCCTGGAACTAAGTTAACTTTTGCGCGTACGTGTAAAGCTAACGGAAAGGATGTTAATCGGAATGTCGATTTTCATATAGATATTTAGTTTTTCGTCTAGTACTGAGACTGGAAAATGCATGAAATTGTCAAAAAAACGCATAACAGTTTGGTCCCAATGGCCATGCATAAACTTCGTGTTCTAGCTTGAACTTCATGAGCAAGTAGGTATTGCGGGTTCAAGTGCTTTCCCATAAGACCAAAAAAGAGATAAAAATGCTTTTAAAAAAGGTCTGAGATAGGTATAAAGTATTCACTTTTAAAATTCTATGTTCAAAGGAGGAAATCTCCTTATTTCTGGAGTAGGTATATTACGTGAAACGTAATATCAATACAAATAATAAAAAAGGTAATAAAACGTGTTATTATATACCTAAGAAAGGGAAGCTTCAGTATAAAGATTTCTAAATGTAATTTTTAGTTCTTCCCACGCAACCACTCAGTCCGCCTCTGCACTCAACAGATATATATGTTCTTTCGACGCTTAAAATTTTTATGATTCGAAGCATATTGTTGAGAAAAGTCCCCGAACCCAACGACTTTCTTATGGCCAATTTAGACTAGAAATTTTTGGCTGACCAACTTGGTTCTTCACTGTGCTGAGTAACTTAGCTATGCGAGTGAAGTCTAAGCTACCGCCGGAGAGTTGTAACAATATAATTAAAACAAGAAAACATTGGCGCATACTCCGGGGAGCGTATTTACGTAGGCTAACTGAATTCGAGACACTGGTCTCGAATTCGTATAGACTTCGTAGTCGCTTTTTGCAACTCCGTAGCCTTACTGATTTCGAGACCTATGCAAGTCTCGAATTCGTATAGACTTCCGAGTGAGGTTTTCCAACTCCGTAGCCTAACTGATTTCGAGACTTGCACTTGTCTTCAACTCGCACGCTTGATATGAAATATGGGATACTTCAAATTTAAATGTCGAATTCACGCGTACTACTAATTATTTTATTTCTATTAACTAATAGCAACACATAGTTCATTAATATGCTATTATATCTATGTAAGCAAAAAAAATATCGTTCTACGCTAGTGACCACGAGCAAAAAGGGTTAGGTTACCATATCCTTATCCATTAATAATCTCTTAATAATTACATAATTACATAATATATATATATGAATTTTAAATACAAATATAATATAGACACGGAAGATTTTTTAGAAGATATAAAATAATTTTGAAATAATTTTGCAGAAGGGAAATACTCAGTAAGAAGATAGGTTAAAATATTTTGAATTTCAATGTGTTTATTTTTTGTTTGGAAAATACAAGGCATATATATAATTAATAGCAGTCCACGTAATATTCTCATGGCAACAGAATACGTTTGCTCCTTAAAAAAATACTAATTGTCACTTTCACTCAACATTCAACATTAATTAACTGATTTAAGAATTTCAATAGTAAAGTAACACACATTGAATAGATTTACTGATATAAAATCATTTACGTATCTACACGAGAATTTACTATGTAATGTAACCGTCAATAAAAATCTATAAATATTTTTAAGTTCAGAAAATTTAATTCTGAGCGTGATTCTATAAGATTCATTTTTAATGATTATATTTTGTTTAGATTTACTCGAGCCTGTAGAGATGTACACTAGGCCAAACAAAACTTGAACGTTGACCAAATTTGAATGACTGCTGGTCATGTCACATAACCAATCAAAGCTTGTTATTATCATTGAAATGTGAGGTCACCTACTAGAGTGAGACAATGAGATCGCTTAGACTGACTTCTGATGGTGCGATCTTACATTTATCAGCCTATCAGATTTATTGAACGTTCAAGTTTTGTTTGGCCAAGTGTACATATGTTCACTATCGAAATCAAGTTTAATAATTTCGGTCGTACTATTGACACCAAGCAAAATCTTAGTTAAATCAATATCACTTGACACGAGGATTTATAACGGCATGCAAACACCTTTGACAACCAGACATACCCGATCAGCTGATCGAGACACGGAAGAACGAAGGCAGCCGAAAGCAGCCGAGAACCGACGAAGTTCGTCTCGAATTCAGTTAGGCTACGGAGTTGCAAAATGCGACTACGAAGTCTATACGATTTCGAGACCTGTGTCTCGAATTCAGTTAGCCTTCGTAAATACGCCTCCGGCGATGCCCGGGTGCGCAGCACCCACACAAAATAGACCGTATTAAAAATTATCAATGTGGCTCTGCTTTTTAACAAAAATCATATGCAGCTTGAATTCAAGACATCTCTTCAACCTTTCTGTCATATTTTTGTTGAAGACTTGAAATACTTTTTAACTAATCAGTATCCCATATTTTGACTTTGCCGTATTTTTATTTTGATATTCCAAAAAATGCGCCAAGAAAATAAAAATAGTTCTCCTTAATTTACAAGAAAGAAAACAATGTCATGACTCATGACTCATGGATCTCGGGGTTACCCAATGTAATCGTTCAGAACATTAATTAACAGAAAGGGTCTACCTTATTTCATCAATTCACATCACTGTTTGAAGGTTAGGTTTCCGAATAAAATATGCCAAATATGCTAAACTGCACAACCAATCGATCTGAAATTTTGCACACTTACTAACGTTATCTACGCGTCTCTGCCATCGTTTTTGAACGGGATCCTGTGATTAAAAAAATATATATCTTCCGATTGGTTGGTCCGATCAATTTGAAATTTTGCAAAGTCATTGCAATTATCAACATTCTTAAATCTTACAAAGTGTCAGCCAAATCCTTCCATAGGTTCAAATTTAAAACCATCTTTTCTGTGATTTTTGAAATTTTAACTAGAACGGATTGAACGATCAACTTAAAACTTCGCATGGTCATTGGGACCAATATTTTAGGTATTTTTTGTCGTTACTTTCAAAAGTTATTGTCATTTTAAAGACATTTTATTCTATAATCTTGAAAGATTTGAAAAATGTATAGGTACTAAATTTTCATCCCTGCCTTCTTCATGCAGTGCCAAGGCCTGTAGAGCAACTGATACTTGCAAACGCATAGGTACCTATCAAATAGACCATTTTAAATATTATCTCGGTGGCTCTGCTTTCTAAGAAAAATCATATGCAGTTTGATTTCCAGACACCTTAGTCCCTGTTTCAACAATAGGTTAAACAGGGACTAAGGTGTCTGGAAATCAAACTGCATATGATTTTTCTTAGAAAGCAGAGCCACAGAGATAATTTTTAAAATGGTCTATCGGATGCAGTACGAAGGCTCCCTCATCAACGCGTTACACTGAGCGTTTTGCTAGTTTACACTACACTGATCCCTATTTTAATAACGATCAGAATGTTGGCTCCAGTACCTACTGAATTATTTCGTTAATTCGAGAGGCAAATGATGGGAAGGTTCTTTATGAATATGCCACGGCCGCCTCCTTCCCACCGTATATCCTAAGTATTCTTCATCGTAATCTCCCGATCATCATAATAATCAATCATCCGCCGCCATTACCATAGTTGCAGAAAAGTGTGACGTTAAATTAAACGTTTACAGTAATAATACGCTTAGTTAATTTAGGTAGAATCAACTTATTTGCACGAATACTGTTAAAGCGGGCTGCCATTCAAATGGATTGCAAATGTCGGGGTCTCAATGTAATACGTAGGTACTCTCAACATTGCATTTGAATTTTCACCAAAATCTTTACGTCTTTAAATTAAAAACATTATTAAAGTTCTACGGTACCTATATAGTAAGTAAGCTTACTCTGGTAACAGGATTTTACACACTGTTGTTTTCATTAAAACAAGTAGGTAATTTTGATTTGTATTGGACTTGACAAATTGGAAAACGTCAGTTTTTGAAGATCGTTCTACATTTCAAAATTGCCGCTCTTAATCTGATATTTTCGGAATGAGTAGTATTTCCGATCTTCCGATCGTCAGTGATAAATTCTTCATAAGACGTCTTCGTCCGGGTGTTCGCGGGTATGCCGACCGTCTCATTCACTCATTGGCGCTCGGTATTCCGATTTCACTGCCTCCTACATGACTGGTCGCTGACTGCATGTTAGCTTGATTCCGCGGACTGACATCCACCAGGCCGATGTCCAAGATGGCCGATGTACACAAAATGAAGTGTCAGAAAGTGTTTTAAATTATATTTCACGCGAATTTTCACTATAATACAATGTGTTTACGAATTTGAAGCATAATAAATGTGTTGTTAGTGTTTTATTTAATATAAAATCAATGTAAATATGATATAATCGTGTTGATTATAACAAAACAATTGAGAAAGTGAGAGAAGCTGTGGCCGTCCATGCATTTTCAAGGCTCGCTTTTATCAACACTGCCCAGGGCAAACCGTTTAACAAATTGGCATGCAATTCATAGGTACTTGGTATTGTTAGGGAGCCTAGATTGGTATTGTAACCCAAGTAGCCCGTGATAGTTGTTGAACATGATCCTGTGTGTTTTGAAATTTAAACTGGACTCTTGACATATCAACTTCAAATTTTGCATGGTCATGGACAAACATTTTAGGTGATTTTACGCGTTCTTGGATTTTGTTTGTCAAATTTCGTGATAGAAATGTCAGTTTTTTTTAACTGCTCATTTGTTGATGCATTTCGTTTCGGCCACCTTCATCCATCTTCTAAAACTATTTAATATATATATGTTTGAATTGATAGTTTCACGGAGATGCATTTGTAATAAATAAAAGTTTTTCTGGTTTTTCTCAGTTTTATTTATTAAACGTGCCAACGTTTCATCTGTGAATGCACAGATATCATCAGGGCCAAAAAATAAAATAACGCCAACTCTCATCACCATCCGTCGCACCTTAGTTCTATTCCCAAGACTCTTGCTCACAGATCAAAGATTTTAGCCGATGAAGACCACCTACATGAGGAGATGAAGACTTTGAGACAAGCTCTTTTGCAGAACGGATACAAAGACACCCTTATAAATAAAGCTTTTTCACATAAGAAGAACGTTTTCACATCTGAGGATGATTCAAGAGCTGTCGCTTACCTTCCCTTTGTGAAAGGAACGACGGATAAGATAAGTAGACTCTTGAGAAAATTTAACATCAAATCTGTGTTCCGGGCTAACTGCAAAATTCAATCAATTCTTAGAAGCGTGAAAGACAAAATTCACCTGGAATCACAGGGAGTTTATGAAATTCCATGTCATAATTGTGAAAAATCATACGTTGGGGAAACCAATAGAAAGATTTCTCACAGATTGCGGGAACATGAGCTTGCTGTTTTCAATATGGATTCCAAGAATTCACTGGCTCAACATGTTGCAGCAACAGGTCACACAATAGCCTTTGACAAAACTACTTCATTGGCCACTGTTGAACGCTACAGGCCAAGAGTAGTTCGAGAAGCTATTGAGATTAAAAAAAGACCAAACTGCCTAAACAAACGGGATGACAGCCTCCGCCTTTCTGATGCTTGGAAACCTCTATTGCCCAAGATAAGTCCACTTCCGATCTCTTCTCCGATTCCGCCTATAAACCTTCCATCTTCGGCTCTTCTTGGAAACTCTACTAAAGCCAGTAAGACCAAACCACCTAAAAGAACGGGGAAAACTGTTTCTACAAGTAACCAAACGCCTAAATCTCAATTCAAGAGAATAACAAGAAGCCAAACAAAGAATCTCCCAGTTGCAAGAAAGGGGAAGAACGCCTGATTTTCATCTTACTTATTTTTAGCAGAACTTTAACTTTCTTAATCATTAACTGCATAGAAAAGTCGACTACCTGTTGAGTGCTTTTAGTTTTTTTGATTTATTGTAATTTTAGACCTTGATTATTAGAGGCACTCACATAGGCTTATATACCATTAATTGTTTTTTCTGACATTGACAGTTGTTTGAATGTAAAAGTTTTCTATTTCTATAAGTTATTTTATTTTTTGGCCCTGATGATATCTGTGCATTCACAGATGAAACGTTGGCACGTTTAATAAATAAAACGGAGAAAAACCAGTTGGTATTAATTATCATCACCCTCTCTGAGGTCATCAGAAAAAACCATGTTAGTCACCTATAAGTACTCATCGTATATGAGAAAAATCCAGACGAGAAGGTGAATGTCAGTTGTCAAACGTGGAAAGGATTCCACGGTCTTCTGACCTCTTCATCACGCGTCTCGGACTGTAGAAATACAGTTTATATGGAACAAAACCACTGCAGATTGAATAGCCTGCTTAGCTTAGTGGTTAGAGCACTGGACCTAACCACGTTCAGGGACGTGGGTTCGATCCCCACAGTAGGCAAATATTTTCAATTTGCAGTTGGTATTAATTATCATCACCCTCTCTGAGGTCATCAGAAAAAACCATGTTAGTCACCTATAAGTACTCATCGTATATGAGAAAAATCCATACGAGAAGGTGAATGTCAGTTGTCAAACGTGGAAAGGATTCCACGGTCTTCTGACCTCTTCATCACGCGTCTCGGACTGTAGAAATCTAGTGGAGCGGTCGCTCCACGCCAGCCAAGTCGTACGGCGCGCGCACACACTCATTTAAAAAGGCTGGAGCAAACCCACTTTTACTGTAAGCATCAAAGTGGCATTTTCGGCCTACTGGATCTTAAAATTGGAAAATCTCACATTGTTGCGATATATCTTAATTTCGAGCTATGGCCCACCCTACAACATATACCAAATTTGGGAACAATAGGTTACGCCCTTTGCGCGCTAGAGGGCCGTGAAAACAGTGTTTTAGGGCGGTTTTCATAATAATAATAATAATAATAATAATAATAATCTCAGTAGTAGTAGTAGTCTCCTGGAATTCAAATCCGGTAAACAGGCCACAGCCTTAACGGCAGAACCGATTAATCTGAAATTTTTACCACGTGTGCACTTTTGGCGTCTGATTTGCCCTTCCCCCCTTGACTTTTTTTGTGCCGCCATTTTGAAACCGGAAGTGACGTCATATCTCGTCAATAGCTGGACCGATTGGAACAAAAATTGCGCCAAACGATTCAGACGGTCATCTATATGCATGATAAGTAGCAAAAGACTAAACATTATGTTAAAGAAACCGGAAATGACGTAATGAAATTTGAAATACATCGATTGGCTTTTTGGCCACAAAGGTTGATCCGATTATTTTGATATTTATGTAACGTATGTACTTTTGACGTCTCATGTGACTTGTTATAAAACCAACCGGAAGCCGCCATTTTGAAACCGGAAGTGACATCATATCTCAATAACGGCTAAATAGATTTCAACGAAACCAGCGCAAAACAATTTAGACGGTCAACTTTATGTATTATCATCAATAATATTTGCAGTTTCCCATACCTAAACCGGAAATTACGTCACACATTTTAATAATCTCACAAATTTTTATTTTGATGCAATAAATATACTATTTGAGACAGCTTATAAAATTGTAATCATGTTTAAAATATCCTTCAAGGGGTCATTGATTTCAGCCGCCATTTTTAAACCGGAAGTAACGTCATATCTCAAAAACTGGTAGACAAATCGGTATGAAACTAGCGCCAAACGATTCGGAAGGCCATCTCTATGGAATATGAACAGTACAAATAGAATTTTCCTATTTATGAGACCGGAAATGACGTCATTCAAATGTATAAATTATTGTAATTCCCTCCTATACAATAAATACATATTTAGAAAGTTTAAAATGATACACATCATTTATAGAAATAAATTCTATGTGGCATTGCAGAAAGTTCAGCAGCCATTTTGAAAACCGAAGTGTTGCCATATCTCGGAACTGGGTTGACTGATTGGAATGAAACCTTTGCTATTCTTCGTGAAAGATCATTTAAAGCAATTATTTAGGACCATACGCTGCTATTCATTAGTGGTAACCAAATTGTAAAGGGTGATGATTTTTTTAAAGAATTTAGTAATTGTTCATTTCATATGTGTCACAAGTTGTTAGAATAAACTAAAAAAAGGAGTGATATCCCCATAAAAAAACACTTCGTGTAAAAATACCAGCCAAGTCTCTTCTACTAAAAAAAAATATATGAAATCTAAAAATTCTGCACTGAAAAGTAATGATATCAAAAAATTTGCCAAGTCAAAACTTTATTTGAAAATCAAAAAATACTTGGCGCATCGATTTTTTAGGGCATTTTAGGTATAACATATGTTTGTATATTTTATGTATATTTTATATCTGGCCTATACTTCTAAGCTATTAATATACACGATGCGCCAAGTATTTTTTGATTTTCAAATAAAGTTTTGACTTGGCAAATTTTTTGATATCATTACTTTTCAGTGCAGAATTTTTAGATTTCATATATTTTTTTTTAGTAGAAGAGACTTGGCTGGTATTTTTACACGAAGTGTTTTTTTATGTACAGTTTATATGGAACAAAACCACTGCAGATTGAATAGCCTGCTTAGCTTAGTGGTTAGAGCACTGGACCTAACCACGTTCAGGGACGTGGGTTCGATCCCCACAGTAGGCAAATATTTTCAATTTGCAGTTGGTATTAATTATCATCACCCTCTCTGAGGTCATCAGAAAAAACCATGTTAGTCACCTATAAGTACTCATCGTATATGAGAAAAATCCATACGACAAGGTGAATGTCAGTTGTCAAACGTGGAAAGGATTCCACGGTCTTCTGACCTCTTCATCACGGGTCTCGGACTGTAGAAATACAGTTTATATGGAACAAAACCACTGCAGATTGAATAGCCTGCTTAGCTTAGTGGTTAGAGCACTGGACCGGCAATTCAGGGACGTGGGTTCGATCCCCACAGTAGGCAAATCTTTTCAATTTGCAGTTGGTATTAATTATCATCACCCTCTCTGAGGTCATCAGAAAAAAACATGTTAGTCATATATATATATATGTAGTGCTAAATTTACAGCGGTGATTGTGTGGAAACAATTAATCAAAATGCCATAAATTGTTCCAAAAAATTAAATTTTTTCCTGATAGTATGTCCGTATGTCGACCAGAAAAAAGTATAAATTCTAGCGGTACAAAAAATTAGTACTTCATTTTCGCTTAAAAATAACATGATTTTACTTGGCTGCCACACGATAACAAGGGGGAGAAAACTCAAATTATCTCAGAAACTAGACACGAGAAGTGTTTAATTTTTTCAGGGATTGTGTATGGCATAATTATCAATAAGTACGCAAAAAATTATGAAGATCCGAGACCATGCCTCGAGTGATCGCGCCACCTTAATCTATTTAGCCAGTTTTAATATTAAGATGTAAGTAAGAAATATACTGACCTTGGTAAGGTTTATACAGCTCGTCACAAGCACGCCGTGGCAATCACATGCCATTTCTCTTTTAACGCAGCTTTAGGCTCCGATCACGGTATAGCCTCGCTCTTGTGCTTGAACTACCAAGACACAAGAGAGAATGCACCGCCATCTTATGCCATAACATAGGTTTAAAGAGGATGCTTCCGGGTAAGCTGGAACAAGTAAAGGAAATTAAACTTACTTATCAATGGGTCATTCCACGAAAAACCAAGCACATGATATGAGACATGATATTTGATTATTTTAAATTGCTTTAAATCAAATATTTTAAACTATATTTGATTTGAAATTGCTGTGCAATAATTGCTGTGCAACACAGCAAAAAATCAAATATAGTTTAAAACATTAGATTTGAATACTCAAATCATTATTTTCATATTTGATTTAAAGCAATTTAAAAAAATCAAATATGTCGCAACGATTAGTCTCGACTTCAAATGGAATGACTCATATTTGATTTAAAGCAATTTAAAAAAAATCAAATATGTCGCAACGATTAGTCTCGACTTCAAATGGAATGACTCATATTTGATTTAAAGCAATTTAAAAAAATCAAATATGTCGCAACGATTAGTCTCGACTTCAAATGGAATGACTCATATTTGATTTAAAGCAATTTAAAAAAGATCAAATATGTCTCCACGATTAGTCTCGACTTCAAATGGAATGACTCCAATGGGAACTAATCTGGTCACCCAGACCTGACCAGTAATCCTGGTGTTGACTCCGGCGGACTTGCGATGAGCTGCTTGGCAAAACCTGAAGACAATAGATGGCATTTAGTGAAGAGTTTAGAAGCGTAATTAATGCGTCTTGGAAAAAGAAATCAAAACTGGAAATATAAATTAAGGTGGTGCGATGATTTATTTCACTTGTATGCAAAGTTTTGAAACTTTCAATATTCGATCGTTATTGTATAAAATAATAACGAAAAACTAGATGGGGTACATGAATAAAATTCTGAGATATCCACAGTTGAAGTTTTACTTCAAGGGGTATAAAAAGAGCGGCTTATTTTTCCCCTCGACGTTTCCAACTAATTAAAAAGATGTTCATCAATAATATGTTGTTACTACGTTTATGATATTCCCATAAGAGCAATAGAAATATAATTTGTCAAAGATAAAACATTGACTTATTTTCATGATACACATTACTAAAATGATTTTACATTCATTATAACACAAAACTGTCCTAATTTTTAAATTCGAAGTCATCACTTCTCATATTTTAGTATTGACTTGTATCGAGGTAAATGTTTTCATCGATATCATCAAGGCACCTTAATTATTAAATAATACAACTAATTGAACGAGCGAAGCGAGCGACTCCTTTCGGCCTCTAATTCTCTACATACATCAATGATTTAAATTCTAAAATGAGCTTTTTATATCTTGGAGATGATGTGCTTTTGGAGACGACCACATATTTGAAACATTATAAGCGTCGGTTATCAACCTTTCCAGTTGAAAGTTTTCTTTCGAATGAGAATGAATACACATATCTATTTAACATGTTTGATAGGAATATCCAGGGATCGAGGCACACAGATGATCAATGGTGACATAAGAGTTTATAGCTTTGTTCTCAGATTGTACACTCTTTTTGTTCGAGATTGTTAGATTGATGTAATTGTTAGACGTTGATCATTGTTGATATCAGAATGAGAATCACAGCCATCTGTACACTCGTCGTTCGTTCCTCCTCCTCATGTGAGCTGCCTGTTATCTGAGTAAAAAATATAGTTCCTCCCTTGCCGTCCCTTGCCGTCCCCGATTTTGCAATAGTACAATCGTATATTAAATATGTACAATTGTCAAAAGCAGATATTAAATGAAATGCAGACATCTTTTCAAGTAAAATAATGCCTGGAAGGAAGAATGGGAGTTGAACAGCTCGGAGCGTGACAAGGGGATAATCGAGGATCCCACAGCACGTCCTTCCGGTTTCGACCTTCCACGGCGTCAATTGCGAACTCTCAACCGGATTAGGACTGGTCAAGGCAGGAGCGCAGAGTGCCTAAATAGATGGGGATACCAACCCTCTCCTCAATGCGACTGCGGGGCCGTTCGAGTGTGAGCTGAGAGCATTTGTGGGTGAGCCGACAAGTCTCTATGAAGCTGCACCGGAGGATATCTCATGGCTGGAAAATCTATAGATTTAGAATTATAATTTCATAACATTTTATGTTATAATAGTTGTAGGATTTGAAGTATATTTACAGTGTTTTTATTTGTTATAAAAATAAAAAAAATTGTCTTTTTCCCATACGAAATAAATAAATAAATAAATAAACAAAAATGATAATGCGACTTATTAATTATATACTGAAATCGTGTCCCCCAGTTAGATGTTGGAGCTGTGACATCATAATATGCAGGTACTCTATTCATTAGACATACATACATAGGTATACATTAAAGAAAAACTTAGAATTAATGAAGTAATTTTATTTACAGCAATTTATTTTATTTTAATTTTAACCCAAATTAAAAAGTTTTACTAATTTACAAGCAAATTCACAACTTTGTGATTGACGCATAACATTTACAGCGAGAGATGGGGCTTTGAAGGCTTATTAATTCTGAAAGCGAATTACTGATGCCTAACTTACGCGTTGTGAGGTAGTTTCATTAATGAGTTAGCTCCGAGGAGAACGACGGCACATAACGAAGAAGTACCTGATGCCAATGGGAAACAGGAAGGTTCATTTCTTTTTATGTAAACTGTTTTTTATAAAAACTATACTTTGTAAAATTTACGTAATTGAAAAATAAATTACTATAGAAGAAAAGCTTTTTTCGTAATCGATTGATTTTCGGCTGACATTTGCAGTAGACGAAGTACTAAATGCGATATTAGTTTTTGCTGTGAATACACAATATTTCCAATGCTATGTTTTGATACATGAGAAGAATTATGTTGTATCGATATTGCAATAACTCATCGGAAACATAACCTAAGGAAACGACTTATTTTAATGTATAAATATGATATTGCTATTGCCATGTGTGACTAATGGTTCGAGAAGTAATAAGACTAACACATTTGTGAGATGGTAGAAGAGTGGAATTGATTTCTTTACATTTAATATCCACTTCCAACTTTATGAAATTGAATAAGTTATACTGAAATTCCTTTTGCTATCAAGTTTATTACATCGAAAGTTCAAGAATTAGTTCTAGAAGCATTACAATTGCGCACTCCAATTGCACTTCGAGAGCACATGCTTGTTTTTACAACAAATATTTTACACATCAAAATCAATAAAGGACGCAACTAAACGAAAAAAATAGGGTTTTTAATAAAGTATGATACGTACGTAATTTGATACAATAATTGGCTTATAGGGTGTGGTGTTGTATGTGCAAATAAAAATGGTGTAGTTGCGTTAAAGTTTGTAATTTGATGCATATATTTGCTTAAAATGATAGGATGGAATCGCAGCAGAACAGTTAAGACGGCTGGGTAGTGAGTTTGACCTTGAAGAGTTTTTAATCGATTTTTATCAATATCTTTTTCCAGCGTAATTGTTAACAAAATAGGGCTATGGACGTGAATTCAGAACAGTTCACTGAAAATAATTTCAAGTACGTTTTCCATGACTGCGACATGTCGGCGGCATCGCTGCGATTTCGCAATCAGTTTCACTCACCGTCTTCCATGAGTGCGTTACTGCGGCAGTGCGTCACGATATTTTGACACGACCCTAGCGGGACTTGAGGCAACTACATAGCTGACATCTTTCAGTAATGTGTCTTTATTAATAATAAACAATATAATTGTAAAGATAAAAATTCTATTATTAATAATTAAAAATTGTTTTTCATCAAACGACTCTCAACCTCTAATAATTACACGTATTTTTTCTTAATAAATATTAATAATAATTTTTAATACATTATTTAATTATTAAAATTTCTAAACAAAATAATAGAACTGGAGCGTAAACAATAAGATAAAGATAGAACCACGTTGAAACACACACTCTTTTAAATAAACCCGCCAACTCGATCTCAGCGCATGCGCAGAAGGATTTCGCAACGCCGGTGTCGCATCGCATTGCGAAATTATTGGAGTTGACTCAACTTCACAGAACTTCACAGAAGTTGAGTCAACTCCAATAATTTCGCAATGCGATTTCGCAGCGGCATCGGCGGCACCTGAATCTGAGCTGTGATTGGCGTAAACGAAAAAACATGGCGGATTTCGCAGATGCCGCCGACATGCCGCCGTCATGGAAGACGGTGGAATAAGTTATTAGTATTATTTTGTCCAACAGGTGTCCAACAGGTCTAAACACCTGTTGGACAAAATAATACTAATAACTTATTCCAAACTAAGAAATTATTTTCAGTGAACTGTTCCGAATTCACGTCCATAGCCCTATTTTGTTAACAATTACGCTGGAAAAAGATATTGATAAAAATCGATTAAAAAACTCGTCAAGGCCACGCTCACTACCAAGCCCTCTTAAGATCTCGCAAGAAGCCGAAGGAGAAGAAAGTTGTCCAACAGAAAAATATATTAATCTTTGCCTCTCGTTTTGATCGTTATAGAAGGTATGTCGATAGGATCCATATACCTTGATCGTTACTATGGACGAAACACTTCGTCTCACCTTTCTAATGGGAATTATTATTGAATCATCATGAACAAGATGTTAACGTAAGCTCTAAAACAACGCAATTGCTAACGCAATGTTATATTATACTGTTTCCAGGGCAAGTTCGTGGCCGCCTTCGCCTCTAGTAACCTCGGCGACGTGTCTCCCAACACTCGTGGCCCCAAGTGCAAGAGGAGCGGCTCCAAGTGCGACATCCTGACTAGCGCGTGCTCCAACCAGGACCAGTGCATTGCTTCCGGCCCGGGCGATGACATGCTCGCGAGCACCAGAATCATCGCCGAGAAGCTGGACGACAAGGCGTGGGTGAGTGACGTCTGTCTGGTTGCCAAGCGACGTGCTACAGCATGGAAGTAGAATGTGGGGCAACTCGGCACAAGAGATGGTAGGAAGTAGAATGAGGGGCAACTCGGCACATGAGATGGTCGGAAGTAGAATGTGGGGCAACTCGGCACATGAGATGGTCGGAAGTAGAATGTGGGGCAACTCGGCACATGAGATGGTCGGAAGTAGAATGTGGGGCAACTCGGCACATGAGATGGTCGGAAGTAGAATGTGGGGCAACTCGGCACAAGAGATGGTAGGAAGTGGAATGTGGGGCAACTCGGCACAAGAGATGGTAGGAAGTGGAATGTGGGGCAACTCGGCACAAGAGATGGTAGGAAGTGGAATGTGGGGCAACTCGGCACAAGAGATGGTAGGAAGTGGAATGTGGGGCAACTCGGCACATGAGATGGTCGGAAGTAGAATGTGGGGCAACTCGGCAATACTTTTCCTCCGAGTTCCTCAAATACTTTCGTTGGTTATCCATCTACCAGTTTTGTTTTCTTGCTTTTATTTAAACGGTTCTTCCATGGCAGCCCACATTCATGTTCAATTAATATAATGCCAACATTTAAAAATCAACATTTTCCACACACAAATATTTCTAAAAAAGTGTTGGTTACATGGTTCTTCCGGCCCAGCATTCAATATTGTTGCATCTCAACAAAAAGTAAAAGTAGAATGTATGTAAATTCGGCACAAATGATGGATCAAAGGAGAATATGTGGCAGCTTGACGCAAAAGAAAGGTTAAAGTAGTATGTAAGTAGAAGTAGAATGTAGAATGCAATATAAATAAATTTTAATTAATTTCTTGCATTATGTGACCTCTTTAAACACACTGTCATTTGTCTGTGTGTGTAAACGTAAGTTATATTTTGTTTAATCGGTTTCGTTAGTATAAAACGTACACAATTTCAATATTCCAGGAAGAAGTCTGAAATAAGTAATGAACCAATAATATTCACAACCCCTAAAAGCCACGTACACTCAATTTTTAATACGTCAGCTCGAATGAAGTCATTCAAGCGTTGTATTAGTTGTTCCTTAAATTTGATTAATGGTTTACCATATTTATAGGTTTCATCCCAATCAAAATCTTGTAATATTTATAATCAAGCTGTACCTACTCGAGAGTTAGACTACTTCACGAAGTTTCTCCTGGAATTTGTACGCGTTTTGATCTTTAGCCTTATAACAAAAATAAATAAACAGCTGTAAAATTAAAGCATTTACCAACAAAATGTAACTATCAAAGTTTCTTGAAATAAACAGCCATGTCGTCGTACTTATTAATAATGTAGTTTCAGCAGTCATGTTGTATTTCTTATTAGCTAAGACATGTGTCGGAGAAATTCAAAAGAATTTTAGAAATTAAATCTGTCTCTCAGAGTGTCTTATGAAAATATCATACATTTTTAAACCACGTACTATTTTCAACCTCTCAAGCATAATGTAGTATTTGTACTGATACAAATATTAGTTGTAGGAAGTTTTATTTTAGTTTCATAATTTGACAGTGGCTGTGGCCTGTGGTACAGTTTGTTGTACCTAAAAGATTTGGCTTCCATCAAGTCATAAACAGTCGTTATTTTACGCTTGCAAACTTGACATTTCAACAGTTTTATCAATTTCAATCAATTTAAAATTTTCAAAGTCTCACCGCAAAATCATTTTTTTACGGGGAAGTTAGTTGACAATTTAAATTGAAATTGCTTGTCTATTATGCATTGACGTTTTTCATATTTTCAATAATCTGTCAAGGTTTGCTCGTGAAATCCCCGCAAGAATGTATACCTGATAATTGCATAATTTGTGAGCTAGTCAAGTCATGAATTAACAATCTAATTGCCGGAAAGTTGCATCACCGTGTTCGAGACTTATTTCACAGAATGTAAGTTTCCTACACAGTGGTTTTATGAATTAAACATAAACCACGCCTCTTCCTTTTAGAACACAGGAGTTCCTAAATGTTTGCAAAAAGTATAGTGGTAAATTGGATTTATCTAATTTTCCATTTTCTCTCAAAACCACTCAATGAAATGAACACAAAGTCTAATATATGTGAGTTCTTTTAAAGACAGCGCACGGTGGTATTTTTAGACTTTCTTCAAATTTGTTGGAGAATTTTGAGTGATTGTAACTGTTTTGAAGCACATCCTTTGGTTGCTCGCATTGTCAAATCATGGAGTGAGTTTTAAATATCTTGTCAAATGATCAGATTAGCATCAGCTGTGGAGGATTTGGAAGTAGAATGTGTGTCAACTCGGCGCACCCAACAATGAGGCTATCTTCAACAAGACTTGAGTTCTTTTACCATGAGCTGCAGAATATCACTTAACAAGAATTTTGTTTCTGCTTACATTTGTTTTGTTATGCTTAGGGCCTTATCACACTGTGTTGCAAACCGTGTATGGAACCAGCGGCTGCAAACCATAGTTGGCTTGCAACCATGGTTGAAACATGTTTGAAAAATAGAGAATTTTCTATTTTGCCGGTTCCAACAATTTTTTGTGATACCACGTGACGTGAACCAATGGACAATGGTGAGTAATAAACCAACCAACATCAACCCAAACCGTTGCGTGTGATAAGCTTTTGTCTCTTTTTGCAACAAAAGTTTCCAAACGCGAGGTCCAGCCACGGTTTGCCACTCAGTGTGATAGGGCTTTTAACCTCTGTATAAACATAAGAAAGTGTTTTGCTCCCAAATATGAAAACTCTCCCTATTTGCTGATGAACAATGTATGTATTCTTTATTGTCAACAGGGTCGAAACCCCACAAGTGCAATATAATAGAAACATGAGGACATACAACCGACATATCACAAACAATGAAAACAAATTACAACTAAATCGGTTCTATATGAAGTCACGTCTGTTCTGTGCGTGTCGAGAAGGAACTGTGGCAGTCCCGGGGGCAAGAGTTGAGGGGCCCTGTGAAGGTGGTGCACCAGTACGTCGACATGCCGACGCAACAAGTGCTCTACGACGACCCCGTCACAGCACGTCCAGCTATATGAAGTAACAAGTCTGTTCTGTGCGTGTCGACAGGAACTGTGGCAGTCCCTGGGGCAAGAGTTGAGGGGCCCTGTGAAGGTGGTGCACCAGTACGTCGACATGCCGACGCAACAAGTGCTCTACGACGACCCCGTCACAGCACGTCCAGCTATATGAAGTAACAAGTCTGTTCTGTGCGTGTCGACAGGAACTGTGGCAGTCCCTGGGGCAAGAGTTGAGGGGCCCTGTGAAGGTGGTGCACCAGTACGTCGACATGCCGACGCAACAAGTGCTCTACGACGACCCCGTCACAGCACGTCCAGCTATATGAAGTAACACGTCTGTTCTGTGCGTGTCGACAGGAACTGTGGCAGTCCCGGGGGCAAGAGTTGAGGGGCCCTGTGAAGGTGGTGCACCAGTACGTCGACATGCCGACGCAACAAGTGCTCTACGACGACCCCGTCACAGGACGGCCAGCTACTGTAAGTGCGCGCGTGAACTGGAGCGATCTCACACCTGCTTCTTCGCAACTATGCATGCGGACGACGGTCGGTAAAACTGCTTCTTTCTTCAAGGTCATTCAGAGAGACGCGGAGATGAAAGATGATGCGATATTATTTGAATATTCTCAGTCAAGTCTTCTTTGATATATTATTCAGATCCGAACTTAATTTTCCTTATGCCTTCTTGACGATCGTCGTCATTTACTGAAATAAATCACTCGAACTCTGTGCAGTCAACGAAACAGAACAATTCTTTTCAAACCCGTAATTATTTTGTTCATTTATAAATACATCTCGGGGAGATGTGATTCTTGTTTTAATGGTGTGGATCATATCCATGAAGTGATTCGACTCGGAACTCTAAATCGAGCTTTCCTCTTTAATACTCGGATGAGAAGATCGGCTTCAAAATCTATCAAGTTGAAACATCAAATAAACTTATAAGAAGTCAGATTCAGTGGTATGAGGGAAACGCATTTTCTGAAATAGTGACTCTAAAGAAACATTATTATTTTTACAAACCCTGTTTCCAAAACAAAACAAAACACAATCAAAACAAAAAGCAAACTGATTTTAATATTTTGAAACTTTCAGGATACAGTTTTTATTTTCACTTTCTTTGGGATATTTTATCTTGTTTTATTTTTTATATCCTATTTAAATGCATACAGTTTCGATTCATTTATGTAAGAATCTTATTCGGGACTTTTAAACTTTTTTTCACTTTTAATCCTTTCTCTAAGCTACTACCAACGTCACATTTTACCGCTTCTTCGATAATTTCGTCAGATTTATCTCTCATATTTCTTATTTTATTTTTATTTTTCTTTAATTTAAATCTTCTATCTTCTATCAATTGAAGGGGTTAGAAGAAGAGTGGTCTAAGCGCCGTTTTTTTCAAAATTGAGATATTGTATGCATGTGTCACTCTCGGAGCCCTCTATCAGAATACGTAATGGGCTAAGCGTAAAAAAAATATTCCAAGTTCTATTGACGCTTGGTCTAAGTCCTCTGACTAGTATAAGCATGTGAAGATTCTTATAAAACCTTAATTATTACAGAATATTGGAAATGGCGCTTAGACCACTCTTCTACTAACCCCTTCAATTTCTATTTCTATTTCTTTATTTTCTATCTTCTCAAGAGATTACCAACTCAAATAAATAAAGCAGGATGAAATATCCCAATGAAAGTGAAAACTTACTACTTTTCTTCTGGGTAGTACAAGTCCGGGATTTTCACCAATGATTTTACAGAAGGAAAAACATTTCAGAGAAGGAGATGTTGAATTAACGCTAACAATAAAAGTCCACTAACTTCATTCCGCGTCTACATGAATGACCTTTTGTTTCTATTTGATTGTAGGTCTGTTCGTTTACACTGCCAAATCTGCCAAAACTGCAGCTTGTTGTAGCCTGTGGTAGAGCCAAAAGTGGGCGGAGTTACAACAAGTTGCCACACAAAACGAACACTTTTGTGGTAGATTTGTCATAACCTCAAATATTATTTCTCACAGTGAGAGATTATAAGACAAGAAATTAGCTGAAAATAGTTTTTATGAAGTGGATCCAATGTTGTAGATGATTTGGGCCATGTCTTCATCGACGCATAGTTGGAAATCAATGCTATTGACACTCCTCAATATAAATAAATGACGCCATTTTGACTTTACCACAACTCACACCACCTCAGAAGCAACTGTAGGAAGTGGGAGCTTTTTGCTACAACAACCTGCCACAAACGTCAAATCGAACAGGCTGTGAGCTACCACAAGTTACCATATTTCCAAAACGAACACCGTTTGGCAGTTTTGGCAGATTTGGCAGTGTAAACGAACAGACCTTGTGTGTGTTCTATTTGTATTTCACTGCTTCTTGCAAATTCATGAAGCACTGATGAAATATTCTTTACAAACATTTCTTTTGTTTGATTGGGAGTTTAAGAACGTTTGTTTGTTATTGAGCGATCGACTCCTTTTGGTTTTTCTGTTTAGATGGCTATTCTCAAATTTCAACGAAAAACAGATACTTATGTTGATTGAGTGGCTCATATTTCATATCAATATGGATGTTTATGTTTTCTGTACGTTGTCTACGTAATTCCGTTTGGAGAATTTGCACGTACAGTGCTCGCTTATCAACGCGTTACACTGAGCGTTTCCTAGTTATTTTTAAATGTAGTGTAAAATTAAATTTAAATGTACAGACATTGCCAAGGGCCAAGGGTTCGAATCGTAAATATCCCCCTCTTGGAAGGAA
The DNA here is from genome assembly GCA_934045905.1 of Leuctra nigra. Classification (NCBI taxonomy): domain Eukaryota; kingdom Metazoa; phylum Arthropoda; class Insecta; order Plecoptera; family Leuctridae; genus Leuctra; species Leuctra nigra. Next base: position 29,853,611 of record OW203761.1, on the reverse strand, counting down.
CTTTAAATTATTTTAAAATATTAATTGTAAAAATATTAATTGAAACTAACACTATAAAGCAATGATTAGGCAAAACCGTTCAATTAATCGATCTGAAATTTTGTGCACACACAAAGTAAAGTTTTTGAACGAGATCCAGTGATTTTTTTGAAAATTAAAAATTTAACCGTTTGACCGATCAACTTAAAAGTTTTCGTAGTTTTCGGGATCAACATTTTAGGTTTGTTTGAGAATTTTCAAACTAATCCGTCGTTATCTTCAAAAGATATTTTTTGCTTAAATTTTATGCGAGTTTAGAAATATCTGTCAATTTTCTTGAAGGAAATTTCAGATATATTATTACTTCTTCTTCTTCTTCTTCTTCTTCTTATTATTATTATTATAAAATTATTATTTGACACATTCTGATTCGGCTCTTTCCAAGATCAGTAGAACAGAAACTTGCAAACGCAAGTTTATTGAAAATGTTGTTTCATGAAATTAACATCGCTTAATAATCATGAAGTAGTCACGTGTTCAGAAGGTAGTGGTTTCAGGTGGTGGTGACATTTGTGGTCCCAGTGGCGATTCAATATTAATTCCTAGCTTCTTTTTACTACTGGGAACATTTGTATTTTTACCTTAGTCACTGTGATGTCGACTGTTAGAGTTGTGAGACCCTTAACGATAACACTCGTTACCTTGGCAACCGCTCCCGGCCTTGTCAACGGGAAGTACGCCGTTTCATCGACAAACGAAGATCGACAAACCAATTGATCGACAAACAATTACTGGTCGACAAAAGTACAGCACCGTCATGATACATGTTGCAAAAAAGAGTCGACTGGTCGGCAAAAGCGTCAACTGGTCGACAAAAGTAGCATGTAGAAGATAAATCTGTCCATTGGTCAACTGATCGACAAAAGCGTCAACGTGTCGACAAAAGTAGTTTGTAGTGGACAAATGTGTCCTTTGGTCAACTGATCGACAAAAGCGATCAGTTGACGCTTTTGTCGATCAGTGTACCAATGGACACACTTTTGTCGATCAGTGCTAATGGACACATTTGTCTTCTGCAAGCTACTTTTGTCGACAGTGTGTTTGTCGATCATTTGACACCCATTCGACATACACCCACGGACACATTTATAATGTAAAGCTGCAGTGTCATGCGTGTAGTCGCACTTGATGCGGACTTGAGCTAGGAACTATCCCAGCATTTAAAGCTGAAATGAATCCAGGACGACTATTCAAGAAAGTTTTCACAGTTCCATTCTGATGGAATCTGACCCACGACCATAAAGATTAATATTGCATAATATAATCGAGTTCTATCATAATTGGGAATTTAATAGTTCTAGAATAGGCAACTAAATATCACTAAATCTCAGTTGACTATGGTTCTAGAATAGTCTTCTAGAGAAAGTATTCTTTCTCGAGGACTGAGCTAATATCTGTACTTCATAAGTAAAATACGGGAATGTAAATCGTAAATGTACAATGTAAATCTTGCAATGATTCTTGAGCTCAAAAACCAATCCAATCATATTTGTAATGGTGGCTTTGTGTAAGAGAATATATTGCAATTGATTGAGCTTGATTACATCATTCCAAAAGTGTGCAACTCAATATCGATAAAATGGACTTCCGGCCAACTACCTCTGATATAGTAAAATACAAATATTTGAACAGAAACACTGGTATTGTCAAGAAATAAAAATAAAAAAGGGTCCGCAATATTTCGCCGATGCGTTCGACCGGCTTTGTCAAGCGAGACTGGCGAGTTCCGATACCACTACTGCTTCTCTGACGTCAGCCCCCCACCAAGAGCCCACATACCAAGACCATATATGGCCTGACGTCTACCTAACCGATTTTCGCGCCGAATTGAACCGAGCCTTCACCACAGGACGAAGCATAGCCACCCATACGTCATCAAAATGACACGATGACTGACTAATAACTTCATCCACGCATGTGATGAACGCTGACTCAATAAATTTTCTTTTCCTAGCGTTACTTACTTTATCCCAGAAAAAACACTCCGTGTAAAAATACCAGCCAAGTCTCTTTAACTATAAAAAAAAATAGAAGAAATCTAAAAATTCAGCACTGAAAAGGAGTGATATCAAAAAAGGAGCCAAGTCAACGAATTTTCCAAATTTTAATCGTACCATTGAAATAAAAATATCAACCCCCGAGAAATACTTAAAAAAAGGACTTGGCGCATCGTTTTTTTAAAGACACTTTTCTATCCTAAAAGTATAGGAAGAACTCTACAAGTATATTTTCCTGAGTATATCACATTCATTATCGACGAATCATACTACGTTTTAATATAACTAGTACTCTTACCTACTGGCAGTTTTGGTATTTTGTCAATATTCAGAGGAAATAAACGGATAAACGAATAACGAATAAACGGAAGCGGCCTAGTCTATTCGTTATTGCCACTATTTCTAGGGTCATATTAATCAATCATACTTCTCAATATCGTGACTGAGGGAAATAGCGAAAGCGCTCATTACAAGAAGGCCGTCAATGAGATTTGTATAAGTGACTAGTGCACTGAGCCATGCTGCTCAAATAATTACTGACTAGATTTTTATCTAAAGTAATACGTTATGTAATTTATGAATTTTTTTGGTATAAAATGTTAATTAATAGCAATTAATTACACGGCGAGAAGGTTCAAAGTATAATGCTGTAGTAGGTATGTTGATGTACCCACAAAACTATAGGTACCTACCAATCACAAACACAACTGTTCTGTATTTATTGCTTGTAAGACAATGCTATGTTTCTTTGCGTACTTATATTTAAATTTAAAATATTTTACAGAATGTTCAATATTTAATTTGAAAGTTTTGTCCCAATTTTTCTAGGCATTTCTGAACTACGTAGTATGTGAGTGGCATAAGCTTAAGAATAGAAAAATGTCTTTAAAAAAACGATGCGCCAAGTCCTTTTTTTAAGTATTTCTCGGGGGTTGATATTTTTATTTCAATGGTACGATTAAAATTTGGAAAATTCGTTGACTTGGCTCCTTTTTTGATATCACTCCTTTTCAGTGCTGAATTTTTAGATTTCTTCTATTTTTTTTTATAGTTAAAGAGACTTGGCTGGTATTTTTACACGGAGTGTTTTTTCTGGGATATCACTTCTTTTGTTAGTTTATTCATACAGCTTGTAGCACATGTCCGAGCAGGGACTAATTTCTTTAAAAAAATACGCCTCAACCGATTTGGTTACTATGAAAAGTTGCGTTTGGTAAGATGAAAATGATTATCCAAGAAGAATAGCTTAAGTTTCGTTATAATCGATCCAGCCGTTTTCGATACATGACGTCACTTCCGGTTTTGAAATAGCGGCCGAATTCCGGTATAGGTAATAAGAAAACAATCTAGTTTTATCTAGTTGATACCTTCATGAACGACCATCTGAATTCCTAATCCCTATATTTCCGTAAAATCGGTCATGCCGTTTGTAATATATGACGTCACTTCCGGTTTCATTTAGTGGTTCCTGCCGCCATTTCCGGTACCATTAATTTATTTATTCATTTTTCACAACTGATTTTTCAAATAAATAGCAGAATGAATACGCAGGAGCTAGTTCAGTTGCAATCGGTACAGGCGTTTTAGATATATGACGTCACTTCCGGTTTCAGGAATGGCGGCCGAGAACACTGCTACCTTGAATATATAAATTGTATTGTCTATGTTACAATGTAAGTAGATTATGTACGTATTTTAAGTATAATTTTTTTGAAATAAGTTAAATATTGCGTATTTATGACGTCACTTCCGGTTTAGAAAATAAGAAAATAATATTTTTTTTATTGATACTTCATATAGATGACCATCTAAATCGAATGGCGCAAACTTCGTTCCGATCGGTCCAGCCGTTTTCTAGATATGACGTCACATCCGGTTTCAAAATGGCGGCACAAAAAATTCGTAAGGGCAAGGTATCATCAGACGCCAAAAGTGCACATGGGGTAAAAATTTCAGATCGATTAGTTCAGCCGTTTAGGCTGTGGCGGTGATAGCAACGTTTCCTGATATCATCTTCAGAATCAGAAAGTGGTGTAATTTCACTGTTTTCTCGGCCCTCTAGCTCGCAAACGGCATAACATATTGTTCCCTAATTTGGTATATGTAGTGGGGTGGGCCATAGCTCGAAATTAAGATATATCGCAACAATGTGAGATTTTCCAATTTTAAGATCCAGTAGGCCGAAAATGCCATGTTGTTGCTTACAGTAAAAGTGTTTGGTCTGCTCCTCAGTTTATTAGGCATTTACGGTATGTTGAGTGACTGTGAGTGTATAGTACGACTTGGCTGGGTGGAGCGACCGCTCCACTAGATATACTTCTATAGCAGAATCCCAATCAAAAGTTATGCATGTTAGTCCACGCATGTTCAGCTACTAACGATGTAGAAATTTTATGATTTTTTACGTTATCTCGATGTTCTTTAATACGTATGTCAAGTGGCCTCCCTGTTTCACCTATATACACTTCTTGACACTGACATGGGAGCGCATAGACAATTTCCTTGGAATTCTGCTGAAGATCAACCGGTTTAGTTTGACAGAGAAGACTTCTAAAAGTGTTAGGAGATTTAAAAACTGTTCTAATATTAAATGATCCCAGAATTCTACGAACTTTTTCCGAAAAATTAGGAACGTAGTCCAAACAAATGGTTTTCAATGGGTTTTCCAAACGAATAGTCCGACGCTCCGTCGCCTCCTTCCTATTCAAGATTCTATCTAACATACGCACAGGGTAACCGTTTTTTTATTTTTATTTCTTGACAATACCAGTGTTTCTGTTCAAATATTTGTATTTTACTAAGTTGTTTCCTGGTATATTATCTTCTTCTTTGTGTTTATTACCTCTGATATACTATGCGCGTGGCGTGGATTAGACGGAGAAGGATGTGTGTGCTTGTGAGACGTCGGAGGAGAGACAGACGTGTTGGTGAAGTACTTCTGACTTTGTAAAACCTCTGCGTTACAATTATTCAAACCGAGATAGATGGCTTATTCGTGACGCACTGACTAGGGAAATCTCAGGAAAATATATTTCGGTTTAAATTAAAAACGTAGTGAGCAATGTTATCAGCAACTGGTATTATCATGATAATGCACAGTTTAATGTGTTTTTATATAGCAAACTTTGACGTCATGTCCCTAAGGTCGCTGTTAAGCTTAAGAAAATTTACGTGATTTGGAATAAAATTTCCTTGGCGTCGTTTTCTCACATTATATTACTATCCTCCAAAAAACATTCCGTGTAAAAAAGGCAGCCAAGTCTATTCAACTAAGAAAAAAATGAAAGAAATCTAAAATTCAGCACTGAAAAGAAGTGATATCAAAAAAATGGGCCAAGTCAAAACTAGTAAAAAATCTAAATAGTACTTTGTGCATCGTGTATAAAAGCCATGGTGTGGGGGGGGGGGGCCTTAGCTCGAAATTAAGATATTTCGCAACAATGTCAGATTTTTCAATTTTAAGGTCCAGTAGGCCGAAAATGCTATGTTGTTGCTCACAGTAAAAGTGTTTGGTCTGCTTCTCAGTTTATTGGACCGGAATGTTGAGTGAGTATGAGTGTACAGTACGACTTGGCTGGGTGGAGCGTCCGCTCCACTATATATATTCATTTAGATCAAAATCATGTATACTGACAGGCCAGTGGATGTCTGCCCGCCATGGGCTACAGCTTCGCCGCGGGGACCACCGACGGGCCCGGGGCCTTCAGCTTCAAGCAAGGCACCAAGTCGTCCAACGCCTTGTGGAACGCGTTGAGAGACTTCCTGGCGGTCCCGTCTGACGAGGACATCAAGTGTCATGGCGCCAAACCGATACTATTAGCGACGGGACAGGTCAGTGCAGAACTTTTAATAATATTAAGACTTGAGAGAGAATCATTTTTCAGACAAAATATCTCCTCCATCAGGGATGAAAGTAAAGCGTTTCATTTTCCTTTCTGCCCCGCCAAGTTCGGACTTTTCCATTTTGGTTTCTGGTAATTACGGCGCAGGATATCTGAGAAAGTAGATTGTATTACGTTAGCAGCGAGTTACTGATTTAATACATATTTAGGAAATGGAACCTATTCACGGCGTTTGAATAAAGAATACGCCGTCTTTGTCTGCTATAATCGAATTCTCTGTGAAAGCTTTATCACTCTGTCAACAACGTACCGAAATCATCTATTTTGTCAGTCCTTTTTGTGGCTGAGAAGGATTACATGATGTTCCCATGCTCTTTATTATCTCTTTGATCAGTCATGCGTATGTCGCGTTGCAATCTGCCAGCTAAACTAAGTTACAACACATTAATAGGCCATGTTGTCATTCTGTGCCGCAAACAGATGGACTTCCCCTTCGAATGGCAACCGCGCATTGTGTCGACGCAGGTGGCGTTGATCGGGCAATTAGCGCTCGCTGCAGTTCCGGGAGAGTTTACAACCATGGCTGGCCGCCGATTGCGTGCGTTATTGATGGAGACTACAGGCATCGACCGAGCTGTCGTGGCCGGCCTCGTCAACACATACAGTGACTACATTGTCACGCCAGAGGAGTATCAAGTAGGTCAAACAACACTGCGCACTACTCTAGTGAGCATCCAGTTGCAACATGGCTACTAACACCACAGCTGATCTCACTTCAATGATTTGTAGTGGCGGTTTCATGTAAATCAATCAAAAGACCACATTAAAACTGTTTGAAGATTTGATGGTGTCGGATAAAACGATGTACATTATCCTCGGTCTTCTGTTTGACAGCCTCAGCGTTATGAAGCTGCATCAACTATCTACGGGCCTCACACGCTTACCATCTACCTGCACCAGTACAAGAAACTAGCTGAATCTCTCGTACAGGTAACACTCGACATATCTCCCCCTTCCCGGTACCCCACCCCCCTTAACTCATGCTAAAAGTTATAACTTGGTATCAATAGAAGCGCATATTACTGCAGGGCATAAACTAATAATGATAAACTACTAATGAATATGTGGTTAAACTCTATGTAGAGTTATGAAAATTAACTACTTTCAGCAATGCTTTCAGCTAGTTATGAAAATTAACTCTTCTAATGATTTGTGGTATTGCCTAAATAATTGTCGTACAGAAATGGACGGCAAATTTGAGTGCAGTAAATTCTCCCTATAAACATGAGACTGAAACGTAACGAGGAGGAAAGTGGGTGGGGTTGGGGAGGCTGTAATGAAATACCTCGTAAGCGTGACATATGAGAATCTGGTGGAATGAAACCAAGTGGTGTGGTAAAGCAGAGAAGCAATATCACTATATTTAGCCTGTTCTTCATGCAGCGATGTGTGTACAATAGGTCTAGTACTGTCTCCTGCCGTTCAAAGAATACTTCTTGTTTAATAATGAGCCAATTAAGAGATCTGCAGCTTGGAACACACAGTCTGTTAATCATTACTAAGAGACTCTTCTCTATGCTCTCTTCCGTGCGCGTGAACATAATATCCTGAAGGTGTAATGAAGATATCAAAGTCATCTGAGAGAAGCTTGGGATATCAAACAGACTTTCACTTTCATTGCGAATTCCCATGTATATGTTTGTGCATAAAAGTTGAGGTAATTAAATTAATGTAGAATATGCCATGAATTGTGCTGGAGTTTGCAAATAAGAGATTTCACCATAAGATACACTTTACTTGTCTGACGGTCGGTACATATTGTTAGGTAAATATGTGTATAATTCAATATGAAGCAAGAATTTGCATGAGTTTTGAATGCATACTTTTATGTTTCGACAGCTAATACGTAATTCCCTATACAAATTCTTATCAAAATAATTATTCATCTAATTGGCCTTCTTTAGCTCTACATGATACATGTATATGATGGGTCGTAATAACGCGTTGCCCACTGCGCAGCTCCCTACGCGCCGATAGCGATACAATGTCCACGCCAAGGAGGTTGTAAGGTCCACCCGCATCACTCCCAGGCATTCGTTAACAATCTCGATGCTCCAGACACGTGGATCACGTCATGAGTCCTAGAGAAACAAAACACGTCTTATTCGAATTAACCAAATCTTATAAATTGCGAAAGGTACAGGGTTTGGAGAAATGTAGTTATATTTTCAAGTCAATCTAAAAAATCAATCAGTTTCTTCTTGACTTTCTACACAAAGTGGAATAGAAATATAACAAAAAAATTGCGTAACCCTTTCATGACCAAAAGTGTTTTGGATAAGGCAAGATTTGAATATTATCGAATTGGAAAATGTTTATTTTATACAGAAAAGTTCCAAAATCACAACTTTTAATTTGTGACACAATATGTGATACTCTTAAATTAAAAAAAAAATCGTAGATAAGTTAATATATGGACAAGGCGAGTTTTGCTTCTATCGGTATTGACTAGCGCATATCACATAATAGCCGTGTAACAGGGCAAGGCGCTGGAGCCTGGACCGGAGCCTGCGGAGATGATGAACGACATGATCTCGCTGACTCCGCCAGTCATCTACGACACGCCACGCTGGGACACGGAATTCGGACAGGTCCTGCAGCAGCCGGCTGCGGTGGTTCAGCCGGGGCAGGTTGTCAAAGCACGCTTCGTAAGTCAATATCATATCCAAACAACAAACAACCTCCTTATTTTGTCCAACAAACAAAAAACAATATATTTTTTTTCTTTCTCTTTCGCTTTTCCGGAATTAAAATACCAATACAAATTTCTATTGAAAGTATGAAACTATTAGTTAATAATCAAATTATGTATTTATTTTTGTCTGGAAAGGTATAAAAGATTGATTTTATTTGCTTCTATTTATGCATTGTATTTTATCAGTCTGTATTATACCACTGTTCGTAAACCATTTCTGAAATGAGAAATAGCTATTTTATTATAAATCAAAAAAAGATCAGTCGACCATCTAATAAAATAATCTATATTCTCTACTATAAACCTCAATGTTGCAAAATATTAATAACGCGTAAAACTCAAAGTTATGATATCTTACAAGTGTTGTCCATATAGAGTATATTACCTCACGTTAGGCCTAATGAACTGACACGATGTTCCACTGAGAAACGTGTTTCCATGTCGCAGGTCTCTGCGAACCCTCGCAACCACCTGCTGCACGACGCCACTTACCTCGCCGTCGAGCGCCTCGACGCCGACACGAAACAGTGGCTCGTCGTCGCCACAGATGCGCTCTGGGAGACCAAGTAAGACGAGTCGATCACGAACAGAATGTCAATTATCTATTCATTACGTGACCGTTTGGATCCAGGACTCTTAGCCGCAGAGCCGATAACAGGGACGAGCTCGAGTCTAGTCCGTCCCTTGCTCAAGTAGCAGCAAAATAATCATTTTGAGTGTTCCCAGATGGGCGCCTACAACACTTTTACCTTCCTCTCCTGTCCTCTCCTTACTGTTCAACAACGAATCTACATCCAAGCAATATTGGAAGTTAGAACGCACAACTTAGTGGCAGAAATTCGTAACTGAAGTGAGTAAGATGAGATAACAGATGATTTCCCTACAAATACATTATTTCATTCGCCCATCTCACGTTAATAATAAAAAAGAAATACTTGCAATCAAACTGTCAAACTGTGTTTGCACGTTATCGCCGCATTCCCGTTAAAATATTGGTTCCAACCGTACCGTTAGAAGCGCTATATGTTCCAACGCTCGGTGCCTATATAAAGCACACAAGTGCTACAGGCACTTTAGAATGGGACGGACTTTAGGGACGAACATTTCTTGGAATGCGGTTGCGGCTACGTTAATTAGGGTTCTGAGAACTGAAAGCTGTTCCAAAGTTTGATCGGTTTTGAGTACCTACGTATTGATTATTGGACAAATTGTTGTGGGTCGCTCTCACTCACCATGGATAAGATGGTGCACAGAGATCAGCGTAACTCTTAGGTTAGAGGCATACATTATCTATGTTCTTTAGTTTTTAGTTTTTCAAGAATATTATTTAGTAAATACTTTCCTATTTTGGTATATGACGATAATTATAGCGATAAGTTTCTCTTGGTTCAACCACTGCGTTCTCATTTGCCGGAGAGCAAAACTGCGTTCGCCTTTAATACCATCCGTGATACATACGAATGGAGCCGAATGTAATCGAAATAAGAGTTTTGCTCGACTAACTGTGTGTTTTGCTGCTATGTCAAGGAGTTACAGAATCGGCCTCTAGGCGCCGGCTTAAAAGCATTTTTTCTTATTTCCTCAATCATAGTACATTCTTGGCAGCAAATACCTCTGAAGTGCGCATGTGAGTAAATGCCACTTTGTAAATGCTTCGCGTGTGTGAGCGTACAAGCTAATCAAATTAACCCTATTAATGAGTGGCTGGTAGACGAGCTTGGATGTCAGGAGAACTCTGGTTGAATTGCTCTCGACATTCCATCATCCTGATTCCGTGAGCAGATTCTCTTCATTTCTTATTGTATAATATTTTCATATTTAGCTCTATTGTATAATATTTTCATATTTAGCTCAAAGTGCTGACTCCAAAAAGAGTTTAAACGACGTGTTTATTTCGCTTTTCACTTTCACTTGTACTTTGTAAGAGAAAGATGAAAATACTTCTCAACGAAAATATAAATATGTTGTTTTATTCCATGTTTAATATTAACGATTTCAGATATCCTCTTTGGTCTCAAAGAATGTCGTGGAATTTGTGGAAAATCGTTTTTGTACCCGGCAATGACATGTTTTCTCACTCAGTTCTCCGTACAGTCAGATTGACTGCTTGACAGAAACATATCCACAAAACACAAAGCAGATGAACCCCGATGCATCAACAAAGTGGCGGGCGATTTAAAATACCAACTTGAATTGTAATTCGCCAGATTCCACTGGGTCCGCACTTCCCATCTGCTGGGAAACAGCGAGGCGATTGTGGAGTGGACTGTACCGGACACGGCAGTGCCCGGCGAGTACCGCATACGACACTTCGGACACTACAAATACATCTTCGGAGGGATATTTCCGTTCCGAGGTGCCACGCAATCATTCCAGGTTAGTCAAATCCGTCTCCTTCCATTCCACTTCACTTCTCCTTGTTTTCCGGTTTTTACTCTCTAGGACGACAAAATCATTCCTGACTATTCTTTGCATCTTCCCCACCCAAGGCATCACAAAGATTCACTCCGTGTTTTCTCAAAGCTCTCGCGAGAGATTTTCTTTACGTTTCATCTTGTTCAACAAAATTCCGTCTCTTTTGATTATTTCGTCTCCGGCGCATGTTTGCATTGATGTAGTAGATTACCATTCGGTAAAATGGAGGATTTGTTTATTCTGACTATTACTAATTTATTCAGTCGGATTCAAATTTCTCTGACATATTCAGATATATTCTGAGTCCTTCAAAACTAATTAGATGGGATCGACAAATTCTAAAATGGCGAAGATTGTTGAACGTTTTCTTTTGACTTTAAAGAAGATAGACATATTCAAATTTTCTTTCAATTGTTGTTGCCAAAGGGTAATTCCAT